>JAKRZM010001290.1:1353336-1377680 GCA_036379175.1 Heliconius cydno galanthus | reverse complement strand
TATGAAAATAAATATAATAGTGACTTTTAGCATTTCATCTAGATTGAAATTATATTTCTATAGAAATTATATTCTTATATTTAGCTAGTATAAAATAAAATTTGAAATAAATTATAACTCAACAACGATATTAAAATAACATTCCCAAATATTTTAAAAAAATCTTAACCTTCTTAATCTTCATTATCACTAATACTATCAATAAATACGTGTTGAACCATTTCTATATTATATCTGATATGAAAGTTATAAGTTAACAAAAAAAGTATTTACTAGTGGAATTGAATGCTTGAAGTTATATTTTGGCGTTGACGCAGCCACTCTACACACAATGCCTCCAGAAGTCGATGGAAAGTCTTGGAAATGGAAGTGTCTTAATGGGAACGGAGTATCTTAACCCAAGGTTCCCAGGTTCAGAATACAGCGTAAAGCTAAAAGAAGTTATATATTATAAGTTAATAAGCTTGCTTTGTCAGTTTTGCCTGTAAAGAGTTAGCTAGCAAAATGACAACAAAATATATGAAAGTTTACGTACCCAAGTATATTTGCGAATGGCCACATCGAACTCATTTCAACCATAATTAGTTGGTATATGTTAAAACTTTACTTACACAGTTGCTCGTTAACGACTTGTTACAATATGAGGTCGGTCCATGTTCATCCAATTAAGTCAATACGTGCATTGGGTAAGCGCGACGATTGTGGATTCAAATCCCATTAGGAGGAAAACTTAATTTATAATTTAATTATAATAATTAACACCGCAAATATGTATTATCTACATTCATGGTGTTGAATTGTGCAACTCAACAAGCAATGCCTCCATTTAGCAGAAAGTAGGGAACAGAAGTGTCTTTATGGGAACGGATTGTCTTAAAACAAGGTTCCTAGGTTCGCTCTGCCTACCCTGCTATTTGCGGGATACAGCGTGAAGCTAAACATTGCGCTAGACTCAATGTAACAATTAGTCATGCCAATAAAAATAAAATAAAAAACTACATAACATACATACAAAACAATTTTACAAATATCAGTAATAACACTTGTAGGAACGAATATTGGGAAACACGTATATTTTCTCTGTGAGGAACAGGAAATTTGATTTTTTTCCGAGTGATTACCTTTTACGACACTCGATTCACATCTGGGCACAGAAAAGGCGAAATGAAATGATAATAACGCTATTTGTTTTACCTATCATTAAATTAAAAGAGATATAATTTGAATGCTCATTATTAAGACACATAAATCACTATCATAATAAATGAAGAATAAATATACTTTTGCCTGATTTTCGTCTGGGTAGCCAGAGATATCTGAGCGCCAAACTATGGTCTCCGCATACCTTTTGCGCTTCGTCCACTCATCAACCTCTTCACACATGCTCCCCGGGAGACCCCCCGGGGGACCTTTATCCAGTATCTTTGACACTGTGTTTTCGAAGGTCAATCGAGGTTTCCCCCTACCTCTCTTTTCGCTTACTTTGCCTTCATAATTTATTCAAGTTAAATAAGTAAAGCAACATAATAAGTTATATAATTGGGTAAATTCAAAGGTAAAATAGTTGCTACTTTTTTGAAATTACCAAATATTTTATTCGATTTATAATTATAATAGATTTGACTAATGCTATAACAGTTAAAGGAGATGTTGTACGAGTATCTAATCCACGAAGGTAATATATTTATAAGTTCGATATAAAGGTTTTATTTATAGGTCCGTCTCTTAGAGACGTCTCCTCGTTTTGCTTTCTCTACCGCATTTATCATGGGGAATATTCTGAGGAACTCTTTGGGGATAATGGCGGCCATATTATCAAAGGCCCCAACACTTATCTACGTACGTCCCCATGTGACTGATGTAGTGGAATACAACATTAAAATGGCTATTTACAACAGAAATGAGGAGGCAATAAGGAAATTATTAATTAACTCTACCACAGTAAGTCTCAACCTCAAATATTATCCTCACCATTTAGATACTGGCGTAGCTGCAGCAGAGTTTCCAGATCGACTACATGAGCACCTTCAAAGTACGTCTACTGCACACCTGTATCTCCTTAACATGTAGCACGAAGTCGTGGGTGACGGTTATCACTTACCATCGGGTGACCCATACGCTCGTTTGCCTGGCCTCTTCCATAAAAAAAGTAACTCTGACAACGACAATATTTCTATATGAAATATAACGCCTAATTTTAGCGCTCATTTAAGAACTCTTTTAATTCAAAAACTAAAGATCAAAAGATATCGTTTAATATTTTTAAGTTTAACACGTGTTTAAACATGTTAAAGTTAAAAACATTAAACGTGATATGTAACGTGTTAAAGTTAATAACATTAAACGTGATGTGAAACGTGAAACACTTAATGTTTTTAACTTTAACACATGTTTAAGAAAAACAAATAAACTAAACTAAACTAAAGCAAAAAAGAAATAACTGAAAAAAACCTGTTTTCGTATTACTAGTCACATTTTGAATTAATTTTGAGAAGCCATACAACTTGCCATCATATTGAAAGACAACGCAGAAATCAACATTATCTGCGTGTATTGCGTCTATAGGACAAATATTTATATGAAAAATATAGTAAGAATTCCCTATATAAGATACAAATCAATGACCTTAACAAACATTTGTTAGAGCCCAGAAATTACTGGTTTCGAAGCACGTGCACTGCAGGAACTCGTATAGAATTTTATATCCACACTCATTGTAGTATTCATTGTGTTGTCCGATTTATTTTACTTACACAATTGAGGCACACAGTGCATAGTCAAAGGCAAAGTTTTCCTCGGGCTAAAATTTTAATATTTCGCTTAAGAAAAATCAAATATATTTAAAGGAACCTAAAGTCTCTTTAAAGTTAAAAATATATATATGTTGCTTATTTTTTATCATACAATTAAATATATATTTTTAGAATACCATTTATTTTTACATTAACAAAACAGAAACTGTAAAAGATTTCAAATGATATGAATTCGGACGCAAATGGTTAAAAATGCAAGTACCTAAAGAAATAACAATCACGTTTACAGTTCTTAGGTACACAGAAAGAGTTAATTAGCATTTATAATATAAACTAAAAATATTCTAATAAAAACGTATAATAAAGATATACATTTATTTATAAAAGAAAACAAAACAATGAAGCTTTATTTTTTGTTCAAAATAGTGCGCATGATGGATTACATCGTGCACAATGGAGGCGTGCACTGTGTTGAAACACTTTGTACGTCTGTTCATAAAAAAAATACAAAACTCGTCATAGTACACAAAATATGATACATTTAAGTACATTATTGAATTAAAACTATAATAGTACTAATTATATATTTATGAGATTTTCAGGAAATCTTTTTTTTCACGTTTTTAGCAGGGCAGAGAGAATCTAGTTGTAGGACACTCCTTTTCCCAATTTCAGGCTTAATTTTTTAGATTTTTTTTTGTTTAGAAAAAGCTTAACGTCACGTTTTGTTTTACCAGATCGAGGCAACTTAAATGGAATGTATTTAAATTATTTACTTGAAAAAACGAATTGAATCCACAACCATTGCGTTTACTTTCAGATGCTGTCTTGTTGTGTCATTCTCAAATATATAAAAGTTAAATTTAAAATAAATACAACATTATAGCTTCATTTTCTGAATATCGTACAATAAATATAAAAAAAGCGTGTTAATATTAAATATTAGATATTTCTTTTATCTTAACACTGAAACATTGCCTCAGAATAACGATGAAAAATTATGTCATTATTAAATAAAAAAAATATCACGTCCATAGCGTTTCGTTATCATCCGTGTATTGAATGTTATAAAATATTAGACTGGAAGATAAAGCGACGACTCCAAAGATGGAAAGCAGATATATTTTATAAAGATAACAAGACCGCACCGAATAAAGATGATCTGGGAATTACTTGGATTTATTGTTATCGAGTACAGCCTTTTATTTGTAATATTTTGTGGTAGATACTATTGCTATTGCGATATAGAGTGAAAATTTGATTAAAATATAATTATATTGACTGAATCTGACTATAAACGCCACGGTTCTGGGTTCAATCCCCGCTCGGTGTAATTATCATATTAAATTTATTTTTATTTCTGGTAAGCAAAGTGTGGCGTTAAATTTCGCCACCTAACAAGCAATGTCAAGAAAATTCGATCGTAAGTTTAGAACGAAGTGTCTCAATACTAGGTTCTCTCTGCCTACCGTAATATGGTAGCGGTAGTTTCGATCATGCTTTATGAATAAATAATAATTTCTATTTTTTCCACATTTTATTTTATATTTCATAGAATGAAAGAATTTCATAGCAACATACCACTTTGTTCTTCATTGTTTGCAAAATTAGATAAATACTCGTAGCAACTGTTTTTATTTCAATAAAGATACCTTTTTTAGATTTGTACTATAAATCGTACATTTTTAAGATTCAGGCATATAATTATATAAATGTAATGCTATTAATTGAATGTTTTTCAAATTATATAGAATTTAAATTATTAATCTGATTTCGTTAAAATGTTTAGATGTCATTCAAACGACGAGGAGCGGGCAGGTAGGTATTAATGGTGGGTTGGTGCCACTCGAGTTACAAAGTCTGGACAGCGCCCGAGAAAATTACACGAAAATTTACATAATAGAGAATCCGTGGCTACCCTCGCCCTTTGAAAGTCGGAGTGAGACCGCGTCCGACGACAGCGGCGAACATTAAATTAACATGAGTTTGTTTTCGAACATCCACGTCAAACAGGTCTCAAATTAAATTCATGACTAATAAAGTATTTCCTCTCGGAAATAAGGAAACGCATATTAATTTTATTTAATTAATATGTATTTATATATTAAAACTTAGAGATATATTTTTATATGTTCCTATATAAAAACATCAGGCATCAGGTTTTATATGCTGTAGTCGTATGTGAAATCTTATGCTATAATCACGCCATTACGGCCAGTCTTCTCGTTGTTTGAGGTTATATTTAGTTTGCCAAGCAGCTTAGTTCCGAGCTTAATAGTTAATATGCTTTAAGCTACAGTAGAATGGTCTGCTAGTTCCTGAATTTAGCTTATTTATTCAGTTGAGGCCGTCGTGGCCCAGGGGCTAGGGTGACTGTAACACTGGGTTCAGACACGTATGCTTGAAATATTTATCACGTTTGATTTACGTTCTTTATTAATAAGCATAATAAAACCTCACACCTGTTTCATGGCTTATCAGAAATTAGAGCCATTCTAATTTATTAAGAATATAGAATTCTAAACTGAAAATAATTTCATAAATATATTTAATAAATATTCGTATGATTCAAGCGGGCGAAGCCGCGTGGCTTCCTATACAACACACAACATATATTCATCACAAGTTTTCACAATTAACTTTCAGCTTTAATATACATATGTATAAATTATTTTAATAAAAGAATTATATCTTTCTTATTTATAATGAAAAAAATATGGAAACAACGTAAGGCAAACATAATCTAAAATCTATCAAAATCATATAAAACGGCATATTCCGTTACACTTTGTCCTGAAAAATCAGTAGTCTCCAGAGTGATTACTTTTTACGGAACTCGAATTACATCTGGGATCTAGAGCCATACAACGAGTCGATATTTTTTTATATGGAAATTAAACTAAAAAAAAATATAAATAAGAGTACACAAATATATTTAAAGTAGTATAGCTTTTTGTACCTTCAATTTTAGTTAGTTAATTAAAATAAATTTTAACACATATTGTTCTAGATTTTATAAAATTTATGCTTTCTTATTGAATAATTTTAATACCTATATTAATCGTTTTGCAGAGGGATAGGTTCTGCTTGTAAGGACGATGGTTGTGGGTTCGGTCAGTATTCGAGGCAATTAATTATTTTCTGGTAATATAGCGCAGCGTTGAGTTACGTCGTTCAACACACTAATTTTCTTGTAGTATTTGCAGGAAGCATTCAGCATTCTAAAACAATAAAAATAAGGCATCATTAGCTAATATATAAAAATTTTGTCTTGGACATCTTATTTCTATAATAAACGAATATTCCTAGATTTAAAAAGTATAGTGAATTTTTCGTAATAAAAATACTTTAGAAACCACTCTTTTTTTTCAAAATACTTCTTACTTGCTGTAATTAAGAGTTATATAAATATAGTGCAGAGGATGGCGCTTTTACTGGAAATTCCAGAAGGGCGGTTTAATAAGAGGCTGTCTCTATTCATCGCGGTACTTCATAAAAACTGGAACTTGGAAATGTTATACTAAATACAAAATAATATTTCACTGCAACAAGTTTTCGTATTTCTTAAAGGGGTCACGACCTGGTTGCATCTGCGAAGATTAAAAGATTTCCTGCGCTAAGCAACCTTTATTAAAGTTCAGTTGCTGGGAACATCACGAAATAAAATAATTTGTTTTCTAGTTTTACAGTATTTATCCTGTGGCGTGATGCTTACACAAAGAATATAGGCCACTCTTAACTTAAATGAAAAAAAAAAGAATTCATAACATATAATATGATGTTCAAATAAATGAATAAACGATTGAATCTTGATTAATTCGTTTATTCATTTATTATAATAATCTTCTTGAATTGTACTAGATCTAGGAAACTAGTGTTAAAACACTCTGTTTCCCACTTTCCGCCGAATTTTTGAAGGCGTCGCGTGTTAAGTGGGGGAACTCAACGCATTGATTTTGCCTTGGTACCAGAGCGAAGAAATGAAAATATTAATAACTAGCGGCCCGCTCGCGGTTTCACCCGCGTGAACTATGTTATTATTAATTTCTGTCTCCATGACTACGTCTTAGTGAGATCTATGCAAAATTTGAGACTCCTAGCATTTGTAGTAACGAAGTTTCATACAAACTTTCGACCCCAAAAACAACCTCTTAGAAATCGAATATTGCAAATTCCCGTCTTA
The DNA here is from genome assembly GCA_036379175.1 of Heliconius cydno galanthus. Taxonomy (NCBI): domain Eukaryota; kingdom Metazoa; phylum Arthropoda; class Insecta; order Lepidoptera; family Nymphalidae; genus Heliconius; species Heliconius cydno. Next base: position 1,370,744 of record JAKRZM010001290.1, on the reverse strand, counting down.
GCGAGCACCTACGTCGTATAAGTAACTCCTATGCAAAATTTGAGATTCCTAGCACATGTAGTTTCTGAGATTTCGTGATGAGTGAGTGACCTTTCGATTTTATACATATAGATTAAGAATTCATTCCCCTGAGTGGGATTCAAACCCAGAGCCGTCGTGTTACGGCCTCTACTAATATATAAGATTTTAACAATTATAATTTTAATTATCTAAGGATGGAATCTACGTGCTAAGCGCTTAAGTTAAAGGTCTGTCATTACCATATAATAGTATGTACATTATTAATCATAATAATAGCATCTACTCCTCAGCGGGTGGCTTAATTTAATTAATTAAGCAGTACTAAATATTTTAGGCGTACTAACCGAGAGCGATGAAATGTTAACAATGTTATTGTTATAGTGGATTAAATCCGAAAACCGAAACTGATTCTAATATTGCTTCGAATATTTGTGTTATATCCTTCCATGTTTAGAAGATATTGAAACGAAATGATAAATATACAATCTAGAACAGTGTCTTTCTTAACACTAGATTCCCAGATTCCCTCTGCATTCGCTGCTAAATGCGGGATACAGCGTGAAGCTAAAAAAAGAGAAATGAAATCTTTTCTAGCCTTAAGAAAAATCTTGAAATAAAATTGAAAAGAACCAAATTATTGGCATTCAAGTCAACTCTTTTGTATTCATATTTTGTAGGCAAAAAGAACTGTTAACCAAATATGAATGAGATTTGCAGTTTCTGTTATACTTAGTAGGCCATAGTTATATAAAGCGCTTGCTTTTTATAAAGAAGACTTATCTACTTTTCTTCCATAAATATCTACAGAATCCTACTTCAAATATTTGATTAATCAAAACAGAATATTTTCGTTTGTAATTTTACTTAAAGAAGATGAAAAGATTTTATTAAACAAACTAGTGCTTTTCCTGGAGTAAAAGAATATCTACAAGAAAAAATATTTTTTTACGTTTCGGGGTAAAAGTCAATGAATTCACTTAAATTACTCGCTACACTTATATACAACAAAAGAAAGAAAGAATATATTTAGCGTATCTTTTACCTACTTAATACTGCTCCAAAATTTATGGCCGGTATATAAAAGTATTTAAAATTAATATATTGATATATTTCAACCAGAATGAACTCATTAGTATGACTAACAGTCTCATAAATCATAATTAATCTTAATGTCGTAAATGCTTATCGCAAAGATTTACAAATAATACGTACAACAAATCCAAAATCTGTAATCGATTGATTATTTATGAGAATCAATCCATCAATTACCATCGTGTGTCCACAACGCGCTGGCTGAGAGTCGCTTCTAATAGACGTGATCGTTGACAATTGCTATCAATTATTAAGTAAAGATATTGTCAACTAGATTATAATTTTTTTTCTTCAATTAAAAATAGGCAGACTCAATTGTAGTTGAATATATATTAGTATATTAATTGAAACATATTGGGAGGAAAAGGGGGGGGGGTCTCCGTCAACATCTCCATCTAGCACATAATACGCCCATATCTGAACACTCGAATTCGAGACATTGCATTGTATTTAATGACGTTGCACTTGTTTCATGTGTGTGGAAGTTAATTTTCTACTACTAGTTAATTATCTACGTTACATTAAATAAATACACAACAAAAAAAATGTCATTATAAATTTTCATACTCCTTTATAATATTAAAAGAAGGAACCTCGACCAACTCGACCAACAAAAAATTATGTCATTATAAATTTTCATACTCCCTTTTATTAAGAGAAGGAACCTAGATTCATTTATGTAATTCTCGTAAAACATTATCATAAGACTGATTACAATTATTATTTTAGCTTCAAAAACAAAACATGTACACTCCAATGCACACATTGTTGCCTACGCTTGTGTGCTCACGTGCACGCTCGCGTGTAATGCTGGTGTTCATTTTTGATTTATTAGGTATACTTAACGTATCTACGGCGTTTGTTGATTTACAGATAGAATTTATGGAGATGCAAGAATAATTGATTAAAATAATATATAGTTTTTTATTTGTTTTTAGCTGCACACCGTACCTCGCATGTATCAGGTAGGCGGAGGGAATTTAAAGTTAAGACACACCGTTCTCCACTCTCCGCCGAATTCTGGGGGCGCTGCGTGTTGGGTACAGAACTCAACGTCGCGCTATGCTTTGTTGCAAGCGAGAAAATTAAAATATTAAATAAATCATTTCCGCGAGTAAAGCGGGGCAGGTTATACGGATTGATTCCTAAACGCACAACCCGTCGCATTAACCGTCACACGCTTGTGCCCCTACTAGCCTTAATTTATTAGTAAACTAATAAACAAATATTACTAAATTCCTACATACGAGTATAACAAGGTAAGCGGAGGGAATGTAATATTAAGACACTCCGTTCCCCATTTTTCTCCTAAGATGGCTAAAAAAAAACAATTTTATAAGATAAGCCCGTCTGCTTCTAATTATCCTGTAAAACAACACACTGTATACTGGATGGCGTACACTTTATCTTAATAGATAACAAAAAAGTAATTGACTAAAAAACAAAAATGCAGTCGAATTGATAACCTTCTTTTCTTACAGAAGTCGGTTAAAAATAAATAACACGAGCCATCGTGGTGCAGGGGCACAAGTGCGTGATTATAACGTTGTGGGTTCGATTCCCATTCGGAGGAGTGAATTTATTTATTAGTATTTTCATTTCTTCGTGTTAATACTAAGGTAAAAGCGCGACGTTGAAATCCGCTACTCAACACGCAATGCCTTGAAAATTGAAAGTGGAGAATGGAGTGTCTTAACACAAGGTTTGCTCTGTTCTTCTTAGCGTAGCTGAAAAAACATACTAAAAACAGATTTCAATTCACTACCATCGTGTTCAGGTAAGTTAATTTCCGAATACGTCATGACGACCACTTAAATAATTCTTTTGATAATAATCTTTACAAACATAAACAATAATAAATCACAAAATCGTTCATTGATGATCTAGATGATTGCTAAACAATTATAAATGACTAGCGGACCCGGACGCGGCTACGCCTGCTTGAAATATAAGAATATAATTTCTATAGAAATATAATTTCAATCTAGATGAAATGTTAAAAGTGACTATTATATTTATTTTCATAAGGATGAATCTTAAAATGACGCGGTAACGAACGCGGTCGCGTAGCGACAACGGTTGTTATTAACATGGCAGAATAAATTGCATGTCAAATTAGAAAGTATTATAATATATTAGTATATATGTGTAATGTAATATTATATAGCCTATAGCACTTCCGAAGAATGCAGCTTTCATACAAAACAAAAACAAAGTAAATCGATCCAGTAGATCCAGAGATCTTAGCGTTCAAACAAACAAACAAACAAACAAACAAACAAACAAACAAACAAACAAACAAACAAACAAACAAACAAACTCTTCAGCTTTATTATATTAGTATAGATGACCCTTTATCTATACATTCGTTAAAGAAAATACTAGATTGCTAGCAATAATTATGCCTACATTTTTCATTTATTTTTACACTTTAAGTTCACATAGACGAAGTGATATTTTAAGTGAATAGTGTGGCTCGTGTTATTTAATTAAAAAACAGAAAATTCTTGGTTAATCGACTCAAAAATACCAAATCAAGACATATATTTTTTAATTATAGATCGTTTTTGCATATAATTATCACAATTTACGAAAAATAGTTCATCGAAGCCTTTTTTAACTTGCCGTGTCAATTTGTGCGTTGATTGTTTTGTGCGCTCGTTGTTATATTATGAAATATATGAGATATAGTTGAAAGGCGAAAGGTGGCCAAAGGTGATTTGTCTTGACGAGTACTCTCGTGCTAAATGATATCTAGAATCTGAGGACGCAGCCAGAAGGCTGGTAAAGGGACTTCTGAACGAAAGAAGATAGGCGTGTCGTGCTTGGATTTATTTTATTTGTATTGGCGACCACTCTAGTGTTAGATAATATCAATCAAGTGAAGATGGAGGGACCGGAAAAACATCTAGCACTAATGATGCCTTAACAGAGATGAGAAGATTAAGAGGAATTTGAAAGGTAAACACAAAAAAAATCTTTTAAAAAACAAGCTTTTATTTAAAGGGTACCTACTCGAATGAAGATATAGAAGTTACATGTTCAACTCACATTGTTAGGGTTGCCTATAGTCACTAAGGTAGGTACTAAAATTAAATAAATTCAATTTGCAGCTATTGCAATTTCATAAAATTAGGCCGTAGTGGCGCAGCGGCACAAGGTTGTTTATACATGTATTTCCATATTATGTATTTATATATATACATTTATATATATACTTATATATTTATTTATATATATACATATTATGTATGTATTTCCATTTCTTCGTTGTAGTGTCAAGGCAAAGCGCGGCGTTGAGTTCTGCCTCTCAACACGCAATGCCTCCAGAATTCGGCAGAAAGTGGAGAACTGAGTGTCTTAACATTAGGTTCCCTCTGCATACCCTGCTGTATGCGGGATACAGCGTGAAGCTGATTTATTTTTATTTTGATTTATTAGACAAATAGTAATGTGTCTATGATAACAATGCAACATCGTAATTTCCTCGTAGTGATAACTCCAATAAAGTATAAACAATGTTGTTTTAGATCTCTTTACATTATTACACGTGTTCTAAGTGATATAAATTAAATAAATATTTGCTATAACAAATGTGATTCAAATACAGACAATTAAGTCAATATTATTTTTACCTAGGGGACGGTAGGTAGGTCTTTACGTATTATTAAGAAAATATATAAGAAAAACGTGAATATTCATGTATATTTTTAGTTTTTTAGGATTAAATACAAAATTCGCACGCTATTTTAGCTACAATAGAAGGTTCCTAATAAAAATAGCTAGTCTAATGAGAAATACAAAAATATGTTAATAAATTCTTCGATAATATTATCTCAGTACAGTTGCCAGTACTTTAAAATGTTTTTCATTAGAAATTTTGTACCTACGTGGTCAATGTAGATAGACAGATATGCGAGGGCGACGTGACATGCGAGGGCGACGTGACAACTTATGACCGGTATTAGTGACGCACTTTGAATTGATAGTATATTGCAACATGATGGACTATATTTCATAATGATTTTTATGAATAATAAACTACATATTAATTAATATGCTTCTTCGTACCCTCCTTATGCGGAATATAACCTAAAATAATAAAGACCTTGAATGTTATCCCGAGTGCCTACAGAACTCGGCACCACCTCCATTTTGACAGTCGTTTTTAAAATCTTGTTTTTTTTTACAGTAGGTTCTAGTACTACTTACTAAGTTTATTAAGTTAATGGAACTTAAAACATAATAATAGTTTAGAGGTGCCATTAGACATGAGCGATTAATCTCGAAGGGGACCAACGAGCAAGTATTGCAAACGACCGGCAAACGCACTCATGACAGTATCTAAATCCAGAATACGAAATTACGTATAGAAATATCAGGCACTTTATTTAAACTTCATAACTAAATGTCTTAAAAAATAAGATAAAATACGCATTCGTTAATAATATATATTAACCATATCTAAATCAATAACAAATGAGTTTGTCTACCATTCATACATTGTTTTAAGAACTTCCAAATCTAGTTATACATTTTTTTTTATATTTATCTGTTATTACTTAGATAAATGATAGATAAAAAATGTGGCACTTCCCAATGACATGCTCTGAGGTAATTTAACATAACGACGGCGTGTGAGCGGGTAATGTGATAAAGCTTAGCAGACCGTTCATTGACCAGATTATCGTCGCCATGACGATTAGCTGAGATAATTATATATTATAGTATAATCTATATTATGATCGATTGCTTCGTTACGGCTAATTTACATTTTGATAACAGTGAAAACTGTTTTGCAGTGCCCAGTTTAATCTTTTGAAAATAATGTAAACGACCAATAATAGGATTGTATATGTAAATTTGTTTCCTAGAAAAACGAAGCCCGCGAGGTCTTAGTTGAGCTTTGTATGTGTGTCATTCTTCATATATAGGGTAGGTGTCACTTGCTTGACCTTAATAGGTTTATTCTGTGTTTTGACTGCCGGATTTATATATGTACTGATAGCAGCGTCATATAATTAATTCGTTATATTTTATTTTTCTGTGTCGATTTATTAAAAGTCAAAGATAAAGTTGGCACTATCGCTGCACAAAAATGGAAAAATGTTTTTCCATTTTTGTACCAAGAAGTAAAAAACGAAAAAAAAATTGGACACAACGCTACAGTTAATGATATATTTATATTATGATTTTTTTTTATTTAAATTTTTATTAACTGGCCAAAAGCTAGTGACTCAACTAGGACCTCGCCGACTGTATGGAGTTGGTATGTCTATACAGTCCGCGAGATTCACAACAAATAATGGTTCGTCGTGAAATTTTTTAAACAATATCCGAGATTCCATTAATAGCACCAGCAAGCGTTCTATGTACGAGTAAATATTAGACTGACGTAGATCTTACATATTACATACAAAATTCTTATCTGTTATTTTAATTATATTATCATAGTATTTATTTTTTGCCTCGAGCGAAGAAATAAAAATATTAAATATTTAATTGCCTCGAGTGGAAATTGAACCCACAAACTGTTGCGGTTACAGTCACACGCCTGTGCCCCTGCGCCATGATACCATTGTAATATTATTGCGCCTTATCATTGTAATATTATTAATATAAATGCAGGTGTATATTATACATACAAATATGTACCTACAGCAAATATAGCTTACTATTAAAGTATAATATAGGCGTTTGTTTTATATTAAATGCAATATACGTGCTCTATGTCATTATTATTCTCAACTACTTTGGTTCTACAAGATTTTCCATTTTAGCAATATCTAAGTAAACACCAATTAGAATAATATCTACAATGTATTAATGATAATTTCATTCAACAAACACGTTTCTTTGTAAGCACTTTATTAGATTTCCATAATATGATATTAAATATTGTCTTTCGTATCAGACTTTGCTTAAGCTTAACTGAGAATTTGAAAATATATATGAATTAGATATTTTTCAAAAGGGTTCTTTACCAGCTTCAAATTCTGTAAATTACGACAAAATAATAGATGTGATGTACCATATATATGTATGTACTATTGCTTGCCCTGCAACTTTTTTTAAGCGGACTATAAAACATGTAATTCCTGTTTTTCCGTTCTCGTAGACACATGAAGAAATTACAAATAGAACCCGCTAAACGTACATTAAAAAATTAACTATTAAATAACTTTGAGAAAACTGTTACAGCAGCAGGTGCCTGTAACTTCGTCCTGGTGGATGACCCCGATTGTCGTCTGGTTTCCTTGTACAATTCACTACCAACGAAAATTGGTTCAATACTTTTATCTCCTTCACTAAATTATTACGGCTTCAAATCCACATATAATAAATCACTATATATATAGTTTAGCCGATTATTTTATATACTATGTACGTTGTAGAGCAGCTGCTCTTTAAAAATCCTTATGAGATATTTTACTACTCTTTTTAGGTACTATAAATAACTATAACAGCTTTATTGCGATAAGCTGTAATGAAGTTAATCTTTTAATGTGCACAATCGGACCCTGCACAGCTGCGCCAAAATGAAGAAGTGAGACCTTGCAGTAAAATTAAAGGAAAAACATCCAAAAAATGGAAATGTATATTTCTATTACAGATAAAAACAAACTTATCAGTGCAGTTCATTTCATACAAAATGAGCGCAACCATCAATCAGTTTTTATAAGTTGTACTACTTGTTGACCTTCAACCGACCGGCCTTTCTATATAGAGTAGTCACATTCATGCTTATAATTACAGTAAAAATATTTTAATAACATAAAACAATACACTTATGAATAGCAATTAGTTCTGAAAATTTCAAAATCGGGTCTCTTTGCATATCAAATTTTAGAAACATATTCATCATATTCAACAATAGAAGCACAACTTTAATAGACGTAATATGAGTAATGGGTGCGAGCTGTTGGGTAAACAAGTAAGGCAGTGTCAGGCGTGTTTCGTATGCGAGGTGCGAGTCTCATTACCATCCAGCCGCAGGGCGCCGCCCCAGCTCAATTATGACTAGCTTCGTTGCTCACATGTTTTGCTATGAAACGATGAAGACTTCAGACTTGAGACATTTTAATAATAAATTTAAACCTTTTTAACATTTATAAAGAGGAACAATTAGGAAAGACTAAATGTAAAATATTATTAAGAGGATTGACAATCAATAGGGAAGTATAGTCTTCGAATAGAGACCATGTCAACCAGGTGGACTGACGACCCAGAGAAACTGTAGGAATCCACTGGATTCAAAGTTCGCAGGATTGGCTGGAGTGGAAAACATTAGGGGGCGGCTATATCCAGCAATGTACTTGAAAAGGCTGATGGATTGATGGAAATTTAAACATAATTTAAAGAATACTCGGACCTCGTGGTATTGAATTATTACCTATATAAAGTAACTTCATTATTTATTTGGCTTAATAAAACAGAAATCTTGAAATCTAGTCTAATTAAGATGATTCCAGTATATTGACATCTACCCGTCAAACAAAGATATAAGTACATTTGCTGAACAAGAAAACTCTAAATAAATAGATAATGGACATAGAGTAACTTAACTCTTTTCTCTGCATTTTTGCTGTTCAGGTGGCATTGTAGATAGAGAGATAACTCTGGGGTCCATTGTATAATGTTTGCACATAATATACAAGCCTACACATAGCGACCGCTAATGTTATACCAACCCTAATAATTGGTTATACACGTGCCAGATTTATCATGTGTTTTCACCAATACATATTCGTAAATTTAGTTTACCCCACACTGCGTGCGGTAGTTTGTCTATGTTTACAGCGTACCGGAAAAAACTATAATGCAATGTATTTTAAGTCAGAAATATTAATAATAATTATTATTATCGTAATCTAGAGGTTGTGGATTCGATTCCCAGTGTAGGGAAGAAATTAATATTTATTAATATTTTAAATTCCTCGCTCTGGTAACAAGGCAAAATACGGCGTTCATTTTCTCCACTCAACACGCAATGCCACATCCCGCGGTAAATGGGGAGTGGAATGTCTTAACACTAGGTTCTCTCTGCCTATCCTGCTATAGGGGGAATACTGAAACTGGAAAAAGAAATAAAAATCTATGTATATAGATTATGGTATTCTTTACAGTTGTTTAGAATAAGCGACAGATTGTATGCCCCTGGATTACAAATAATTCATTCTGGATTAACTACAATGTCGATGTAAGACTTTTTATTATGTGCAATTAACATTGTCATTTAATGCTTTTGAAATTATTAAACAAATAAAGGTATTTAGTTATATTAATGTTCAACAAACCACATATAAGTGTAAACTTAAACACGATTATGTGAAAATTTTACTTAGTTATCATATTTTTTTCTGTAAACATTATAACACACCTTATAGAAACATAATGATCAGAATATTTAAAAAATAAAATTAAAATATTTAACTTAAATATTTTAAGAAATACTCAATACAATTTAATTTAATTTTTCAACTGACATAAATAAAATAAGATGGTATTGGGGTTTACTTATGATAAAAAATGACTTTCTACTTTCTGATGAACTCAAGCATGTGCTCACTCTGACCTCATTGAAGAATTGAGATGATGCGATTAAAACTTTGTTGCAGAGTAGACTCGTAGCACTTCTTAGTTCAGCTACGCAGTCTGGTCTTGAATCGTTTCCTCGTTAGGCCAACTTATTTCCGTTTTCTATTTTGGCATTTAATTTATATCCAATAAATTATAATATATTTTTTGTTAGACTCTCTCTATGTTATAAAAATCGTATATGTATGTATGTTAATTTAAGAAATAATACATCAGATTTATTAGTTTACATCAAAAATTGTATCCTTATTTATAACTTCAAAAAACGTAGAAGACCCCAGTAATCATGAAACATCTATAAATAATATCTATAACGAGCGAAGCCGCGGTCGGACCGCTAGTAGTATCTATAATTAAAACATATTTTGGTTCAAGTCGCTATAATTAAAAATTTTGCAAATTTATATTTTTAACCGATTTAATAATAAACGTGACGTTGTAAAGAGAGAGAGAGACAGAGAGAGAAAATACAAAATCTGTCTACAAAACTATAGGCAATCTATCTTTTTTAATTTTAATCGTAATACTTTCATATCAATCATTCTTCATTAATTTCTTTCACACAATTTAATCACAATAAATTACATAAACTAGTGATTACCTTATCTTATTGATTGATAATTTCACTAATTCTCTAAAATAATATATAGGCCATTATAAATATATCTATAAATATAATTTTGAAACGTTCATAGTTATGGTATAAATTATTATAATAATAGAGTCAAAAGTCAGTTCGAGTGCTATGTGCTTATGTTGGCCTCATTGGAAAGTCGAGTTGATTCGATTAAAACTTCGTTGCACAACGAAGCTTTTGCCCGCGGCTCTATGTAGAATCACACGTATTCAGCTTAAAACGTTTTCTCGTCATTATAAATATATCATATACAAAATTTGAATAAGATTCGTATTGTATTTATTTATTTTTAATATATTAGGTTCTTACATATATGAAGTTGACGTTTGCTATGGGAGGAACAATATACGTTAAGATTTTTCCTAATAAGCTAAGCCAAAAAAAACAACGGACCTAATATATCATCGTATTACGATATGAGATCGTTAATTAGAAAAGCTATAAATTAATAGTATATATGTCGGATGTTCTCGTAATAATGGAACAGAAATAATTTCTTAATAATTACCGCCTTCGCTCAGAAACTTGGTTGAAGTTGAGACTTCAAAGAAATTAATGAGTGTTGCGAACTCGCGACGTGAGGCAGCCGAGTTGATCAGTTTGACGTAAGCCGGAACAAAGTTTCTCGAACCTTAAAGAAGTTTCCTGATAATTGTTGACCTGAGAACTACTTTTGATGTATTGAAAAACCCCATTTTTTAACCAAAACTCTAAATACTATATTATTTTTCAAAAAAGGCTTGTAGAGGAATAAAATTGTAACGTGACATTACAATGCAAATAGCAATTGTAATATTTAAATGTCTGAAATTCTCTAACATCTGTCTATTAAGTATCTTCAACACAAAAATACTATATATGTATAGTGTTCCTTTTTAGGTCAACTAAATAATATTTTTCGCTTCTTTTTCTGTTGGTCCCTGAAATATGATTTTAATTAAAGAAGAGTATAATTATGAAATGCTAAAATAATTTTCTATACATAGCCCAGTATATGCCCATCAAATTTCATAACAGCAAAACGGCCGTCCGATGCTTGTCCGTGATTAAGGTAATGCTATAGCTATTACGGGAATGCAGACACGCTCGGATAATTAGTTATCGATTCCGGACACGTGCACTTCCTATTAAGCACTTCAATTGATTTATCTTATAATTTGCCTACAGCTAAAATGTACACAATAATCTACAAATTTCATCTTCAAAGTTGTGTATTCTGGATATAGCAGGGTATAGCAGGCAGAGGCAACCTAGTGTTGAGACACTCCATTCCCCTCTTTCCACCGAATTTTCGAGGCATTGTGTGCTGAGTGGCGAAACTCAACGCCGCGCTTTGCAAGACAAACAAAAGGTAGAGCGAAGAAATGAAAATATTAATAAATAGATAATAATTAATTCCCACGAGTGATTATAAATTTTACGTTGATAATTACAACCAATATGCTTAAATTTAATGTACAGATATGATGGAATAAAATGTTAATTTAAAATATTTTTTAATTTTTGATCACAAATTTTCGTAGATATGACACAAGATTCATAATTTGCAATTTGTATCAGTTCACAGTGCTACGCTGTTGACGTCGACTGCTGCAAAAGTATAAAATCTCTTTGGGTTTCCTCTAATTGAGCATTGCTTACGAGCGCTTATTTTCGCAATTTTTTTCCAGAATAATATATAGGATGAGAAGATAGAGATGCTTAAGTTGCATAACAATTCAAAAATAAACTCATAACAATTTGTATAAACGATAAAGTTTTAGCCGACATGTTAACCTAGGGCGACACACTGATTTATATGGAAATATGGCTAGGAAATCACAATTCATATTAATTTTTAAAACTCAAGAAATATTTTCATTTTAAAAGTTATTTTAGAAATAAAATATAAGGAATAAAGTTTAAGAAAGTAATTATTGGAGAAATTAAAATATGTTATAATTTTGAAATAATAGTGCAATGCAACGCTTGATTGCAGCATGCAAGAGATTTTGCTTCCTCCTCATTTTCATTTGCAATAAATCGTTATTGTTTTTATTATAAACCGTAAATTAATATTTTTCTGATACTTCATTTGTATCTTAATGGAAAGTGTACTTAAACTGAGATAGTTATAGACTTTGTTCATAATGAAATATATATTTAAAAAAAATTATAGAACTAATTTAAGAATTTTCCTAACACGTATTTCTGAGTTGAGTTGAATTGAATAAGTAAACACACTCTTGAGATTTTCTCAGCTGAAACTAAAGCAGAACTCGCAGTTGGAGCTCAAACTGCTTACGAAGATGCATTTCCGCAAACTAAGAACAACTGTGTATGAAGAAATAATAATGAGATTTCCACTAACTCCACATTAGTGGAGGACTTATCAGATTCAATTTATTATTAGCTAACCTAACTATCACACACGTTACGGGAAATATAATCAAAGTTATTAATATATTCTTTTATATCATTCATTTCATTGTTAAAGACTTTGCTTGTCCAAAATTACGATTATAAAAAAAAATCTTATCGTCGTATGGACATTTAATTGCACATTACGAAAATAGACAAATTCAAATTTAACTCCATTATATATATATTTATAAGTAACGAGGCATACCGTTTTGAGAATTCCGTCTATATTATTTCATTATCTTTTTATTTATAATGCGAATTAAGATAAAAATAACAAAACATTATTAATTTAAACGAATAATTATCAACAATACACGGATAATATTTTTATAATTTACATATTATAAACAATCTCATATTTTTGTTTATTACTTTTTTATGTAACATATATCTTTTTTTAGCTTCACGCTGTATCCCGCACATGGCAAAGTAGGTAGAGGAAACATGGGAATCTAGTGTTAAGACACTCCGTTTCCATTAAAACAGTTCCATCTCCCATTTTCCGCCGAATTTTGGAAGCATTGTGTGTCGAGTGGCGGAATTCAACGCTACACTTTGCCATCTTTACCAATGCGAGGAAATTAAATAAATATTTAATTTCCTCAAATGGGAATCGAACCCACAAACTGTCGCATTAACAGTTGCGTTGTGCCGCGACAGGCGTCACATATTCTCGTACATACTATTTATCAATTATCAGATTTACAAACCTAAAAATATGTAAAATCAATAACTCCTCTATGTATGCTGAAATAAATAATGTTAGTAGCAAACTAATTGCATTTCGCGGTAAACCTGCTTTTAATTTTATAATTACGTTGAAAATGTTTTGGTATATTATCGTTAATATAGCGCAGTTTGAAACAACATTTAATATGGAATGTTGTATAATTACGAAATTGTTACTAAAATTGTTTGTCTAATTTGCCGTAACATTTTATCACTAAAAACTTGAAAAATAATTTCGAAATTATATAATAATAATTATATAAAATATGAACAAAAAAAAATATTTAATATAATTTTTCTCTTGTCTTTGCACCGCAATACGGCAGGTAACTATCCATGAGGGTTGCGAATTTAAACACCATTTAGAGTGATATATATTATTTTCGCAATCTTCTAAAACAAAGCGCTTTATTCCTAAAAAATAAATTATATACTTATTATTATAGCTTTTAATATTCAAAAAGTTGAAAATCCAACGAAAGACGATTGTTTAACGCCTAGTAAAATGTAGTAGAAGGGCAAAGATTAAAAATACATATTAAAAAAGTACATTACGCACTTTAGAAGCTAGATCGTATAGATATCCATACCTCCATGCCTATATTATAAATTCGAAAGTAACTCTGTCTGTCTGTCTGTCTGTCTGTCTTTTATGCAATCAGGGCCAAACCACTTATTTAATTGTGATAAAATACTTATATAGAGATACTTGAGGGTCTCGGGATGAACATAGGATACCTTTTTTCCCATATTTCTAATATTTTCGATATATATCAATATATTAAACTACTTATTAATTTAACATGCAATTTATTCTGCCATGTTAATACAAACCGTCGCTATACGATCGTTGCTAAGCAACGATTTGCAAATTTTGTTGTTAGAAAACGTCATCCAAAATGAGCTTGCTTAACGCATCTCTCTTTTGAATATTGAAAATAATTTCATAAATATATTTAATAAATATAGTAGTATAGTTCAAGCGGGCGTAGCCGCGTTCGGGTCCACTAGTTAATAAATAAAATACATGTGTGGTTTCGGTTGAATCGCATTATCGTCCTATCAAATGCATCGTGCTGATATAGAGTACACATACTACAATGTCAGTATAATCCTATGCATTGCCATCTCCTAAAGAATTCTAGTGACACGGTCCACCATAGCAGATTTTTAGTTAGTGATATGTATTAGTGCTACAAAGTAAAGAGAATCTTGCAGATACAACAGTTTTACTCGTAATGCAGGTAATACAAATAATTACCTATATAAATATATAAAATATTGTTTGTTTTGCTTTGCTAATGTATGCAGCTGGTAAATTATAGTTAATACGTTAACAAATCACGTAACTGACATTTACTTAGGGGATAATTGTATAAACTTCTTTATCATCTGTTTACTTTCGTGTGGCGCCTTTCCTAGAAACTAGAATATTTTCTTGCATTGTAATAGAAGTATTAATATACATTTATTAAATATTCTTTGTCTACATTATCCATACATATATCAAATTTAAATATGCGTGTCTATTTAAGTATCATGATATGACATCACTAGCCTTAAAATTAGTATTATATTATAGACAAATAAAATAAAATTATTCTCATGTATAAGTTTTTAAGTGAAAGTAGAACAAATATCTATCTTAGTAAACTGTCACATCTTTAATATTAGTCGAAAATACCATATAACAGTAACTGGCATTTCGCATAAAAAAATTAAATTCAATCCTAGTGTGCATATTTTAATCACAGAAAAATAATGAACTATGTATATATACATTTTTTTGCGACCTATAAATATTTATAAATTGCCTAAAATTATTAACCAAAAATATTGGAAATCATTGACCGAGATAAAACATATTGGCGCCAAATACGAGTACATGTTGTAATATAATAAAAATGAAAATGTTAACAATTTTTATTGAAAAAAAAAAACATTTTAATCTCAAACAAAAAAATACACTCTAAATATTAGTTCATAGGCTATGACAAAACGAGTTAAACAATTTATAAAATTAACTTAAACTTAAAAAGCTGTCATACTCAAAAGGATAAAACAATAAGGAATAGAGAAAGTACATCAGCCTTTAGCTTAGTGTCGATAACTTAACAATCCCATTACATATTCATATTTGAAAGAAAATGCTTTCCGTGTAGTCCCATTTTAATTTGGTTTATTTCCGATAATGATATTCATAATAAAATCACTTGAGTCTTGGATCTGGTAGTTAGGATGCAGTTAAACTCGTTTTTTTATGTTAAAAATTATGTTATTGTTTTTATTCGTTTATTTTTCACGTAACGCATACCACCACCTATATATCTTACGATATGTAAGACATATACGAGAACAATTACGTTGAAAAAATTAACAGGTAAGATAATTTAAAATATTAACAATAGCATGAATAAAAAGTTGATGTTTTCACATAAATACATCCTTAGAAAATAAACGACATCCTTATCGAGAGGTCCTAAATAAATTTCAAAGTACAAGTTACGAGTTAGTGATGGCTTTCAAATAACGTTTCAAAAATTTGAATTGAATTTGTTCATAATGCAATATCTCTTTATAATAACGAAACAGATAACAAGAGCCTTTGAAATATATTTTTCTTTCAAGCTAAATTCAAAGTGTCTCGAAATAATAATAACATCCTTTGATCATGTCAATGTCAAAATTAAAAGGTACCACAGATTATGGAGAATTGAAGTTAAATGATGACAAAAGACAGTATGAGTTTCTTAGAAAATTATCGTAATATGCATACAGTAAGACTTGTTATATATAAAAAACTTGTTTGAATATTTATAGAGGATACTGTATAATGACATTGGTACATCATTGACAGAAATGAGCAATGAACTGAAAGGTTACTTGACTCTCCATTGAACTCACCATATTTGTAAAAAACTCAGTTAGAGACATATATACCTCTCCCGTATGATATAAAAGATATGTAAAAAAATAAAATAAAGATATTTATACTCCGATTAATTTTCAATTTCTTTTTTATATTGTTTCTTCAGTTCATTTTAAATATATTATTATGTAATGAAATAATTCTTGTGTAACTTTATTTTGGATATACTTATATAATATTCCATTCCAGGTTAATTAATATCTACGTACTTACTTGAAATATAATCGGAGAAACTAATCGTAGTTGCCAACTCAAGTCCTAGGCTCAAGCAGCAAGCTATTTAATACCTAGATATCAAAAGTATTAAAATTATTTTGCGGGTAAATTATTTTGTTGCAATTACAAGATAAAAAGAATGCGCTAATCTTTGTTATAGATATGGTACATAATAATTTTAAATCCAAATAATATTGAAATTACCTTCTTTAGTATTATTTAGGTTTAAAGTGGTTAATGAAATTATTTTTATGAATAGGTACACAATGTGGAAATATAGAAGTCAGCCGGGCCTCGAAATTTAGCAGAATAAGGCAGTATCAAGATCAAATTTAAACAATTTTTATTTTTCTAATTTCTAGGCCTTATTAAATAAACATCATACTTAAAATAAACTTTGAGCAAATAATATGTCACCAATTCATTCGAAAAATGTATAAATAAGAACTATATTACACCTAAAAAATAATAACTAATTATTTATTTAAAATAAATATTCTTTAAAAATTAAAAGAAACAATATTTAGGAAACATAGATTTATAAAGGAACTAGCGACCCTCTTGCGGCTTCGCCCGCTTTTACTACTGGATTATTCATATAATGTATGTTTGCAAAGCACTTAAGATAATGTGAAAATTAAGTAAATCCTAATGCAATCCGCATTTTCGTAGTTTCAATAAGGATTTTCCAATTTCCACAGCAAGGATTTTTTAGTAGGTACCGTAATTTTAAATCTGTGCTACTAATCTTTTCAAGCACTTATTAAAATATATTTAAATGAC
>JAKRZM010001290.1:1333202-1351635 GCA_036379175.1 Heliconius cydno galanthus | reverse complement strand
TTTAGAAGAAGAAGAGTTAGAAACAACAGACAGACACGAAAAGCGACTTTGTTTTATAAGATATAGGATAGGATGATATATAATTGTAAATGACGCCATCGTAGCGCAGTAGGCAAGTATCTGATTAATTTGTTAATTGTAAAGTTCAAACTCAACGTCTTCAACATCATCTTATAAGATTCCGACAAGACTTTTGTGTTTTGTATTTAATATGATGGAGAACCTAACCTACCTTTATCAACATAGAAGATATAGGGGATTTTTTTTTATTATGTCATTCTTCTCTTTGATTTTTCTCTCGAACAATTAAATTAGATAAAAAATGCTTACCTTATTGACTGAAAATCCATATTTTAAACAATAAAATTTCTCTAGTCAACTTCTGTGTCCATAATCAATGTTCTATAATATCACACTATACAATAATATAATTTGAAGAATAAAATGTTTAACTTAAAAACACTTTAACATTAAAATGTTCAGGATTGTTTATTATTTATTTATTTATTAAAATTATTAATTCAATGATGTCAGGTAAGCTTTTTTTTTCTAAATATTTTTGGACAAGAAGTATTTATTTCCCAACAATATAAAGTAAATATGACCTATGGTCGCATCAATTCACACACGTACTTTTTTTACACGTAATTTTTTTCAATCGAATCAAATTGGTATATTTGATAAAAGTTGACCAAGAAAATGTAAGATATAGTAGCTGTGCTTATGATGAAGCAGTTCCAATATAAAACTAGTTTTTTTAACTTAATGCTTTGAGACCGTCGTGGCGCAGCGGTACAAGGTTGTGACTGTAACGCGTTTATACTTCAATTTCTTCGCTCTGGTGGCGAAGCAAAGCGTGGCGTTGAGTTCTGCCGATCAACACGCAATGCCTCCAGAATTCGGCAGAAAGTGGGGAACGGAGTGTCTTAACACTGGGTTCCCTCTGCCTACCCCTCCTGTGTGCGGGAAGCTGATTTACTTTTTTATTTAATTAGCTGATCCACTCACACACCAAGACTCCGTAAAATATGTGGGCATGCATTTGGATCGTAGACTTATCATGGATCATCAATGGATATCAACTTTTGCCGCTTAAGCTTTTGCAAAAGTTTTTCTCTTTCTTATTGTTGTTGATAAGGTTTAAAAGGGCATAAGAAAATCGGTTTGAATGTTTTTTTCAGTAAGTCAATGCTCCTCTTCTTCCAGGATACACCCTGGGTCACTTAATGTAGCTCTAACTGTCATGCCCTTTTTTAATAGATTTTTCACTTCTAATCCTTTGAACCAGATATTTAAAAAACAATAAAGAGTTTCAAATATACTGATTATAAAAAAAACACTAATTACAAATTACTACTATATTCATAAAATATAAGATAAACTATAATTGATATAAAATATTCATAAACAAATGATAAAAACAGGGAATTACCAACGCTCGAAAGTCAAGTAAATATTAAACTATCGTAAATTTTGCAACTCTCTAGCTAAAGGTCACACAATTATTGATAACACGAATAAGGAAGGTACTGCGAAACGGGGACGTTTTTTTTATGAGGCCTCCTTGGCACAGTGGCAGACGCGTTTCACTGTACGACCCACCCAACCCAACGTTTAAGTGTTCGATTCCGACTTGGGAAAATAAATTATTCAATATTTTTCACTTCCTCGCACTCATCGTCGTTGATTTCCCCCACTCAACAAGTAATGTCTTGAAAATTCTGCTAAAAATAGAGAACGGAGTGCCTTAACACTCGATTTCTCTGCCTCACCCTGATGTATCCGGGATACAGAGTGTAGCTACAAAAACTAATTCGTTCGACATCTTGTCTTCTTTGTAATGAAGAGAGAGACTGTCGCGTCGTGGCGCAACGGTACAAGGATAAATATATATAAAAATATAAATTTAAATAAATATTACATAGTAAATGTTATTATGTAAACTTATATTTTTTATGTTATATGAAGTTTTATCTTTTTATTATATATTTTTATTACATAAAATATATTTTTCAAATGAAAATAAAAATAGGCGCATCGGTATTGATATTGTAAACAACGATATCTTTGTATTTTTTTTAAAGTTTATAAGGTAATATATTAACAAAATATAAAAATAAAGTCTGAAATATATTGTTATCATCTTCTATCTGTCCTTGGAGTTTAAAAGAATCTGGTGTTATGGAATTCTTCTACAGACTTGACAGACTAGTACATAGAGGCCCCTTAAAGAATGTGAACATGTTTTACTGTGAAAAAACAGGCGGAATCCATTTCTGAGTAACTAACAGATTATTTCCAAAAAATTAACGATCATTTTTCATCATTATAGAGAAATGTAGAGCTCGTTGGCAGATTCCTCTATTTTTCCACCGATTAAGCAATTCTACTACATAACCTCTTGCACTCTTTTCCTAGCACATACCTCTCGCACTCCAGTCTACCGGCCAATGAAGGCAAGTCGGAGAATAAATGTTAAATAACACTTTAATAATTTTAAAAAATATTAACAAACTAGTTATGATTTGTATCAAAGATACTGGAGGAAGGTCACGTAAAAAGCAAGAGGATCCTCCGGAGGGCATGTATGAAGAGGTTGATGACAGTGGACGAGGCGAAAGAGGTATGTAGAGACCGTAGCGTTTGGCGCTATTAAATATAATTTGATCACAAAAAAAATTAAGTAGTAACTATGTAATTACTTAAATATGTATGTGTTACATAAATAAATTTGTAGGGTAACTTAAAATAAATTGTAAAAATACGTGTTCATTCCTTATTGTTCATTTTGTGCAAGAACTACTAATAATGTAATTAATTTTTAATATAATTAATTTTTTTCCCGCTTTCCCGTTCTTTCGTTTCCCGTGTAAATATGTTATTAACACACCAAATGACCTGATATTATTTATTTTTAGCTTTACGCTATAATTCGCAGCATAGGCAGATGAAAAGTGGGAAACGGACGAGTTCCACACTTTTCACCCAATTTTCAAGGCATTGCGTTTCATAGTGTGAAATCAATATTTTATCTCTTTCATGTTTTTATTTCGATATAGCTTCACGCTGTATTCCTCACTAGCTGGGTTTAATAGAAAAGTAATATTCCTTTACAGTGTGCAGTGTGCAGACGTATACAAACTAGATAACTGTGGCTTATCATCCATCAGTCAAACAAAGAGAAGCATCGGTGTTAGGGTAAAGAAACATCTCCGATGTCAATAATGGGAATGCATTGAAGTCTGCTGTATGTAAGCAGACTATCCCAGCACAGTATAACCCAGCCAGGTTAACCAGGATACATCAGCTTTTATAAATCCCAAATCTTCCAAAGCTAAGGAAAACAGATATATTATAGATACGGAAGATACAGCGTATAGAACTTGGGGGACGACAGCTTTCTAAACGAGGGATGCCATCTGGCCCGATCGACTTGTGCGACTTAGCACATACTTTAAATTCGCCGTACTAGAAAACTAAAAAAAAAACGCCGTAAAATACAATTTTTTAGAACATGAAAAATATAAAAAGTGTTATACATATTATGAAGTTACAATAGTAGAATACAGCCTAAGTTAATTTAAAGAAATATATAGAAAAAAATATGAAAAAATATAGACCCACCCTACCTACCTACTCTAGTAGGTTTAGGGTAGGGGATGCTACCCTAATTGTTTTATTTTATATAATTTAATACTTATAGAGATAGTCACGGCAATCAAGAAGCTTGCACGACTTAAAACAAATCTTGTAGCAGTTCGATAAGGCCCGATAGCAAAAGAGATATAAAGTGCGCGCGCTGATGTATTATATCCACTTCGGATTTTAAATTTGAACTTTCACACATATCTAGTAAATTGTGTGAAATAAATTTTTAAAATGTTTTTCTTACTGTTAGTTCTGCTCGTTATATCTTTAATATTGATCCAAGATTTTGTCAAGAAACGTGGGTACAAATGGAAGAAGCTTTCAGAATTTCCCGGTGACAGACCGTTACCTTTGGTCGGAAATGGCTTAGACATCGGATTCGACGCAGACGGTAACAAATTTTTTTTTCTTAATTTTTTTTTAATTAAATTTTAAATTCCATTTTTAATTACAATTATTTTATTTAATATTAACTGTAACTTAATTTCATATTAACTGTCACTGTAGGAATTACACATCTTAATATATTTTATTCTCGTTAAATAGTCAGAGTGTTGCAAAATCGACTGGTTGTGCGTTCGATCCCCACTCGAGGAAAGGAAATATTTATTTACATTTTCATTTCTTCGCTCTTATTATGATTACTTAATTAGAAACAAAAATTAATAAATATATATTAGTAAAATAAATGTGGCTAATAGTAAACTTTTGACCCCTGCGTCAACGACTAAAACTGCAAAATAAATAATTAACCCGTATCGTTGTTTTTTGTTGTAGAAGCGTCTTTTAGATTGATTAAAATGTGGGAAAAACACGGAAAACAAAATTTCCGTCTGTCTGTTGGATCCGAGGACTGGCTCATGCTGTGCGAACCTGAAGACATTAAGGTAATATATATACAGATACTTCAATTTTTGCAGTCAATCATCAAATTCATCATCACCATCATCATCAGCCTGTCCTCGTCCACTGCTAGACATAGGCCTCTCCAATGGCACGCCACTGAGCTCGATCTTCTGCTCTTCGCATCCAGCCGTTGCCCGCCACTTACAAATTACTATTTGTTTATTTTGCTAATTTTACAAAGTTTATTTTGCATTTGATTTTCCTAACAATGTCTTTCTTTTTAGATACTTCTAAATGACAATTTTGAGCTTTCGAAACCTCTAGAGAGAAATGCAGCCATGAAACCATTCTTTGGTTACTCCGTATCTACTTCTGAAGGTAAAATATTACACAAATACATAGTTAAAGTCGGCTGTTAACATATTTTTCTTATACGTTCACATTTAAAGTTCTATTAATTTCTCTCAATTGATTATATTCCTAAAAACAATATAAGTATATTTTAAAATATAATTTACAATATTCTCTTTTCAATGAGACGACTAACAGAAATAACTAGATACTTTAATGTGAATGTATGGCGTTTACAACAATGTGCAAAATGCGGTTAGTGATCGTCAGTGGCAGACAAACAAAGCTCGCTTTACCGTATTATGTTGCGGTACGCCTCGGACACGTATTCGGAAATATGCCACTAGCAATTACCTGTATACCGCATATCATAATTTCATCATCGAGAAATCTTGTTCAACCAAATCATATCATATTTTAAAGGAATTTTAACTTTTAAATTATATTTCATAATGGATATTGTATTGTTAAAATGGAGATTAACTGAGGTAAGATGCACGCACAGCCGTAACCGCTGTGCGTTGAAACGTCAAATCTGGACAGATGCTTATTTTTGTAATCTGTACATCCTCTAAGAAGGGATTTTGAAAAGTTTTAACCCTAAAAGGATGAAATAGGTATTGAAAGATAGGGATTGTATAAAAAAAAATGCTGCACCGATTGAAAATTAGACTCTTAAAAATATTTCATTGAACGCGTGTTTCATGATTTTAGAATTCACCCCCTAAACTGAGAATAATTTCATAAACATTTAATAAATATTCCTATAGTTCAAGCGGGTGAAGCCGCCCATGTCGGCTAGTATTATATATAGGTCGCGGTGGCACATTTTGTTACTCTGTCCTAGTAACAAGATATAGCGCGGAATTGAATTCCGCTACTCAACACGCAATGTCTCGAAAATTGGGCGGAAAGTGACAAACTGAGTGCCTTATGCTATCCTGATATATACGGGATACAATGTTAAACTCACAATAAAAATATATATGTATTTTTGTTTAATCTATTTTATAGGGCACGTGACCACAAATGCACATTATGTGAGTTATATCTTTTGACACGCGTTATAACAAAACGTGATAATTCCATAAACACATAATTAATCAAGATAAATAGATCATAAAATTTATGCTAATCCAAGCTTTAAATTATTGTTAATATTAAATCTTCACTTCATCAAAACCCGCTTAGCAATTGTTTTCGCGTGATTGAGTAATATGCGTCAAAAAAATCTAATGCGTCAAATTTGGTTGATAATGAGTTTAAGGTAATATTTTAAAGTATTTTTATGATTGATTGGAGTTGGGGCTACAAATAGGCGTTTAAGATTAATTATTGTATTTTATATATAAAAAATTCTAATATTATCACTCTGTAATTAATAATTAGTTGAAAGTGGTTGAAAACTTCTAAAAAGTTCGAAACTAAAAAGTAAAAAAAAATACAAAATCGACCTTTGTTATAAGTATATCATACAGTAGATCAATTTTTGAAAATAAAAACTTTCTGATAATATACGTATACTTATAGTTTTTTAACAATATTTTTTGTCTCTCCTGAAAGTTCGATTTATAGGATGTTAGCACGTTTTTAACTCTAAGCCGTTGATATTTATGTACCGATATCTATAAATATTCGATTAATTATCAATTTTAAGAAAGTAAATCCTAACTATACACGAAACTTGATAGTAAAATAAGTTATTATTAAAAGTAAGAAACGTATCTCATTTTTTTTAGGAGAAAGATGGAAATCAGTTAGAAAGCTGATGACGCCAAGTTTTCACTTTAAAGCTTTGGACCGAGCTGCTGACGATTTCGGCAAACACACTCAAACACTCTTTGAGCTCATAGATTCTTATGAAGGCAAGAGTCCAGTTAATATTTATACATATTTGAAGCCGTACATGCTCGATATGTTAAGCGGTAAGTACTAGTACCTTATCGTAACCTTTAACCGTATATTGTGTTAATAGTTTAAAATATATGTGATAGCTACATTCTAAAAATTATTATAATTCCAGTTAATCTTTTTGGAGTTGAAAAGAATTACCTTAAAAACCGTGATCATCCATATATTAAGTCCAGCAGCAAGTAAGTAAAATATTGTTAGTCTAAATTATTATTATTTAATGAATTGGTAGTTTTGATAATATTGTCTTTCTTTCTTTCACAGAATGATTAAGATTATAACATACAATTACTTTTCCTACTGGAGAAATAATAGTTACTTAGTAAGATTTACTCCATTGCACACTGAAATGCAGAATATTATTAGAGACGTCAAACAAAACAGTTCAGATGTGGGTATCAATTATTTTTTTATATATTGATTTTGTTAAAGTGTTATATTTCTCATTATATCATAACATTTACTTGTAACAGATAATTACGCAAAGAAGAAAAATTTTGAACAAAATGATAGAAGAAACCAAGAGCAACAATAAGAACATCGACTTGAACTATGATACTTTCATAGAAGATAAGCTTGCTGGTGGTTGCCTGTTGGACAGATTTATATTAAGCGTGTCGCCAAATGGTGATCCTGAGAAGGATGCGATCATTAATGAAGAAATAACATTAACCCTTTTTACTGTAAATATATTTTTATTTCAAACTAATTCCTCTTATCGAGGTAGATCTCAATTCATAGCCAGAATTCATTCAGTATTCTAACTTTATTATATGTTTTATTAATTGTAAATAACTATATAATTGATTCTTTAACTTTTAATCTAGTTCTATATTCAATACAATTCAGTTTTTATGACATACATACGTATGTATATTTTTCATAAACTATGTTATAAACATTTTAGGGACATCTAACAACATCAATGACGATGTGCAACGCAATGTACCTGATGTCATTGTACCCAGAAGTACAACAGAAAGTTCTAGATGAACAGAAGGCTATATTTGGTAAAGACTTGAACAGACAAGCGACTACACAAGATTTAAATGACATGAAATATCTTGAAGCATTAATAAAGGAGACTATAAGGTTCATTCCTACAATTCCCAGAATTGGGAGACAACTACAAAAAGACTTAAAGTTATCTGGTTAGTATTTACAGGAAAAAATAATTCAATTAAAACTATTTGTATCCTAAGTGCTTGTGAGAATTTTACGACTAACGGTATTTTTTTTCTTGTTAATTATTTCAACCAACATCCAAAAAATATGCTTAATTTTAAACATACTAAAATATTTTATTTAATTAATGCAAATGTATTTGAATATAGTTCTGCGTTATATTTAATTGTACTATTATTTCCTTAGATGGTCGTGTAGCTCCTGCTGGAACGTCTGTAATTGTTTTCTTCAATGCCGCTGCCAGAAATCCCAGGACTTACACAGAACCAGAAAAATTTATGCCTGAGCGATTCTTTGATACAATGCATCCATTTGCTTTTGTTCCTTTCAGTGCTGGACCAAGGAACTGCGTTGGTGAGTGACGCGAAAACTTTTTACCTGTATTATGTATTTTTTTGTAATTGTAAAGATAAGGTAATCTTCAATCTCAATCTCTTAATCTCAAATAATTTAAACGTCCACATAAATATTATAGTGTAGCCTTATAAATCAAATTATTTTTTTAGCTTTCCGCTATGCGTGGATTGTTCTAAAGGCGACTTTGTCGAACATTATACGGAGGTATGAAATTCTTCCTGGCCCTGAACCCAAATTTGCCTTCCGTCTGATCACTGAATCTACCAACGGATTGCATCTACACTACAAGAAGAGAGATATATGTGCCTAATTTTAGTTAAATTAATAAATAATATATTTTGTTTATACTGTATCAGGAGACAACGGTAGAATTATTTTTAGTTAGATTTCATCAAGCAAAACAATTTTTAGATTGATATTTGCGTTTGAAATTACTTTATGTGTATTATATTTAGATTTTTTTTTACCTGCTACGCGTTTTGCATTTACATCGTCAATCGACTCAGATTTTTTTAAAATTCATATTGCACAGGAACCGGATGTATCTTTAAGTACTGTATTATTATTTTAATCTTGTTAAAAATTGTACATTATTTCTGGTTATCAGAATTTTTATGTAAATACTCTAAAAATGTTTGATTTCATTTGAACGAAACACTTATGCCTTATAGATGACTAGCGGACGCGCGCAGCTTCGCTAGCTTATTTAGGGGTGAATTCTAATAAACCATGAAACATGTGTTCAATGAAATATTTTTAAGAGTCTGAATTTCAAATTTTATAAAAATCGGTGGCGATTTGAAGATTTTTCCATACAAACTTTCAACCCCTTATTTGCACCTTTAGGGGTTGAATTCTAGAAAACCATGAAACATGTGTTCAATGAAATATTTTTAAGAGTCTGAATTTCAAATTTTATAAAAATCGGTGGCGATTTGAAGATTTTTCCATACAAACTTTCAACCCCTTATTTGCACCTTTAGGGGTTGAATTCTAGAAAACCATGAAACATGTGTTCAATTAAATACTTTTAAGAGTCTGAATTTCAAATTTTATAAAAATTGGTGCCGATTTAAAAAAAAATCTATACAAACTTTCAACCCCTTATTTGCACCCTTAGGGGGAGAATTCTAGAAAACGATGAAACACGTGTTCAATTAAATACTTTTAAAAATCTAAATTTCAAATTTTATAAAAATCGGTGCCGATTTAATTTTTTTTCCATACAAACTTTGAACCCCTATTTCACCCCTTTAGGGTAAAAATTTTTCAAAATCCCTTCTTAGTGGATGTCCAGATTACGAAAGTAAACATCTGTCCAAATTCCACGTTTCTACGCACAGCGGTTACGGCTGTGCGTGCGTCTTACCTCAGTCAGTGAGGACAAGTCCTTTTATATATATAGATTACAGAGTTACATTACATTTAATGATGTGTCGGATCGAACGAGTTATTATCATCTACACATCTTGCTGTTTATAATTACTAACTCGTGCCTTAAAGTTGTTCAGAAAATATGTATTTTAAATGAATGACGTAAAAGATCCTAAGAGGTCCGCCAAAAATGTCACGGAACTTTCTTCGCCTTCGGATATCCGGCACATCACATACATAGTAATTGTAATCATTAATTTCAAGTTGTAATAAGTACTTATATATATCAAAATATATTTTAAAGTTACTTAAAGTATTTATTAATGTCTTAAATTGTTTGAAAACAAAACATGTATATGTAAAGATAGTCGATGTGTTAACCTTGCCCGCTTCTCATTCAATGGGGCATAATCGATTTATCATATATTGTTTTAATTACATAATAATTATTGAATATACTATTTCAATAATATTTACATAAGATTTTTATTTATTTTAATTTTAGTATATCTTAAAAGCTTTGATTCTTTTACGAGGACATTTATGCACTTAACATACATATTATACGCTAATTTTATATGAGGCTTATACTTTTTTTAGGTATTTATAATTTGTAAATAGTCCTTCGTATAAAAGTGCTTAAAATATTATAGAGTAATAAAAATGTAAGCAATACCGTCTAATATGAGGAATTAAGACGGGTACAACTTTGTAATTATATTTGTGATATAACATATGATGATGTTTACATAAAGTTAATATCGACTGTTAAGATTAAAAAGTGAAAATTATAACCAATTAATTACTTGAATAGATAATTTTCTTATTAAAACTGATGTAATCATTTACATTTTATTCATCATCATGACATTCTACATTAAACTGGTTAATATATAAATATTACTTTAGTAAAAGTGTTTTTGTTATTTTCTTTTTAATAAACCCTTAAATAATCTTCTTCCTCGTACCAAGTAAAAATATCAAATATTACAAAGAAATAATTGCTATGACTTTATTTAAGTAATTAAGAAACTTACCTAGATGTTATCAATTTAATTTAAAATATTGACAAAATTAAAGAAAAGTTTAAAAATTTTATTTTTTGATATTTTGAACGAGAGCGGAAGCAACTCTACACAAAAGACTACTAAGCCTAATAACATAGCGGATCTAGTAGGATAGCTAGCAGCAGGTGGAACTCCGGGTTCAGAATTTAAGTGATTTCGCTTCATTACCAAAGCGAGGAAATGAAAATATTAAATATTTCATTCCCCTCAGTGGGAATCAAACCCACAACCGTCGGGATACAATCTTGTATCCCATACGCCACGACCTGATATGTTGGCTTTTATTTGATTTGTGTTGCCATAAGAAAGATTTATATAACTATATCTAATTAAAGAAATATAAAATAAACCGTTTTTAATTTTTTTAACGCTACAGCCATTTGGTCCGTACCCTATTTGTTTTATTATTATATGTATATAAATTTCTTATGAAATATCTTAACAAGAATAATATTAATATTTATCATAAGAAAGAAGACGAGTTGAAGACTTTATATATCAAAATTTAGAATTATTATAAGACAATATGCAGGAACACTCAGAGGCACACTTAAGCAACCTTTCTTTAAAATTGTTTTCCAATTTCCGCCGAATTCCAGGGACAGTATTAAATGACGGAACTTAACACCGCGCTTTGTCTCGATGCCAGTGCGAAGAAATGAAAACGATAAATATTTCCTGATCCTCTAGTGAGAATCTAACTAACAGAACGAACTGTCGTGTCCACAGTAACACTCTTGTGCTCCTGCACCACGATTGTTCTCTCACTATTAATTATTAATGTAAATTCTCAAATTGTTATAAATAAAATATTCATATAATCAATAAGATAAATTTTTAATACGTTAATATAGACGTCGTACGTCAATTCAGTAGTAGTAAAAAAATCATATAAAATAAAATCTCGGAAAATATTTCGAAAAATATAAAATGGGTAAAAAATATATTTCTTACACAAATTATCTACTTGAGAGAAATGTTAATCAAACGAATTTTAGAACAAATTAAAAAAAAGTTTTGTTCCAGTGAATCCATTACCGACGACGTCTTGTAAGCAAACAGTTACAGACGTCGCGTCGTCGTGTTTCGATAAGCGAGGTGACCTAAACAACAAGATATATAATATAAGAATAACCTCATAAATAAAAATATTTATGCATAAATATTGGTATTACGGCTATAGCTTTTATTGCTTCAAACAATCTCTCTCAGACAACCTTTGACAAAAACAAGATTAATTGTAGTAAAATAAATTAACGTTTAAAAAAACTAAATAGGCGTTTTATTTTTTACAGAACACATTAATAAGATCAGTCCAGTCGAAAAATTCAGCGAAAAGTGGGAAATGGAGTGTCTTAACACTAGGTTCCCTCTGTCTTTCCTGCTATATGCGGGATACAGAATGAAGCTAATTTAATTTACTTTTTAATCTAATTTACATTTAATTGCTAAGTTTTATGGCACAACAATTACAATGACATACGTTTATCACATTACTTAGTTATATATTTTATTACTTAGTTACAATTCGACCTAATAAAAGCGAGTTAATAAAGAGAAAAAGGGAATAACCTTATTACAAAAAAAATAAAGATATATAAGTAAGCATTCAATATACTTATGAAAACACAACACACATATAAATGCGCACGTACATATTTATAAACTACATGTAACATAATACATCCATACCTATATTATAAATTCGAAAGTAACTCTGTCTGTCTGTCTGTCTGTCTTTTACGCAATCAGGGCCAAACCGCTAATTTAATTGTGATAAAATACTCATATAACGATACTTGAGGGTCTCGGGATGAACATAGGATACTTTTTTTTCTCATATTTGTAATATTTTCGATATATACCAATATATTAAAATACTTATTAATTTGACATGCAATTTATTCCGCCATGTTAATATCAACTAATCAGTTGCTAAGCAACGATTTGCAAAGATAGTTGTTAGAAAACGTCACCCAAAATGAGCTTGCTTAACGCATCTCTCTATTGAAAACTGAAAAATAATTTCATAAATATATTTAATAAATATTCGTATAGTTCAAGCGGGCGTAGCCGCGTTCAGGTCCACTAGTACAATATAAATAAATAATAAATGTTCTAAATTAGCAAGATGATTTTTTAGATGACTTTTAAAAAGATTAAGTGAGAATAGAAGTGGATATGACAAGGTGGTAGTTTTAGGAGGCTATTATTTTGCGAGCTAAATTCTAGGCGTAGAAGAAAGGAATGTAAAGATTTAAATAAAAAAGAGATGAATACGGAAGTTACAGCGATGTCTGATAGGAAGCTATCCAAGCTGACGAAGATGTTTAGAAACATGATGAAATTTACGGAGACAAAAAAGACACATAAACTTAGCAACGCTGTAATTTGCTTAATTGTTCTTCAGATATGTTTGGGTCACACGAGTCAGCAAAATCGGTAGCAGTAGTAAATAAGCAACAGTACTTTTGGTTTTAACTAGTAGACAATATTTCCACCTTTTTAGGGTTTTCTGCTGACTTCAACCCGTAGAGATCTGCGTTGTCTGAGTGATCCCAAGGTCCAATGGACAGTCTATCAACTATCAACACCATAGTTTGTCATTAAAGCGAATAGCAGGAAGGCTATTTATGTATATTAAAGTTTTTTTTATTTTATTTATTCTTATAAAGCATTTCTCGTAGACCAACAATTATAAAAAAATTCAAGTATAACTAACTAAATACAGTTAAATTTAACTGTATTTAATGAATTATTAACTTTAATACACTACTATTTTAGAAGGAAAAATCAGTGGTAAGGGTGGCGTGCCTTTACTATATATATGACGTAATAAAATAAAGGCACCGCAAATATAAAGTTAGCGCGTCTTTAAACAATTCTTGTTGTATTTCGATAAGGCTCGATAGCAAAAGATATATATTTCGTGCTCAGATGTATTCCATGCATTTAAGATTTTAAATTTTTACTTTTACACATATCCAGTAAATTTTGTGAAGTAATTTATAAAAATGTTTTTCTTATTGTTAGTGGTTGTCATTATATTTTTAATATTGATCCAAGATTTGGTCAAGAAACGTGGGTACAAATGGAAGAAGCTTTCAGAATTTCCCGGTGATAGGCCCTTACCTTTGATTGGGAATGTCTTTGACATTGGATTCGATGCAGACGGTAATAAATTTTAATATGTGTAATATACCTTTTTAGAAAACGTATAAAAAATTTTAACGCCGGAATTTAAACCTGCGCCTCTTGTAAGCCGTCCAAGCGCTGTGCTCACTAAGCCATACGTTATCATCAGGCTATATTGTAATTTATTCGTATTGATAGGATCTCTACGGGGGATATTTATAAATTTCCAAATAGTAATTTCTTAGAATTATCATTTGACAAGACAGCTACGCTAAGCTCAAACTTTTATATATTTCCAAAGTATTATCCAATTATTTTTGAAATGGAATAACACCTTAGAAATGTCAAAATTATTTGTTTAATATTATTCTATTTATTAAAAGTAAATTGTAATAATATTTATATTTAAAATTACTATTAATTATTAAATTTATATTTAAAATTTTATAATATTCATTAAGAAATAGTTTATTAAGTAATAATATAATTTATGTAAAATATTATTACATTTGTGAATGTTTTGTCCAACGCAATGTCTCTAGTA
Source organism: Heliconius cydno galanthus (assembly GCA_036379175.1). NCBI lineage: Eukaryota > Metazoa > Arthropoda > Insecta > Lepidoptera > Nymphalidae > Heliconius > Heliconius cydno. The sequence goes on along the minus strand of JAKRZM010001290.1, from coordinate 1,337,217 downwards.
ATAAATACATTACTTTTTAACTGCCCTAGTAATTTATATTATAATATTATTTTAGAATCAATAAAAATATATATACCTAAATATTTTTAAGTTTCTTTTTTATTCTATAGCGCTTCTCTAAAAGTTTATTAATTTAACAATAGTAATTACACATATTATTTATTATATTTATTTTGAAAACATATAAAAACGACGAACATATTGAACGTAGCGGGATTTGAACCCGCGCGTAGCTAGCTATCAACATTGAACGATAAAGTATGGAATATAGTAATAAAACATGTAGCTAATTCTAATTTCATAAATAAAATTATAGATTTAGTACCTATAAATTTATTTACAAAATTAGGATCTCTTATTAAAATTGTAAAACCAATAATCAACGCGCGTTGTAATTTTTTTGTAGAAGCATCTTTAATATTAATTAAAATGTGGGAAAAGCACGGAAAACAAAATTTCCGTGTGTCTGTTGGATCCGAGGACTGGCTCATGCTTAGTGAACCTGAAGATATTAAGGTGATATATTATATAATTACTTGAGAAATAATTTTAATTTCTTGCTAACCATCTATTGAGAAATAATTAAAAATTTGTAATTAATCATGAAATTAAAGTAAGTAAGTATTAAGTTTTATATTTGTTCACAATTTAACTCATAACTTATGTTTAATTGTTAATGATTAAACTTTACCAATACCAAAGATTTCTTTTTTTAGATACTTCTCAATGACAATTTTGAACTTTCAAAACCTTTAGAGAGAAATGCGGCCATGAAACCGTTTTTCGGCTGCTCTGTATCTTCTTCTGTGGGTAAGATATTACATAAATACATAGTTTAGTAAGCTGCTTACTACTTTTATATATTTACGTTTAAAGTTCTGTTAATTTTGTTCAATTTCTGCTATTTCCCTCTTTTTATATTTTTAAAACGAATTCAAAAACCAAATTGATTGTATTAGAATATAAAAAGACAATATTATCTTTTCAATTAGATTGAGTAACTTGCAAAACTAACTAGATATATTATTGTGAATGTTTATCGTTTACAACTACTCGTATGAGGGTACAAAAAAAATTGATTGTTGATCATCTAAGTCAACATAACCAAAAGATATATACATCGTTTTTGCTGAATTTTGTATGAAATTTGACACAAAATAAATAATAAAAACTTACAATAAATATTATAATAAATAGTGTTTCATAGAAAAAATAATTACAAAATTATAATTGTATTTCATTTCATACAAAATGCGTACATACGCCCGCGAATTTAAGTTTGTCAATTTTTTTATTTATACTTCACAATGACCTACAATCCGGAAATTTGTACGGAACCCTCGATGGGTGAGTTCAACTCGCAATTGACCGGTTTTTTATTTTATTATATTTTAATGTCGAATTGAAACATACAAGCAAAAAAATATAATTAATAATATACTAAAGATTAGTTTAAAAACAGAAAAATATTATACAAATTAATTTATTTAATTTTAGCCGAAAATAATCTTTTCAAACATTCTATCATAATTATTTATTTTGTTTTTTATTTTTATAATATCTTGACTGAATTTTTTGCCCGATTTTTTACTAATTAAGAATAGTTAATTCAGAATAAAAGAGCTTTACGCTGCATCTCGTATAGCGTAAGCGCCGGTATTACGTGCTGTCTACCGTGAAAGTAAATGAGCCCGAATTGAACCCCCAACCCCGGGTGATTGGTGAGAGATATATAAATTAATATAAGACGTCATTTTCAATTAATATTACCCATATAGTACATATACACTGCATTTTTTTTCAATTTCCGGCATATTGGCAAATTAAAAAACATTTCTATATACTCGGGTATTTATAAATATTTTGGAACCAACGGTAGCCTACTTGTTGCTCCCCAACTCCTTTTATCTTTTAGTGAAAGTCCCATAAAAATCACACATAGAATTACTTTAATTTCATTTTCATGTGTCGATAAAATATATCAACATTTTAGGAGAAAGGTGGAAAACAATAAGAAAGTTGATGACACCAAGTTTTCACTTTAAAAGTTTGAATCGAGCTGCTGATGACTACAGCAAACATATTGACCCGCTCTTTGAGATCATAGATTCTTATGAAGGCAAGAGTCCTGTCAATATATACACATACATAAAACCGTACATTCTCGATATGTTAAGCGGTAAGTACCCTCCTTTAACCATACCTTGTGTTAATAGTGTTTGACTGACTGTAAATGCGACTGGTTGTGGGTTCGATCCCCACTCGAGAAAATGAAGTATTTATAAGAAAATATTTTTTCATTTCGTCGCTATGATGTCGAGACAAAACGCGGCGTTGAGTTCCGCCGCTGAGTGAGAACGGAGTGTCTTAACACTAGGTTCTCTCCGCCTACCCTACTGTGTGCGGGTTACAGCGTGAAGCTGATAAAAAGATGTATTATAAAAATCATTATAATTTCAGTTAACCTGTTTGGAGTTCATATGAATTATCTTAAAAATCGTGAGCAGCCATATGTTAAATCCACCAGAGAGTGAGTAAAATACCTACTCTAAATGTAGTTGTACATTATAAGTAAGCGTTTACTATTATAATATTCTCTTTATTTTTTTCTCTTACAGTATCATTAAGATCATAACATATAATTACTTCTCCTACTGGAGAAATAATAAATACTTAGTAAGATTGACTCCATTGCACACTAAAATGCAGAATATAATTAAAGATATCAGACAAAACAGTACAGATGTGGGTATCAATTATTTTTGTGTATTATTGAGTTACAGTATTTATTATATTTCCAATTTTGTTGTAATTTTTTACATATTACAGATAATTGCGAAAAGAAGAAAAATCTTGAACAAAATAATAGAAGAAACCAAAAGCAATAATAAAAATATTGACATGGACTATGATACTTTCATTGAAGACAAACTTTCTGGGGGGTGCCTGTTGGATAGACTTATATTAAGCATATCGCCTAACGGTGATCCTATAAAGGATAGAATGATTAATGATGAAATAACATTAACTTTATTTACTGTAATTATAATTTTTATTTCTCACTAATTATTTTTATTTCAAGGTAGGACTAATTCCATAGAACGAATTCAGTTTTTTTAATTCATATTTATTAATATTATTACATAATTCGTTTTATAATTGATAATAATTAACAATTTAATATTTTTTAACATGTTTTTTTCAACATTTAATTCTAGCTCTTCATTATAACAATGAAGGTTTCGTTGTTTGCATAACATACATTTGTACATTTTGTTCACTATTCTATTTTTCCATTTCTTCGTCACTCAACAAGCAGTGCCTCCAGAATTCGGCGGAAAGTGGACAACGGAGTGTCTTAACACTAGATTCCCCCTGCCTTGCTGTATGCGAGAAACACTGTGAATCTGTTTTTATATTTTATCTATCTTAGGGGCATTTAACAACATCAATGACGATGTGCAACGCAATGTACCTGATGTCATTGTACCCAGAAAAGCAACAGAAAGTTCTAGATGAACAGAAGGCTATATTTGGTAAAGACTTCAACAGACAAGCGACCACACAAGATTTAAATGACATGAAATATCTTGAAGCGTTCATAAAGGAGACTATAAGATTCATTCCTACAGTTCCCAGAATTGGAAGACAACTACAAAATGACTTAAAGTTATCTGGTTAGTATTTACAGGCAAAAAGTAATTGATTTTATCTTAACTACAATTTGCAATTTTACTAACGGTATTTTTTTTCTTGTAATTATTTCAGCCAGAAACCAAAAAATATATTAATTTATTTACTTATATTAATTTTTACTTATACTAGCGGACGCGCGCAGCTTCGCTTGCGTATTTAAGGGTGAATTCTAATAACATTATATAATAACAAATATTTTTATTTTAAGAGTCTAAATTTCAAATTTTATAAAAATCGGTGCCGATTTAAAAATTTTTCCATACAAACTTTCAACCCCTTATTTGCACCCTTAGGGGGTGAATTCTAGAAAACCATGAAA
>JAKRZM010001290.1:1313421-1331474 GCA_036379175.1 Heliconius cydno galanthus | reverse complement strand
CCAGTAGATCCAGAGATCTTAGCGTTCAAACAAACAAACAAACAAACAAACAAACAAACAAACAAACTCTTCCGCTTTATTATATTAGTATAGATAATAAATATTTTTCCAATACTGGAGTGTAGCAATAAATTATAAGTTATTATTAAAAATAAATTTAATTCCATTTCTAAAAACATTAAGAACATACTTTTAAACTTATATTTTTTATCTATATACCTACTGAATGTACGTTACCTTTTAACGTTGCTTAATATTATTAATTTAATTAAATATAGCCTTATAGATATAATTCTTTGTTTTAGCTTTCCGTTATGCGTGGATTGCTCTGAAGGCCACCTTATCAAATTTTGTACGAAGGTATGAAATCCTTCCTGGTCCTGAACCCAAGTTTGCCATCCGTATGGTTACTGAATCTACAAACGGATTACATCTACACTATAAGAAGAGAGATATATGTGTTTAAATTTAAATAAAGTAAAAAATAATATTTTTGCTTATACTATATCAGTAGATAATGATAAAAAATATATTTAGTTAGATTAATATTTTCGTTTGAAATTACTTTATATATTATACTTAGATTTTTTTTTTATTTTAAAGAAAATTTCATAGAAATTGGACGTGTCTTTAATATTTTTTTGTAAATACTGTCTTTATGTTATGTTAATCTTGTTATAATTAGTGAATAAATTAATTTTATCAAAAATCTTGTGTAAATGATTTGCCAATTTTTTTGGAATCGCTTACAGATAATTACAGAGTTACGTTACATCTACAACTTAGTTTTTATGATAACAAAGGAGGACTTTTACATAGGATTTTTATTAATTTTAATATACTTTAAAAGCTGATTAAAAGGTGATGGTGCTTTTAAAAAAAAATACTAAAAAATACACATATTGTACGTTAAATATGTACATTTTATAAAATCATTAGGTTTTTCTAATTTATATATAGTCGTCGTCAGAGTGAATTGCTTCTAATATTATAGAGGTATAAGAACGTACTGTCTTCTTTGGTGTAGTTAAAGGGAATACAACTTTGTAAATATTTGTAAGCCACAAATAATGATTTTTACATAAGGCAACTGTTACGATTCTAAAGTGAAATGATAACAGAAATAAGATTTTTGATTTTTTCTATAAATAAGCTTCCCATCAAAATATATGTATTCATTTACATTTTGCTCACCATCATGGTTTTAAACTGGTTATATAAATAAATGTTACCTTAATACAAATTCTCTTATAATTTTATTTTATCTTAAACTTTTTAATACGACAATCTTAACGTAACGGTTAAATTGTCGTATTTTCATTAATTTCAAAATAATATTTATTGTACCTATTGACTTAAAAAATATTTTTAACGCAAAATTTATTAATCTCTTAATATTTGAAATATAAATAGTAATAAATATTATAAGAATAAAAGATATAGCAAAGCTACCCAAAATATCACTAAGCCTAATAAAATAGCAAACACACAGTTTAGTAATTCGTAGCTTGTTCACCAGGTTCTTCTTAGTACATTGCAAATCAAATCGAAACAATTAATCACAACTTTAACTGGCATAAACATATTAATTATGTATGTGATAAACTAGATCATTCGAACTGTCAATCGTGGACCGTGAGTCACTCAAGAGGTGACTAGCATATTAGCAACCTGACAGCACTGAATGGAGAGAAGCATGCTTAATATGAAGAAAAATTATAGAATGAAAATGAAAAACGATGTAATTATAAACAAGACAAGGACTATTGATATGACAGTAAAAATTAAAAGGCTTAAATAGAGATGGGCCGAGTACTTGCTGCGAGGCCCTACCTCTGTAGGGTATCTGTGGCGAGCGAGCGAGAGGCAGATCTCAAAAAGATTAGAATGATGATATCATACAAGTAGCAAGAATTACGTGGCACAGAGTGTCTCAGGAAAGAGCAAAATGGAAAAGGTTGAAAGAGGCCTTTGCCGACTGGCAGATGGATCTGCAGAAAATAAAGAAACAAAAAATATTAAATTAGTAAGATTTAGAATAAAATATGTTATATAGATTCTTTAAGTTTGGTTATGTCAAGAGTGTTATAATATGATCTGAAAAAAAAGGCTATATTATTAGGAAATCAAAGACCTAAATACGAGAACAGAGCCGCCACCTTAGTACCTAAAAGATATAATTATGTATACTCTTTAGAGTAACCTCTAAAGAGTGCACAACATGATCATATCTCCATGATGATATAAAATGATAAATATCAGGGTCAGTTATTTAATTATCAGATCTGGTTTTATAGTAGTAAATTAATTAATTCATTCAAATTGACGAATGTTTATAATGAACGTTAAATAAAAACAACTAAATCGATATTAGATATTAATACTCCAAAATTTGCAGACAAACCAACCGAGTTCTATACAATGCCCCCATTAACAATTTTTCAAATATATTTCCATGTACAGATACCGATGAGTTACGATTTTATTACAAGTATAGATAGTATAGATAGATCTTTCTGGGAATGCCACCTAAGATTTTTATTATTTGTTATAGATTTTTATATTTTAAATTATTATAAAATATTTTTTATATAATTTTCACTCTAGAAATCATAAGAGATTAATAAACACTCATTAGATGTTAAAACAGGAGCGTAATTCAGTGTATTAAGTGAATAATTCAGTAGTTAAAGCGGGCGAAGCCGCGAGCAAGTTGCAGATTTTAAGCCGATTTGAAAAAAGGAGGCTATCAGTTTTATGATTGCATTACCTTATAAGTTTATTTTTTAATAAAACAGTTTCGTCCCCCATATTTCTCTGCCTTATTTCAGTATGTGTGTATTGTTTTTTTACTTCTAATAATTCATTTATTATCTCTAAAAAATCTGTAGAGGATTGAATATCATTAATCTGATTTTTAATATATTATATGTTCTTTATGCATATTTGTAAAATCGACAAATAACTTTTTTATATCATTTCGAAATTTAATAAGTTTTGTTGTTTGTTTGTGTTTTAGTATCGTGTAATTAGCTATAAATACTCGAAAAATACAGTTATTTTAAAATTACAGATGCTTCAATATTATTTATATATATAATAGACACCAATATAGTCACGGCAAAGATGAAGTGTTCAAGTTTAAAGAAAACTGCATTATTTCGATAAGGCTCGAGAGCAAAAGATATAAATTGCGCGCGCTGATAATCTCCATGCACTTAAGATGTTAAATTTGAACTTTACACATATCCAATAAATTGTGTGTATAAGTAAAATTTTAAAATGTTTTTCTTATTGTTAGTGTTATTCGGTATATCTTTAATATTGATCCAAGATTTTGTCAAAAAACGTGGATACCGATGGAAGAAGCTTTCAGAGTTCCCTGGTGATACACCCTTACCTTTGATTGGTAATGGTCTCGATCTTGGATTTGATGCAGACGGTAAAAAATATTTATTTCAATTTGTTAACATTTTTGTATTTATTAAAATTAAATTGTAAATAATATTTTTATAAATAATTATTTTATTTAACTCTAGCGCCCCGTCCGCGCTTTCGCGCGTTTGAACTGCACGGTTATTTAAATTCGCGCCCTCAGCAATAACGGCTCATTGCTTGGATGGCATCGCCCCCCCTTCCTCGCTCACGCGAGCCACGCTTTTTAGGCACTTTATGACGTTCCATTGAAGTCAATCTTATCGTGGTAACTTTTAAACAATTCGTCCAAATTACGCATAGTCTACTCATTTGGACGTGAAAATATAGTATACAAAATGTAAACAAAGAAAATATAGTTTCTCAAACTTTTCTTCCGCTTTCCGCAATAATTAATCCGTGTTTTTTTTATAGAAGCGTTATTAAAATTAATTAAAATTTGGGAAAAGCATGGAAAACAAAATTTCCGTATGTCTGTTGGATCTGAGGACTGGCTCATGCTTTGTGAACCTGAAGATATTAAGGTGATATTTTATATAATTATTAAAGAAAAAAATTCGTCTGTTCACAAAAGTTAATTTGATGAAATTATTTAAATTTTATAAACAGGTATTTTTTTAGATTCTTCTAAACGACAATTTTGAACTTTCAAAACCGACGGAGAGAAACATAGCCATGAATCCATTTTTTGGTAACTCTGTATCTTCGTCTGAAGGTAAAATATTACATAAATAGATAGTTAAGTTAGGTGTTAATATTAATTTATATGTTCACTTTAAAAGTTCTGTTGATTTCTAAAAATGTTTTGGGCCACGCTGAATCGTTTCCCGCTATACATGTCGGTTTATCTCTTCAGGGTAGGGAGGTAGCTTTTTATTCTAAAAAAACTCTACCTCTCATTAATTCTTAATTACTATCTAATCACCTACACGAATATTGTAACCACCTGTTTTACTTTATTTTAAAAGCCTTAAAAGGGGGGTAAAATTTGATATTAAAGCCGCTAGTTCAAATGAGGTATCATATTATGAAAAGGTTCTGGCTAAGCTAAGCTTAAATTCCATAATAAGCTCGAAACCCTCAATTGTTGTACGGAACCCTCGGTGGACGAGCTTGACTAGCGCTATTTATTGTGAATTTTAAGAAAATAAATTCTAACTGTACTATGATAAATCTGATAGTCAAATAAGAAGAAATATAAAATGTACCATTTTTTAGGAGAAAGGTGGAAATTAATGAGAAAGCTGATGTCGCCATCTTTTCAATTTAAAACTTTGGACCGAACTGCAGACGACTTTAGCAAACATATTCAGTCGCTTTTTGAGATCCTAGATTCTTATGAAGGCAAGAGTCCCGTCAATATATACACATATTTGAAGCCCTACATGCTCGATATGTTAAGCGGTAAGTATCATCCTTTAACCATACATTGTGTTAAAATTGTATTAAAAAAGTGGGTAGATTCTAAAACTCATTACAATTTCAGTTAATCTTTTTGGAGTTCATATGAATTACCTTAAAAACCGTGAGCAACCATTTATTAAGACCGGCAGAATGTAAGTAAAATATTGTAAATGTAGTCTACATTATTATTCTTTAAGAAGCTAATAGATAATATATTTTTTTCTTTTTTTACACAGATTGGTTAAGCTTGTAACATATAATTTCTTCTCCTTCTGGAGAAATAATAAATACTTAGTTAGATATACTCCATTATATACTAAAATGCAGAATGTAATTAAAGCTATCAAACAAAACAGTACAGACGTGGGTATCAACTATTTTCATGTATTAACATGTAAAACGTGTTAATTATCTCTTTTCATCATAATATTTACATATTACAGATAATTGCACAAAGAAGAAAAATCTTGAACAATATGATAGAAGCTAAGTACAATAATAAGAATATCGACATGGACTACGATACCTTCATTGAAGACAGCCTTGATGGAGGATGCTTGCTGGACAGACTTATACTCAGCGTGTCGCCTAACGGTGATCCTATGAAGGATGAGATAATAAATGAAGAAGTAACATTAGCCTTATTTAGTGTAATTATTATTTTTTATATCTCAACAATTCTCTTTTAATTCGATGTATATCTTATTCTATAAGCAGAACTCATTTAGTTTTTTACTTCATTACATATTTTATTTATCGTAATTAGGAATATAATATTTTTGACCTGTTTCAATGTAATTCTATATTTTATTCATTAGGGGCATATAACAACATCAATGACTTTATGCAACGCAATGTACATGATGTCATTGTACCCAGAAATGCAACAGAAAATTCTAGATGAGCAGAAGGCTATATTTGGTAAAGATTTCAACAGACAAGCGACTACACAAGATTTAAATGACATGAAATACCTTGAAGTATTTATTAAGGAGACTATGAGATTCATTCCTATAATTGCCATAATTGGAAGACAACTAAAAAACGATTTAAAGTTATCTGGTTAGTATTTACACGATTACAGGAAAAAAATGTCAAATAAAAAGCTCTAGGTAGGGCCACTTCGTTCGAATTTTTCGAGGCATTGCGTGTTGAGTCGCGGAACTCAACACTGAGCTTTTGCTTTGGTACCAGAGCGAAGAAAATTAAAATATTAATAAATAATAATTTATTCCCCCGAGTGTGCATCAAACCTACAACTGCCGCGTTATAGTCACACCCTGCGCCAGGACGGCCTACATTGTATATATATATTTAAATATATTTTACGTCACATTTAACTGTACTATTGTTGTTTTAGATGGTCGAGTAGCTCCTGCTGGAACCTCTGTAAATATTTTCTACAATGCCGCTAACAGAAATCCCAGGATTTATACAGAACCAGACAAATTCATGCCTGAGCGATTCTTTGAGCCAATGCATCCATTTGCTTTCATTCCTTTCAGTGCTGGACCAAGGAACTGCTTAGGTCAGTAATACACGAATACTATTAACTTGTAGTATGTCTGAAACAATTGACATTGGTTAGACTTAAAGACGTTTAAAATTAAACTTGGGGAGTATTTTTACAGTAGTAGATAGTAGTAGTAGTAGTAGATAGAGTAGTAGTAGTAGAGAGTATTTAATTGTTTAAATGGAACAGTTGATAGAAAATACTTCTTAATTTAATTTTAATGTAATTTTAATTTAAATTATATGTAAAGAGACTCAAGTTCCTGCAGTCAGACCCAGTAAGAGTTTTGCAGGACACAGTTTAACTTTTTATGTTTTGTTAAATGGTACTAATAAAAAATTTAAAAAATAAATAAATAAATAAAAATCGGATTCATTGACAGTTCAATGATGAGACCCATCCCCCAGCAGTATTAAAGCTGCTAATTCAAGTGAGATGAAAGGGCTGTAGAGAAACTAAGCTTGAATTTCAGGAAGAGCTCGAGACTTCCAATTTTTATTTGGAACCCTCTGTGGGTGAACACGACTCGCGCTTGTCCGGTTTAATTTTCTATATCTAGGACTACTTGCAGTTTGTGTTTATGTTTCAATAGTCCATTGCAGTTCCACGCCATAAATGTGTCAAATGTACCGGTAAATATCCAATCTTTGGTTGAATAGTTACTGGTACTCTTGACACATCTAGGTTCCTTGACATATTATTACGTATGTCCTGGACCTGGCACTATGACGGCCTCTCTTAGTAATTATTTACAATTTTAATAAAATTATTGAAAATATAAACTATACTTTCAAATTTATATCTTTTATCAATATATTTAATCTTTTAACGTTTTTAATACATATGTCCTTTGTTTTAGCTTTCCGTTATTCGTGGATTGCTCTGAAAGCCACTTTGTCAAATATTGTACGAAGGTATGAAATTCTTCCTGGTGCTGAACCCAAATTTGCCTTCCGTGTGATTACTGAATCTACAAACGGAATACATCTATACTACAAGAAGAGAGATATTGTATGTGCTTAAATTAAAATAAAGAAATAATTTCGTTACGTCGATAATTTCGCGTCTTTACCTGTTACGCGTTTTGTATTTGCACTTTTTTTGTACTTTTTTTAAATACTGTATTATTTATTATGTTAATATTTGTATATAATTTCTGATTATCAGAATTATTTTGTGAATGCTCTGTCAAATTTAAGTTATTATAAAAATTATATATTGCGTGTGTACCGATGACCGTTGGGGTAAGCGCGTTCTAGAGTGGAGACCACGCCTCGGTAAGCGTAATGTAGGACGTCCTCCAGCTAGATGGGGTGACGATATTCGCAAAGTGGCGGGCAACGGCTGGATGCGAAGAGCTGAAGATCGAGCTCAGTGGTGTGCCATTGGAGAGGCCTATGTCCAGCAGTGGACGTGGACAGGCTGATGACATCATCATCAGATGATGATGTGTGTATCAATTGAGCAAAAAAGGAGGAAAAAATAATAACTTATCTGTAATAAGATATTATTCTAATTATTTATCCAGGTCAAACCGATTGAAAACAGAATTACACATATCGATAGTCGCTATGTTAACCTTACCGGCTTCTCATTTAATTATCATAATAATTATGCGATTATCGGCGTAATCGATTTATCATAATAAATTGTTTCATACAGTAAATATTGGATATACTTTGTCTGTAATAGTTACATAAATTATTTATTTATTTTAATTTTAATATATTTTAAGAGTACTTTTTTTTACAAAAAAATTGACATAACATAAATATAGACGTTAAATATGTACTTATTTACCTGTTATATAATTTTTAAGCTGTTATAATTTGTATAAAGTCCTTGTGTGTGTGTGTGTGTCCTGGTAAAAGTGCAGGGAATACCGTCTCCTGTAATAGAGAGACATTAAAATATGTACCTATCTTTATTCACATTAAGTTAACAGCAACACCAACTCTTACTCGTAAGATTAGAAAGTTAAAATTAAAACCATAATATGTTTTTCATAATTAAGCTTCTAAATAAAACTAAAATTCATAATGACATTGTACATTACACTGGTTTTTCAAATAAATTTTATTTCAGTACAAAAGCTTTTATAATTTTCTTTCATCTTAACCCTTTTAATATGACAAAGTTAACAGTTACAATAATCTCAAGATAATCGTCTTCCTTGTGCTAAAGTTAAAATTTCAAACATTGCAAAGAATTCATCGCTAAGACTTTAATGGTGTAATTAAGAAGCTTATTCAGTAGATATTTTTAAATTATATTAAATTTTTCTGGGAAAATAAAAACAATTTTAAAAATAAAAACAAAATAAAATTTAATATAAATACTAAAAATAAAAACATTTAATAAAAGTGCTGCACGTTGTATCCCGCACACAGCAAGGTAGAGGAGAGGGAACCTAGTGTTAAGACACTCCGTTCCCCACTTTCTGCCGAATTCTGGAAGCATTGCGTGTTGAGTGGCAGAACTTAACACCGCAAATTAATTACATTACTTACTTTAATATTATAACAATAAAAGATAGAACAACGTTACCCAAAAGTCTACTAAGCGTAATAACAGCGAAAACAGAGTTCAGTAATTCCCAGTTAATTCGGCAGGTTCTAACAGCACCGGGTCCGTATTTAAAGGCTCAATTTCTTTTGTGTAATTACTGTGTGAAGGAAGGTTCATATATAGGTAGGGAGCTAGCATAGCTAACCGGCAGGTAGGACTACGGGTTCGGAATTTAAGTGATCTTATTTGGTACTAGTTACACGGTAGAGACGCTACATGTTCTCCAGGCGTGTTGCGAATCAGCAATGTTTATCCGTACCTCGTCTAATTATTGCTACAGTCTCTATATATGTTTGTTGGCTTTCATTTGATTAGTTTTTCTATAAGAAAGATATTTGTGTATAAATCTTAGGTAATGCAAGAAATAAAAATAAATTTTACACTGATAGTTAACATTTTTAAAACACGGGACAAAGAATTAACGTGAAAGATTTAAATTATTTTATATGTTATAACTAGTGGACCCGGACGTAGCTACGCCCGCTTGAACTATACGAATATTTATTAAATATATTTATGAAATTATTTTCAGTATTCAATAGAGAGATGCGTTAAGCAAGCTCATTTTGGGTGACATTTTCTAACAACAAACTTTGCAAATCGTTGCTTAGTAACGTTGTTATTAACATGGCGGAATAAATTGCATATCAAATTAATAAGTATTTTAATATATTGGTATATATCGAAAATATTACAAATATGAAAAAAAAAGTATCCTATGTTTATCCCGAGACCCTCAAGTATGTGTATATGAGTATTTTATCACAATTAAATTAGCGGTTCAGTCCTGATTGCGTAAAAGACAGACAGACAGACAGAGTTACTTTCGAATTTATAATATAAATATGAATTCTGTATTCATTTTCAGTAATTACATTTCATATTTATATTTAGACTGATCAGACAAAAGCTATTATTGGGTGCATGCCATCTAGCAGTTTAAAAAAATAATACGACATTACCATTCTTATGAAAAATCGCTAGCTATAATCATTCTTTTTATATAATTATTCTTCGATAACAGATTTGTAATTATTTGATGTGGAAATTGTGGATCTGTTCCGGTCCGACGGGAAATACTTCGTATCTTTGTGTTTATTCAGAAACCTAAAAAAATAAAAGCTCCAATGTTATAAATTAAACCGAATTTCATTAAAATATTAACATTTTCTTTATATTATATCCTATCCTCACTTTAAACATAATATTTATTTGATATATTTAATGAAACGTGCATGCCCGCTAAGCTCCTTTATATTTTATTTAAGCACTAAAACATAGAGCAGCGTTGAGTTCCGCCACACAATATTGCATGTTGTGTTGTATTCAACAACTAGTTAATTCTATATCTACTCTGCTATATGCAGAATACAGTTACGAATATATGAAATACAACGTATTTCATTTAATAACTTGTGTCTAATCATAAAATTAATAATTTTAATAAAAAATAAAATCAGCTTCAGCTTCACGCTGTATCCCGCATATAACAGGAAAAGCAGAAGAAACCTAGTGTTCAGTGGCAAAACTCAACGCATGGCTTTTGCTTTGGTGCCAAAGCGAAAGAATCAAAATATTAATAAATAATAATTAATTCCCTCGAATGGGGATCGAACCCATAACCGTCCCGTTACAGTCACACCTTTGTGACTCTGGCATTAAAAATTAATAAATGCTTATTTTAAAATAACAATTTAATTTCACTATTCTATTGCACACACAGAACTATACTATTCCCAGATATTGTCTGAAAATAATATAAACCCATAAATTAAATTTAATAAATTTAAATATTTTTCAATATCGAAATAGCACTTTTTGTTTGTAACACTGTTTGTATTTCTTTTAACTATTTTTTGTAGTTTGCAATTTTTTATTTTCAAACAAACTTTTCATTATGTCTATTATATGCTTCTTGAAACATTTATACAAAATTACCTCCATACAACTACATTCATTTTAAATAAAGCCTATTTCATTTAAAAGGTTTGAAAAAGCGTGGCAGTGAATTAATAAATCTCCAGCTCATAATACACTGTTTTTTTATACAATTTTCATGTCTAATGTATTAAACTGGCTTTTCATATGCTTGATAGAATACTTGTTTATGCATATCTCTTTATAACATTCGCTTTGTTAAAGTATTTATTTGTGCTTACTCCTTAAAAAACATAAAACCTTTGTTTCCGATGGTCCAATCATTTTAAACTGTTACCAACTGACCAGTACAATACACTCCCTTAAGTTTATTATACAATTTAATCAAAAAAGTTTTTTATCATCATCATCAACAGCCATCTTTTGTCTACTGCTGGACATAGGCCTTCCCCAATTGTGGCCACCACACTCGATCCTCAGCTTTTCGGACCCATCCGCTTCTCGCCAAAAGAGTTTTTACGTTGTTAATAACTATTATTAAGCTTTTCTTTAAATTCTATAATTATTTATTAAGAGAATATTTGCCGTCCACAACTTTGCTTGAGTGACTCTCATGCTATATGGGTCATGTTCTTGTCATGCTACTTCCATTGGCCATAGATTGTGCATAAGTAGTTCCAAAAGATCTAGTGAAATAATATATGCAATAAATAATTTTTGAAGTTAATATTTGTAACTCTAGCTATCTATGCCGTATACTTAAAGAAAGTGCCCACATAAACCAACTTTCCTTCTTAGCCTCCTCCGCCCTTCAGGGGTTTCACATCAGGTGTTCTCGATCTTCAATTTTCTAATATCATTGAAAAATGTTCATCACGCTGAACTACTTTCGCTATAACGTTATATTCAATACCTCTTAATGTATCTTATAAGCTTTAGTTGGTCTAGGGTTTCACTTCTTTCGTTTTTACGGTTTCGTGCCGCGAAATCAAAAAACGATACCTAACAGAAATAAGATTATCAGAAAACTCTCTTCTATTAAAACCCTTGCAAGTATTTTTTTTTGTTGATATTCAAAGTTTATATTTATACTAGCGACCCGCTCGCGGTTTCACCCGCGTGAACTATGTTATTATTAATTTCTGTCTCCATGACTACGTCCTAGTGACATCTATGCAAAATTTGAGGCTCCCAGCATTTGTAGTAACAAAGTTTCATACAAACTTTCGACCCCAAAAACAACCCCTTAGAAGTCGAATATTGCAAATTCCCGTCTTAGCGAGCACTTACGTCCTATAAATAACTCCTATGCAAAATTTGAAATTCCTAGCACATGTAGTTTCTGAGATTTCGTGATGAGTGCGTAACCTTTCGATTTTATATATATAGACAACGTATTTCATTTAATAACTTGTTTCTAATCATAAAATTAATCATTTTAATAAAATCAGGCTGTATCCCGCATATTACAGGATAGGCAGAGGGAACCTTATGTTAAGACACTCCGTTCCCCACTCTCCGCCAAATTTCGAAGGGGAGACTTTGCGAGTTCAGTGGCAGAACTCAACGCCAGGATTTTGCCTTGGTGCCAGAGCAAAAAAATCTAAATATTAATAAATGATAATTAATTCCCTCGAATGGGGATCGAAACCACAACCGTCGCGTTACAGTCACACCTTTGTGACTCTGTGGCATTAAAAATTTATAAATGTTTATTTTAAATTAATAATTTAATTTCACTATTCTATTGCACACACAGAACTCAACTAATCCCAGACAACAAATATTGT
Organism: Heliconius cydno galanthus; assembly: GCA_036379175.1. Lineage (NCBI taxonomy): Eukaryota > Metazoa > Arthropoda > Insecta > Lepidoptera > Nymphalidae > Heliconius > Heliconius cydno. Next base: position 1,318,886 of record JAKRZM010001290.1, on the reverse strand, counting down.
CTGAAAATAGTATAAACCCATAAATTAAATTTAATAAATGTAAATTCTTCTAACTTTATTAATATCGAAATAGTGCTTGTTGTTTGTAACACTGTTTGTATTTGTTTTAACTATTTTTTGTAGTTTGCAATTTTTTATTTTCAAACAAACTTTTCATTATGTCTATTATATGCTTCTTGAAACATTTATACAAAATTACCTCCATACAACTACATTCATTTTAAATAAAACCTATTTCATTTAAAAGGTTTGAAAAAGCGTGGCAGTGAATTAATAAATCTCCAACTCATAATATACTGAATTTTATACAATTTTTAAGTCTAATTTATTAAACTCACTGGCTTTTCATATGCTTGATAGAATACTTGTTTACGCATAACTCTTTATAGCATTCGCTTTGTTAAAATATTTATTTGTGCTTACTCCTTGAAAAACATAAAACCTTTGTTTCAGATGGTTCAATCATTTTAAACAGTTACCAACTGACCAGTACAATACACTCCCTAAAATTTCTTAAGCAATTAAATCAAAAAAGTTTTTCATCATCATCATCAACAGCCATCGTTTGTCCACTGCTGGACATAGGCCTTCCCCAATTCTGGCCACCACACTCGATCCTCAGCTCTTCGGACCCATGCGCTTCTCGCCAAAACAGTTTTTACGTTGTTAATAACTATTATTAAGCTTTTCTTTAAATTCTATAATTATTTATTAAGAGAATATTTGCCGTCCACAACTTTGCTTGAGTGACTCTCATGACCCTTATGGGGTCATGCTATATGGGTCATGTTCTTGCCATGCTACTTCCATTGGCCATAGATTGTGCATAAGTAGTTCCAAAAGATACAACGATGCTAGTGAAATAATATATGCAATAAATAATTTTTGTAATTAATATTTGTAACATTAAGTTATATATGCCGTATACTTATAGAAAGTGCCCACATAAACCAACTTTCCTTCCTAACCTCCTCCACCCTTCAGGGGTTTCACATCAGGTGTTCTCGATCTTCAATTTTCTAATGTCATTGGAAAATGTTCATCACGCTGAACTACTTTCGCTATAAAGTTTTATTCAATACCTCTTAATGTATCTTATAAGCTTTAGTGAGGCTACTAGGGTTTGACATCTTTCGTTTTTATAGTTTCGTGCCGCGAAATTAAAAAACGATAGCTAACAAAAATAAGATTATCAGAAAACTCTCTTCTATTAAAACCCTTAGAAGTAATTCTTTTGTTGATGTTCAAAGTTTATATTTATATTATATTAATAGATAAAAAATAAAACTTTTAAAATTAGTTTTCGTGACAAAAATCACATGCATGTAGAATATTTTATGTCATTACTTTCGTTATGAATCGCTGATGCTTAATACTGTTGGGTGCTATAAACCAACGACGAATTGTCTAGCTGTACGCGAGGCGTTTAACCGCGTCGTCACGCAATATACCACGTAAAGTATGTTAATGCGGCATTTCTATGTTGTTAACATTTATGTTTACGTGCAAAAGTTCCAAACTATTCACTGGATTTGAATGCGTTATCAGTAAGTTTGCAACTGTTTCCCGGATCACTTTTAAAATATATATTCGTTATGTACCTAATACCTAATACTCGTGGTAAAGTTATAGGTAAAGTTTATTTTGCAACGAATGAATATTAATATTTTTTTATTGTTATGTAAATTTGCCATGCATATTTAAATAACTATATAAGTTTTTTTTATTTACGTTGTATTCTACACATAGCAGGGTAAGCAGAAGGAACCTGGGAACTTAGTGATAAGACACTTTATTTGTCCAACTAAATTTTCGGATCATTGCTTCTTAAATGGCTAATCTCATCGCCGCGCTTTGAAGACGAAAGACAAGAGCGACGAAATGAAATCTTCGAATGCAAAACAAACCTATAACCGTCGCGCTTACAATCAGATTCAACGCCACTGCACCACGACCGCGGCCCCAAATTCTACTATTATTATTATATTATAAAATAGGCAAATACTAACACAAGCGCGATAGTTAATACACGTAGTCCATTTGATAGCAGCATGAACCAAGTTTGTGGGTAAACGATGTTATCACAAAAGTTAAGCTATCAGACTCTTTCCATTTATTAAAGTTTCATCCAACTGGGCCATACGAGAGCACCGATTCCAATATAGGCTACGAACTACTTTGTGTGCTAACTAGTGACCCGCTTCAACACCGCGCGATTAACTTTTTGTTGCAAAACTAAAATCCAATCACGTACCTACAATGAAAATTTGGTATATAGACTATCTTATAGTGTATTCTTGGTATTCCAGTGTATTCTTGAATAATGAAACATTGCCACAACCAAATTAAGCAAATTGCTTTAACACTCTGTCACAATATATTTTTATGAGTTATTTTATTTTTTTTAGTTATATTAAAAATATATAGTAAACTAAAAGTAAGCAATAATATTTTTCTTGTATAACTTAAAAAAAATACTAAATAAAATGAACTGTACCACTAAAAGTTATTGTTATAAACGTTCTCTCAAAATCTATAAACATAAGTGGCTATTATCGTGGTAAAGAGTGCCTCAGACATTCTAAAGTTTCCCTCGTTATCCGAGCCCGGCTCGCTACTACGTATGTAGTAAGTGTTTAATTACTCTGCCTTTGTGTTATAAATACTAGCAGTTGTTCACATGCATATATTCTATTATCCAAAAAATATATTAGTAAGATTTGAATGGAGGAGAGTCGTGGCGCAGGGGTACTAGCGTGTAAATGCGACAAGTTGTGGGTTCGATTCCCACTTGAGAAAATGAAATATTTAATATTTTCTTTTTCCCGCTCTGGTACTAAAGCAAAGCGTTGGGATCCACAACTCATAACACAATGTCTCCAGAATTCGGCGGAAAGTGGAGAACGGAGTGTCTTAACACTAGGTTCCCTCTACCTACCCCGTTGTATGCGGGATACAGCGTGAAGCTGATTTTTTTTGTATTTAAAGATGTATATACTATGCATATTGTACATAGGTATATTATAAACTTATATCTGTAGAGTCATTTTTATTCCCTATAAAAAAAAAAGAAAAAAAAAGAAACGACCACACTTTTCCCCTGGAAACGGAATAAAAGAAGGCAACGGTCTGTTGCAGACAAGTATTTAATAAAACAAAACGCGGTTTCGGACGGAAGCGGGCAACGATTGCTCACGCCACTGCACGTAACGCCAATCCATTGCGCCTGTTGTTTCATGTTCAATTCGTCAGCGATAGAAAATTGAAAAGGCTTGATTGGCTGCAGTTGGAGTCGGAATAAATCCGTTGGCTATACTCGGATGGTTTCAAAGGTACGGGGAGCTTGTAAAATGAACGATTGCCACTCTAGATTTCTACCATGCCTATTTTCTTTGGAATCTATTCTCTCTATTTCTGAAGAATGAACTGGTAACGGAGAAATGATAAGTTAGGAAATATTTTTTTTGATGACTGGTTCAACTGAACTAATATTAAAGGATAATCAGTCTATTTTCGACTCGGTTGAAAACATCGCGTTTTGGATGATGAAAGGTAAAGACGATACATTTTCTACAATGGAACTCTGGAAATAATTTGGCACTATGTTAAACCCTACTTTTAGTATAATACTCTTCAAAAATTTAAGTCTGTGAGTTTAATCACTTAAACTTAAAAAAAATATATAAATAACTCTAGCAAGTACTTCTTTTATCCTTAAATATATTAAGAAATAAATAAAAGCATTAGATACAAAAGATTCTTATAACACTGGTCGTGCCTAATGGGGCTACATAACAAAAATTACTGTTAGCTAGTAAAGAGACTATAACTAACAATTGAGCCATCTATATACATACATGTAAATAAAATTAGGGTCTCGTGTATCGCGCTTCCTTTCTACACGAAGTCGTCTGCTGAGAAACTCAAACACGGTTCTCTACTAAATTAAGTTAGCAACTCTGAGCCATACCTTCCCATGTCACACTTCCCAGCTCCTCCGCCGCACATAAACTTACTTACCCTCGTGGAATCTTGTAAACAGTTCATCTACGTAATAGTCCAAAAAAGTTTAGAGATGTTTTTATATAAATTTTTACTTTTTTCATTGTTCCATTTCAATTTAATATCTGTAAATGTACCGTCGTGAGTCAGTTGCACAGGGTGACTGCAACGCGACGATTGTTGGTTCGATTTCCACTCGAGGGCATGAATTATCATTTCTTAATATTTTAATTTAAAGCAAAAACCCGGCGTTTAGTTCCGCCACTCACCTCCGCCTCCACCGCAATGCCTCGAAGAAATCTGCTGAAAATGGGGAATGGAGTGTCTTACCAATAGGTTCCCTCTGCCTCCCCTACGGTAGCGGAATACAGCGTAAAGCTGGTTTTGATTTACAATTAATATCAAGCTATAAACTAGTAAATACTAGTTAAATAACTTGAAAACTTAGCAAACTTTCATTTCAATCGGCTGTGAAATTCAATTAATTATATTTTGAACTTTTACTTTGAGAACTACTCTTATACTGGACATAATTAATTGGCTCGTAAATACTTAATTATGATATAGCTAATTGCTGATAAATAAATAATTTAATATTTACATAAATTAACTGATATATCAGAGATATATTCTTTAGAGAGTAACAAAAACATTCATTTTCCTCATATTCCATATATTTAAATATTGCATCATTCTTGTTGTGTTTAGTTTACCGCGGTTTCAGTGCTATAAGGAAAATATTTGAAAATTTATAGGACATATTAGAAAATTATAGCACTTTATAGCACACTTAATTAACAAATAATTATAAAAATACATTTATATACTTATTTAATACATACACTCAGATAACATAATATGTGTAAAAAAAAAATACAAAAAGCCGATTACATAAAACTGCAAAGAAAAAAAATCAGCCTAATAGCTCATTACTAACAACAGTCAGGACCGATTTAAATTTTACAGGACTGACTCCTTTTAAAGATTTACGTGGTCCAAGAATAGGTCCCCACTGTTAATTCTAATGAACTATTGGGCTTGTTTTTTTTTCCAAATATTATAGGTGTTATATATTTTTACAATCTATGAAATACACACTGTATTTTGATGTCCTACTTGATTGGTATCGACGATTGTTTTGAAAATGGTACTTTTAGCGACAAAGTTCCGCCATTTTGTTTTTATTTTTTAATACAAAACCTAGCTAAAGACATTTGTGTTTTTGAGATGAAGATTTCTTAATTGTTGAAATCCATGCAGTAGCTTAGAAGATCCTAGGAGAAACTTACAAACATACAAAATACGCGCCTAAAACATAACCCTATCTAGGCAGTCGGGTAAAAACGAAGATTAGTGGAAAAAGTAAAAAAAAGTAAACATCCTATATCTTATAAAACAAAGTCGCTTTTCGTGTCTGTCTGTTGTTTCTAACTCTTCTTCTTCTAAACCACCCAACGGATTTT
>JAKRZM010001290.1:1261088-1312850 GCA_036379175.1 Heliconius cydno galanthus | reverse complement strand
TACCTACTAAAAAATCCTTGCTGTGTAAAACAATTGGAAAATCCTTATTGAAACTACGAAAATGCGGGTTGCATTAGGGTTTAATGAATTTTTACATTATCTTAAGTGCTTTGCAAACATACATTATATGAATAATCCAGTAGTTAAAGCGGGCGAAGCCGCAAGAGGGTCGCTAGTATTTTCTAAAAATGATTAAAAAACTGTCTAGCTATACTAGGCTATATATTCATTTAAGTAAGAATAAAAGTGTAGTTAATCACATACCGAAGTAATTACCTATTAAGTTTACTTTCCGAATGTTGTAAACAAATAGAATAAAATAAAAACCCCCATATCCTCACCCCCAATTTGCCCCATTCATATATCATCATCATATATTATTATGATAAAAATACAATACAATAAAGTAGCCGATAAAGAGACAATCACTGAAATAAAGTGAGCAGCTGTTGCAGAAATGTATAATCATATTTTCATTCATTTCATCCGAATAGATTATTGAAAAACAATACACTCGGTTTTTATTGTTACGTCGTTTTTGTATTTATGTACAGTATATTTAGTATTATCCTTAACAAAAATATTAAAGTACTGTTCAGGAAAGTGTACCAAAATTATTTAACTAAAATTCTTATTGAAGTTTGAAAGACATTCTTTGTATTTAAGCAAGGAGATTATAAGAAAATATATACAGTAAAAATATTTAAATTTAGAAAATATTGCAAAGGCATCGGCGACGTCATACTAAATTAGAAATCTTCGGATCCTCGTGACGCAGTATAACACCAACCGACGAAAAAAAACTACCGTTCAATCCGGACTCGGGGACGCGTTTTACTTTCATTTCTCAACTCCGGTAGACAAAGTGCCGCGTGGAATTTCGCCATTCAACACATTATATCTCCATACCCAGGGCATACGACAATATACGAGATACGTATATATGTGCGAGATACGAATATTTTCATTTCCCCGCTCTGGTGTCGAGGCAAAGAGCAGCGTTTAGTTACGTCACTCAACCCGCAATGTATGCAGAATTCGGCGGAAAGTGGGGAACGCAGTGTCTTAACCATTTGTTTTCAATCTTGAATACAATGCAGCGTTCCAAACATTGATGTAAAATAAAGTAAATAAATAATAATTTATCCTTAATAAACAGTTACTTTACGTAACTGGTTGTTAAGTGGAAGTCTTCACAATCCAGATTCAGGTGGCGACGGACATTGCAATTTTGGAAGAAATCTCTTCGTCGCACGCCTGCACATGTCCGCTTCTTTTCAGCAGACGTCCGCCTAATGTCCATTTATTGAGTTGTGAATTGAATTGTTCTTCTATCTGTTATACTATATAATATATTATTACTACGAGCATTTATGTCACATATAAAAAATCACTTTGAACATAACTACGTTTTTTACATAAGTACGTTCAAAATTATGTAAAAATAAACATATTATGTAATGTAAAAATAAATAAAAATAAACATAATATACATGTGAAAACATTGAGATGTATTTTAATAGTCAGTATTACCGTATTCGTGTATTGTACATACGTTTTGAAACCCAATATTATGTTTTCTGCCTGTTCATGTTTATTTATAGCAAACGATGCTACCTCAACCTTCGTACACAGATTTATTGAACTTCAAATTTTTATTTTTGTTTCTCAGCACTCAAAAGTTGAAAAGCTTTGGCTTCGTCCAAAGCCGAACCAAATTAACTGGTTACCAATTCCACGTCAATTTCAAAGGCACGTTGAGTTCACGCGTAAATGAACGATGTCCAACGGATCGGAGTCAATTTGCTTGTTATGTTGCCGGTACGATGTTTGTGCCGTCTGATGCGATATCAAAGAACGACATTTTTATTATGGGTTTGATATAAACAGTTATCTCCATCCATGGATGTTCTCATTATTTGAGGCTATCATGGCTCAGTGGGATACCATCTGATGTTTGCGGGTTCAACTCAATCTAATATGATAAAACGCTAAAAGACAAACCGTTAGGTTCCGGTACTCATTAGGTTCCCTCTCACTATTCAGCTATACAAGAAACAACTAAAGCAACTGTTTTATATGTGTATACCTAATATTAGCATTAAGTCAAATGCTCAATTTAGTTGACTTATCAATTTTATTTTATTCTCGTAAAAGTAACACAAACAAATAATAACATATCGAACAAACAGTAGAATCAGCATTTCATTTTTTTGTACAAATATGAACAGGAAATCCCGAATACGGCTACGTCACTCCGCCTCGCATTATAAAATATGCAGATAAGTTACGGGAATTGATTCAAAGCACAAAAGAGGCGAAAGCTGTCTATACTCTATAGGCAGAGGCGAGATTTCGACAGTAATTTCCCGCGAGGCCACACCTTTATCTCACGATACTGCAAATATTTTGAATTACACATACAAATAAATCTTCCACTTGCAAACGCTAAGTTTTCCCACAGGCAATTGGGGAAATCTTTATTTGTATTTCATGTTTAAATATTTCATAATTCATCAAGCTGCATTGTATTTATAATTCACCATTTTGCTGTACCAGCTATTTTTTAAAAATATAAATTTATTTACTTTAGTACTAGAAAATATATGTATGTATGTAGGAATGCCTTAAGCTTTATTTATTTTATTTCTCCATTGTGTTGCTTGAGACGCTCGTACAAATCCTCTTTGATAGAAGTGGTATGTACTAACAAAATCCAGATGCAGGTGGCAGCAGTACAACACAATTCGTGAACAAATCACGTCGTCTTCGTACATTTTACGGCTTTCCTTTTCTCTGACACTTGATTAATGCAGTTGTGTTCGACTCTGAATACAATATTATGTAATAATAGTATTTATGTTATTATATTTTAAAAATAAATATATTTTCTAATTTTATATCTATATAATACATATATTACCCAAGTCGAGGAATTTCTGGCATATTGGATGACTTTCTAATGAATTCGTTAAAGAAAAATCAAGTTTATTGCTTCGGGCTACCGCAACGCTGCTTGTTACAACAATGTCATATCAATTAATAATAGTCATAGAAAACGTTAAAACATCTCGAATGGGCATCAAACCCACAACCAGTGTTTACAGTCCTACGTTGTGCCCCTGCGGCAAGACTGGCCTCTGGACGACTGTTACTTTATTTTCTTACTTTAGAGGTGGTTGTGGATTCGATTCCCACTCGGGGTAATAAATTAATATTTTCATATCTTCGCTCTGGTACCATGCCAAAAAGCGCGGCGTTGAATTCACTCAACACGCAATATCCCGAAAATTCTACAAAAAGTGTCTTAACACTAGGTTCCCTCTAGCTACCCTGCTAAATGTGAAACACAGAAAAGATGAAAAAAATGCTATTTTATAATTAAGCAATGTTATAAAAAGCAAAGTAATATTTGTTGTGTTGAGTTGCTACGTTTTGTTTATGTAAGAGTCGATTAAATGAAAAAGTTGACCCTTAAGGCGTACTTTATCCAGAATTCAGATACAAAAAAATAAAACGAAAACATTTTCTTTAGCGGTGAATAAGATTTATAATTTTCTTTTGAGCTTTGTTCCCTAATTCTCTTAATGATAAAGCGAGTTACTAATTGATAATCTGTATTAATTACTTCAATTCCTTCAGTTCAATTTCAGTATTCTCAGAATATTCCACTTTATTTACTTACAATAGTGCCTATCATTAATATTCATAATTGTCTCGTAATATATTTGTGTTTGAATAAGTGCCATTTAGTTATAACATTAATTGTAACTTTTCGTGCTTATTTAAGAATATAATTATAAGAAATCTCATGTTTTAGATAAAGAAAAATGGATTTGTTAGAACGCATTCTATCATTTCTATCATCATATATGTATGAAAATGACTCCAAACAATATATAATTTTCAATTACACTATATAAGAGAGCTATACTTTTGCTAAGTTCGCGGAGTTACTTCGATAAATAATGAAAATTGTTAAATCGTATATAAAACAGTGAACGCTACGAGTAGTTTGGCAAGTAACAATGGAACGAGGCACGGTACATCTGCTCCACAGTATTGCAGTAATGCGGCAAACATTGACACTGCCCGCTCCAAAGTCTTTTGATTATTTTCTTATTGTTTTCTTACAGTATTCATCTATTAAAAATAAAGAAATCAACTTCACGCTGTATCCCGCAATATAATCTAACTGATAAATATATATATTTATTGCCATATGTACTCGTTTCTTTTAATTTTAATCATACTATCGAAAACACGTAACGATTATCTTAAAAAATAAATGAAATAAACCTTAAAAATGTACATAAACTCATAATTTGAAAAAAGTTGTAATAAAAAAAAGTTGTAATAAAAGTTGTAATAAAATAGTATAAGAGCTAATGATAGGAAGAGAAGTACGAGGTAAGCCTGACTCAAAGGGAGCCTTCGTTTAAGAATGCGCCGCACGCGTCCGAACGTCGGGAAATTGAAACTTTATATTTGAGAAAAGTATTATCTGACCGAACCTGGGACCCTCCGGCGACGAATTCATCCATTCAAATAAAATACGTCGAAATTACTTCAGAACTTTATGTAACTTTAATAACATTGGATGAATTGCCTACCAACCCCACTTATTAATACATATTAAAGAGAATCTTGCTCTTATTCGTTTTTTGCCTCTAAATTGAAAGTTAGTTGATACTTATAAGGTCAATTTGTAACTAATTAACTATGTTATAAAGCTTTATCATTATAAATTGTAATCATTTTCCTTCTAGATAAGAAATCCCGTTATAAAATCATTTTCCTTTTAGATAAGAAATCCCGAACACAAATACAGTTCAGAAAACCACACAATCCTTTCATGGGACCGCTACATTGAATGCGATATATTTATGATATGTGGGTAACGAATTTTTGTAACTTCACGACACCAACAATTTCAATCTTTGTGAAATCAACATGTATTTGCATACAAAAAGCGCTATCTTTTTAGCATAAATCGATTTACCTCTCTTTCAAAAAGATTTTCCTTTTCAACTTCAAAGCCGAGTTATTTGTAAACAAAGTAAAAATTGCTCTTGGGTATTACCAAATAAAAGTTACGCCTTTGCCTTGAATATCGTTTGCCACAATTTTGTTATTATTTGTCAATGTACTTGAAAAACTTAAGCCTAAAGTTAACGAAGTTTTCTCTGGACTATTTTTTTATTTATACCAATAATAATATTTACACATATCCTAAGAACTATATTAAATAATAAAATTCCATTTTTTTTTAAAATAATGGCTTAAATCTCATTTATGTATCATTCTTCCCATTTAACGACACAATTTTTTTATGAAAGTTAATCCAAATATATATTATTTTCTCTCTTTGAACTAATTATGTCCTTTAGAAAACTATATAGTTCAGTAATAAAATTATATATATTTTTTAAATACACACAATGTTTTATATACATATACTCGTATCAGCAACCATTAAGACCGAAAGGTTGAGAGGTCAAGAGTAGTAAGTAAACATTTAGAAATGATAAGTAAAGTAATAGCTATATTAAGTTGAATATTCAAGTCTAGTTCCAGTCATGTTTTTTTTACTAGTGTAGCAACAATCGTAGATCCACTACAAAACAATTCGGCGACGGAGAATAAACATACAATCCCAAAAATCGAAAAGCTCCCTAGAGCACATCATAGTACACATTTTTTCCCTTTGTTAACAGACAGACACACTAGCAACAATATGTACACTTCAATATATTAACAATAGCAACCATTGTTGAAAAACTTTGAAAATATTGATAAAAAAATGTAACTAAAATTGTATTCTAGGTAAGTTATTAACTGAAGGAGAGATGTCAAGAACAAAAATTATCTAATCGAAATCAACAAAAGTTATAAATAATTGTTATTGTTATAATATATGTTTTTTTTATATCTATACTAATATAATAAAGCGGAAGAGTTTGTTTGTTTGTTTGTTTGTTTGTTTGTTTGAACGCTAAGATCTCTGGATCTACTGGTCCGATTTTCATTGTTTTTGTTTTATATAAAAGCTGCATTCTTCAGAAGTGCTATAGGCTATATAACATTCCATTACACATATATACTAATATATTTTAAAGTACATTCTAATTTGACATGCAATTTATTCTGCCATGTTAATAACAACCGTCGTTGCTACGCGACCGCTACAGCGACGTTTTGATATTCATCCTTATGAAAATAAATATAATAGTCACTTTTAGCATTTTATCTAGATTGAAATTATAGTTTGCTGTATAACATTCTAATAAATAATTAAGGAGATGTCACTGATTCCAAATGACCTAGCCACCTAGCGGGCGGCACAGTATGACCGACGCGAACGGGCAGATGACTTTGACGGTTTTATAAATTTTCATACATTTTCGAACTTTATTTGTTGTTTATAATTAATTTAAAATACACTTTGATTCTCTTCTTATTTTATTTGATATTGCCCGCTAAAATTATCCTACTTAATAGAGAGAAATGTTTAGTTATTTCGTAGAGTCGATATCTATGTACGCACGTACGGAAAACTTTAGGTACTTTTTCTAATATTAAGAATACCTATCCTTTAGTTACTTTTAATTCTTTTGTTAGTTCATTTCAATAACTCAGATGATTTTTTCTAATAATGTGTATCTACTTATTATTCTTTTTGATTATTTGAGCTTATATTTTCTTACTAATTCTATTGAGAATTGAAAATAATTTCATGAATATATTTAATAAATATTCTTATAGTTGAAGCAGGCGTAGCCGCGTCCGGGTCCACTAGTTATGTATAAAGGTATAATAATATGAAAATATATTTAAAAAACTGAGATACGTGGGCGTCTTAAAGCTAAATAATTAGGATATGCCGTCAAAATAAATGATGTACTGCTTGATATAAACGCCTGAACACTTCAATGCAAAAATGGTAAATGTAATGAAAAATGAGTAATCACACTTTATATGAAATATTCACATTTCTCAAATAATTTGAATAATGAGGTCATTTTATAGAAAATGATGATTGTATGCAATAATCATTTAAATAAGTATGGAATACTGGTATACTCTTACTTATATTATAAATTGCATAATCAGGTTATGCTTTTTATTGTTGGTATTACTGTTATGTTAATGGAAAACAAAGTTTTCTGATGGTTAATTTTTTTCACTTATTTGTTGAATAACGCGAGGCAAAGCGCGACGTTGAGTTGCGCCACTCAACATGGAATAGCTTCAGATTTTGTCGGAAAGTGGGCAAGGAAATGTCTTAACACTACGTTTCCTCTGCCTACCCTGCTGTGTGCGGGATACAGGGTGAAGCTGAGTTTTGTTGAATAATTTTGATACATTAAAATATTTTCCTATATTTAAGACACTTCTATAGATGTTGGCGTATGTTACATTACTACTTTACCTTCCTCTCTTCTTATCGGAATAAGTAATAAAATAATCAATTTTATTGTAAGAAGCTTATTATTAGAGTTATTACAATTAATTGTAAGAAAAAATAAATTGACTTTATCCCTAAATATGAAAATAATTTGTGTTCACCAATATGTTCTAGCAAAACTAGAAGAAAATGAAAACAGAAAGTAACTAAAAAGTATCCATGATGAAATATTATTTATTGAAAAAAATAAAATCCACAAATTGTAAGATCACAATCGGTAATTTGATCTCCTTCACTGCAGTTGAGTCGTTCTCTGCAATTTGTTTGATATTCAACTCTTTTAAAGCAAAATATAAGTCAACTTTGCGAATGAGAACCGTTCAGCTGCTATGATAACACTTTAGAAGTTTTTTCTTCGTAATCTGACTCAATAGATTTTAATATTTCCGTTTACTCGCTCAAAAAATAAATATTTTTTATAATCTTAAAAATACGTTCCCCACTTCTCGTCCAATTTTTTAACTAATGCTTGTTGAGTGAGGAATGAAAATAATTAATTTCCTTGAGGGGATCTTTTTTTTACGTTTACTCAAAATAAATGTAGTTCATTTAATATTTACATAATTCATTCATTTATTTACGTTTACATTTCCATTTCTTCGCTCTGGTGTCGAGTGCAACACGCAATGCCTCCAGAATTCAGCAGAAAGTGAGAAACGGAGTGTTTTAACACTACACTCCCACTGCCCACCCTGCTGTGTGCGGGATACAGCGTGAAACTGATTTCTGATGAAATAAAACGAAAAAAAAATATTTACTTTATTCAAAGGCACAGTGTAACTAAAAGAAGGCAAATAATTGCGGAGTTAACGCTTTTGAAAGTTTCAAGCAGCCTTCAGTGTAGATACAGCAGTTAGACACTTTAGCTCTTGAACGTAGAACGTAGAGACTGCACAACGTCATACCGATCTCGTTAACAACCCCTTTCCGGGTTCACCTCCTCACACTAACTAGGGTTTCCGCTGGGACCTCAAAATGTGATCTAAATTTAATTAATTAAACAAGTCAATAAAAAATTGTGAAGATAAAAAATTAAAAAAGAGGCCGTCGAGGCGCAGCGGCACAAGGATGTGACTGTAACGCGACGGTTGTGGGTTCGATTCCCAATCGCGAAAATGAAATATTTATTTACATTTATATTTTCATCTTTTCGCTCTGGTGTCGAGGCAAAGAGCGGTGTTGAGCTCCGCCACTCAACATGCAATGCCTCCAGAATTCGGCGGAAAGTGGGCAACGGAGTGTCTTAGCACTAGGTTCCCTCTGCCTACCCTGCTGTGTGCGGGATAGAGCGTGAAGCTGAATTTTGATTTAATTTTTAAAAAATTAAGAAGCTCTTGTTTATGTGTGCATGCTAGTAACATATATCTACAAAGTAAAATATGAATTTCTAAAATGAATTCCATATTTACATACATTAATAAAATTACTGGTAATGTATCATAGGGGTGTGCGTGGGTCTCTGCGTCAATGGACGTGGGCGTGGTCGTGGGCGCTTGCATTATATATTCTGTTAAGTTCTAATTCAAATCGATTATCATTTAAAATTTAAACAATATTTATTTGTAATATATTTATTATTTAACTACTTTACTTTAGTTCGGACAGAAAAAGAAGAACAGAGAATCTTGACACTTGATTCTCTCTGCTCACCCCACTATTTACTAGATTCATCTCGCTTATATGTGAAGCTGCCTGTGAAAATTCCATCAAAAACAATTTCATGGCATGGTAACATTTTAATGTTACCAAGACGATGGTTCACACTCTAACTCTATAGCCCTAGCTCTGTGAACAAACACTACTTCACAAAAAGAAATATTAATTAAAATCTCAAATTTAAATATTAAAGAACATAGAAATTGAAGAATCTTTTATACAGCCGACATTATATGAATATTAATTTCGAAAGGACAACGCAAACATTTTAAACGTTCGAGTTTTGATCTCTTCGTTTATTTTCTCCGCGTTAAATAATACACCGAGTATTAAATTCTAATCACGGAAAGACTTAAAGTGTTTCCTACAAATTTTCAAAATCTTATCAGTTATAATAATTTGTGTACTAATTTATTCTTATAAATAAAAATTATCTATACTTGTAATAAAATCGTAAGAGGGTCGGTGTCTGTCCTTGAAAGATATTTAAAAAATGTTATTGGGAACCTTTATTAACGTAATAGAACCCGATGCGGTTTTCACTACTGGATTCTGGCAAGCTACCGAAAACATATAGGGTTTATTTTATTACAATCGGTTCAGAAATAAAAAAGTTATGTCAATTTAAAGTACTTACTTAGTTCGACAACCACTGGTTTATTGAATTGATTGAATCTTTGGTTTTCAGTTTCTTTATTAATATTTCTATTTCAAGCGGGCGCAGCCTAACACAGGTCCTCTAGTACTAAATATATTAATTTGTAGAATATTCAATGACAAAAGAGAAAATAATTTTAGGTATGTGTTAGTAAAAAAAAACGATAACAATTTTCATTTTAACTAAAATTTTGAAAAATTTTAATAAAATGAAAAAAAACACATGTTTTACTTAAAAATAATACCTAATTACACATTCGAATGGCGCACGTTAATTAGAAACGTTATTCGATAACCATTAATTACGGCATGGTCAGAATGCCGACGTGATTGAGACTCCCCGAACGTAAAATTAAATAACCGATGAAAACGTTTTACCAATACGCTTACATAAACTCTAATTGAAAAGTGTTCATATATAACTGTTCAATTTAATTTTAACATAATAAAATAATTTTGTTAAGATTCAGAAGAATAAGTGCTATATTTTGAATCTTAATATCTTTGCATTTAACGATACAGGTTCAATCCAAATAATAAATTTTATCGTTTTTTTGCGTTATTATAGAAACATTAACATCTTTTACATAAAAATAAGACTTACGGTGTAGTACAAGATTTATGTACAGTAAAATATTAAACATTCATTTGACTTCCTATTTGGGTAACAGAAAAGTTCAGAAGATCTTTTGACCCCTTTGACAAAAAAATAGGCAAGCAAATAATAGAAATTTTAGGGTGTTACTGTATCAAAAACAGTTTTGATATAGTTATCAATAAATTAACGTCTATGCTAGAATATTTTTATATTCTTTTTGTTTTTACAAATTTCAATTATATTTTTCACGTTGCAAAGTTGGCTGATTTACTACAATGGGCCGGCTTAAACATCTCGTGTAACTCGTAGTAGATAACGTAACTGAAAGCATATATAAGTTTAAAAGGTATATTACGATTTCAAACGAATCTCATTGTGGTCTGTCAGTTGCCTGTCTCGCCATATTCACATGAACAGACTACCTTAGCATGTATTTCATTTGGTGAAACATATAATAAAATTGGTTTTGATATAATAAAATAAAAATACACATTCACTAAAAATATATCTCTGACATTTATTTGAGAGAAGAGGTAGCCTAAGACACTCCGCTCCTTACTTTCCGGAGGAGGTGGTTTATGGAGGCATTGTGTGTTGCGTGGCGGAATTCAACGCCGCGCTTTACCTCGACAACAGAGCGAAGAAGTGAAAATATTAAAAATTTCATTTCCTCGAGTGGGAATCGAACCCACAACCTATCGCGTTCACGGATACACGCTTGTGCCCTTGCACTCCGACTGCCTCAATTGGAAATATTCAATTACAATATTATTACAATACTTACCAAATGTGTTACCTAATATGTTACCAGAAGTAAGTAAGCATATTTACTTTTGGTAACATTGATTTTCATGCCAAAGCGAAATCTTAATTACAAACTACACAGTCGTTGATTAATTGGTTTGTAGAGCGATAGAAATAGAGTGATCAAAGTGTATACATTAGTCAACCATCAATCCTGAAGGAGGTAGTAGCGCCAGTGCAGGCAGGCGATTTGTTCCAGAATTGCATTGTACCTACGACACCTGCAACTCATTTCCTTTTTACTTTCGAAATTGTAGTCGATAAAAGAATATAATACGATTTAAGCACATTTGGGGGATAAACATATGTTTCGTTCATTTAGAAGATATTTTAAATTGAGTGATAGAATTTAAAGCATTTTTTAAATATATAATTGGTACGTAAGACACATGAGAGTTGTAAGGCTAATCCCAACTCTGTTTATATTTAACTAGCGGACTCGGACGCGGCTACGCCTGCTTGAAATATAAGAATATAATTTCTATAGAAATATAATTTCAATCTAGATGAAATGCTAAAAGTGACTATTATATTTATTTTCATAAGGATGAATATCAAAATGACGCGGTAACGAACGCGGTCGCGTAGCGACGACGGTTGTTATTAACATGGCAGAATAAATTGCATGTCAAATTAGAAAGTATTTTAATTTATTAGTATATATGTGTAATGTAATATTATATAGCCTATAGCACTTCTGAAGAATGCAGCTTTCATACAAAACAAAAACAAAGTAAATCGATCCAGTAAATTTAGAGATCTTAGCGTTCAAACAAACAAACAAACAAACAAACAAAGAAACACACAAACAAATAAACAAACAAACAAACAAACAAACAAACTCTTACGCTTTATTATATTAGTATAGATAAAATATTCAGTATGACAGCGGTCTAATGATATAAAAAGCAAGAATTTTAACTGCTTACCTAAGTTGCTAAGGTTTAAGTCATATGTAAACATGTCTTTTTAAATTTCAAATATAATTTATAAAAAATAGACGTATATAATAAAAATTATTGAACATTATGAAGAAAGTAAAATTACCTTATATTATAATAAATAATTCAACAATGTTTTAAATCTGTTTGGGTTTTATTTCTATTACAAATTTTCCACCAGACAGCCTCTCGGTTCAGTCAAAGTGCGCTCAAATATAAAAGTTCAATTTCGAGGATCTCGCCACGTGCGGCGCCTTCGAATAAACACGCCTTTGATCTGACCCTTCTTCATTGTGGGTACATTTGATTGTTTCATTATTGCGTATTCAATTTTAGATTGTCATGTATGGTTTGAATATAAAAAAGTAGAATAGGAAAAACTTGTGATATACGAAATCTATTGGCAGTTATGTTTAAATTCACATATGATAGCCAACGACTAGTTCACCTAATTAAAAAAAATATTAAATAATAATTAGTCTTTAACAAACCAAGTACCTACATAGATACTGAGAGTGATTGAACATTCCAAAAATAAATAAAAAATCAGTTTCACGCTTTATCCCGCACACAGCAGGGTAGGCAGAGAGAACTTCGTGTTAAGACACTCCGTTTCCCATTTTCTGCCAAATTCTGGAGGCATAGCGTGTTGAGTTGCAGAACTCAACGCCGCATTCCAATCTATTACTATAATATGTGAACTTCATCACTCAACACTGTTTTTGAATCATAGCTATATGTGACAATGAAGCAAATTAGGAAAATAGAAATAGGAAAACACGAACGATCCTTTACAATCATTTTGGCAATGTAACACCAATGTGTAATGAATGACAATAACATTCATATATCATGAATAATTCTTAAGCATGGTAACCTGAAAATTCAATCTCCGTACAATGGGATCGTATTAGCATACAAAAGGTTTCACATATTTTACGCAAATCCGTTATATTTCGAGTTA
Source organism: Heliconius cydno galanthus (assembly GCA_036379175.1). Classification (NCBI taxonomy): domain Eukaryota; kingdom Metazoa; phylum Arthropoda; class Insecta; order Lepidoptera; family Nymphalidae; genus Heliconius; species Heliconius cydno. The sequence goes on along the minus strand of JAKRZM010001290.1, from coordinate 1,299,762 downwards.
TCTCCGAACAAAAAGGCACGGCTTCTGACCTGAGAAATAAATTTAATTCGATACTACGTTTTGCTTTGAAATATTATACTTTAATTGGCGCTAGAAATTGGAGATTTATTGACGTTATTATGAAAACGTATTGAATCTCCCACGACGCCCTTACTTTTATACATCAAGCTAGAGTAAAATGTCTCTCGTCTTATTGAAGTACTTAATATATTCTCATATATCATCATCATCTTCATGAGGCCAGTCCTAGCGCAGAGAAATATTTATTTAAATTTACATTTCCATCACTTCATTTTGACTTCCTCAACACGCAATGACTCCAGAATTCGGTGGAAAATGGGGAACGTAATACCTTAACACTAAGTTCCCTCTGCCTACCCCGCTGTGTTCGGGATACAGCGTGAAGCTGATTTGATATAACATCATATACATATACAATTGTACGAGTACATACACATACTAGAGCACAGGTTTATAAATTTTATTAAATATAAAAACTAAACCTATATATAAAATTAAATAATTCCCATTCATTCAAAACATATATATACTCTACATATTTACAAAAATGTTGTCAAAAAAAACCTTAATGTAATTATTCCAATTGTAAGATCTTAGCGAAATTCGATTTTACATCAATATTCAATTCATAAGTCCGCGTAATAATTCTGCATCAAACCGTATCTCCTATTCTAATAGAGCTATTAAAGTGACAGTTTATTTATTTCAATTAAAAATCGTAGAAAGTTCTTAAAAGGTTCTTAGAAATTGACAATTTGACCAGCAAAAAAATATGATATATGAAAGAATACTTTACCGGTGTTTTATCTCAATATTTTATATATATATATATGTCTTTTACATATAAAAATATAAAGTTGTCGTGACGCAGTTCGACAAAATTCGACAGTAAACGATGGTCGCAGATTCAATCCCTAGATTATCCTTTATTTATAGATCCCTCTGGTATGACAAAGCAGGCGAGCCGAGTTTCTTGACACTTCCCTCTGCCTCTGCAATGCTATGTGATGAATGATCCAAAAATCTTGATGAAATATGTTTAATTTTCATCATTCATAATATATTTAAATATTAATATCAATTTCAAAACAATAATAACACATCACATATATGTTCATTGAATTGTATACGACAAGTCACGCTAAGGTTCAATTAGGGACGCGAGAAGCGTGACCTGAGAGAAACGGCTTAGCGAGTTGCTAACTTAATTCATTTTCGCGCTGTGTTTGATTTTCTGAGTAGACGACTCGCTCTTACTGGATGAGAGAGTAAAGTAACTTGCTATTAGACTAAATTTAATTACTTTACAAAACCCATATTTATGTTATACTAGCGGACCCGGACACGGCTACGCCTGCTTGAAATATAAGAATATAATTTCTATAGAAATATAATTTCAATCTAGATAAAATGCTAAAAGTGACTATTATATTTATTTTCATAAGGATGAATATCAAAATGACGCGGTAACGAACGCGGTCGCGTAGCGACGACGGTTGTTATTAACATGGCAGAATAAATTGCATGTCAAATTAGAAAGTATTTTAATTTATTACTATATATGTGTAATGTAATATTATATAGCCTATAGCACTTCTGAAGAATGCAGCTTTCATACAAAACAAAAACAAAGTAAATCGATCCAGTAGATCCAGAGATCTTAGCGTTCAAACAAACAAACAAACAAACAAACAAACAAACAAACAAACTCTTCCGCTTTATTATATTAGTATAGATTGCTAATTTAATTTATATAATTTATGACTAAAACTTAATAAAAATAAATGGAAATGTCGATTATTGACCAAATATTCAAATTTATATAAATACAAGACAAAACGAATTAATTATGTATATAATATAATTTATTCGTGTTAACCCATCATCCCCTTTTTCTGAACTACTTTAAAATAACTAACCCAATTTGAATATTCCTTTTGATACAAATGCGTACCTGCATAATTTAGACAAGTCCACGTGACGGAGAACTCGAGAATGAGAACGAGTCAGTTGCGAGAACTAATCGAAAATAAAACAAATCACAAAGTTAAATTGCCTTTCAATGCTGACTTCAAGCAGATAACTTTGTAATAAACGTATATACTCGTATATATATATATGTTTTAATAAATGAATTATTAACAATGTGTTCATTGTGTTTGTAAGTTAACGTTACATAGGTATCCTAGTTCGAATTTATTATAAAGAATGTTTTCAGTATGTTTTAGTTTATTATTTGTGTATATCCAGTCAAGCCAGTCATGGCGCAGTGGCAAATGTGTATGACTGTAAACCTCGACTGGTTGAGGGTTCGATTCCCACTTGATGAAATGAAATATTTATTTAAATTTTTATTTTCATTTCCTCGCTCTGGTGTCGAGACAAAGCACGGCATTGACTCCGCCACTCAACACGCAATGCCTTCAGAATTCAGTGGAAAATGGAGAACGGAGTGTTTTAACACTAGGTTTTTAGGTGTGCGGAATACAGCGTGAAACTAATTTTATTTGTATAAATGTATGTATATTAAAAAGGTCTATTCTCTTAAATTTTGCTTAGGATATCAAAGTAGATAACATCAATATGTACATTTCAATTCTAAATCCTTAGACGCTTTAATGGAACTTGTATAACTAAGTAAATGTTTGGATATCGAAAACACACCCACGGCTACCTCAGTGTACCTTTCAAATGAAGTACACCTTTCAAAGCGTTTTGGATATGTAAAGGTCAGAGTTAAGCGGGAACAGAAGCTGAAGTCGATTGTTCAGCTCATTCGTTAAGCTTCGAGCAAAACTCATTGCCATAGGTTACAGTCCTGAAATAATAAATAAAATATCCGCCATTACAACTTATTTAATTTTAATTAATTTTCTTACAATTTACATTTGTATATTTTCAATTATTTAGAACAAAGAAACGAAAATAGAAACGTAATTAAGGGGCTAGTTAGTACAAGATGTTCTTTAACATTGTTATCAGTTTTGATATAATGTCTATAATAATTCTATATTTCGTAATATAAATTCTATATTTCGTGCTGCATTCATTTTATTAGTTGGACGTATAATGTAAGCTCTACCGCCTAATCTATCTCTTACAAGACTTAGATTTCTTGAATTATGGTCTTTCAATTTCCTTTTGAAATTACACTATGACTATCTACAATTTTACAAAATTATTTACTTCAATATTTTTATATGAGTATGTATCCTAAATACAATATTAAATTCTTAGTTTTCCAATTCAAATATTTAAGAATATATTAGCATAGAAGAATAGATGTGTGGCTCTCGCGGGAAATTACTACCCAAGTCTTATTTCTGCGTATACATAAATAGTATAGACATCTCATACATTCTTTGTTGTCTCATATACATATATGTACATATTTAATATTTATAAGGAATTGAAATAAAAATAATTTTTTGTCATTATTATATTTATTTCAAAACACACATACACAAATTTTTAACTTAGATTTTAATTTTTTAGTTAAGTATTACACTCTGCTATCCACCAACGTGGCTATTCGATACTGCTTAAAGCTATTAAAGTCTCATCATCATCATCATCATCATCATCAACAGCCATCTTTTGTCCACTGTTGGACATAGGCCTTCCCCAATTCTCGCCACCACACTCGATCTTCAGCTTTTCGGACCCATCCGCTTCCCACCAATCTCTTCATGTCATTAAAGTCTACATAAAGAAAATTCTCATTATATAATGACCCTAGTATAAAAAACGACATTTTCTTTCTTACCTTCCATATTTTTATACTGTACATAACTAAACCACGTTTCCATTTCACACAAATGACTAGAGATAGAATGTTTCACCCGTACAAAGTCCACATTCTGGCGGTAAGCCCCGAGTTCCCGAGGCGTTAGCAGCGTGCATTTCAACTTTAGCAGCAACTGGCGCGGGTCGCAACCGCAATAGGATTACCGACAGCCCTAGAAGCCTGAGCGCGGCGGCTAATACGATTTTATTGTCAATATATAACTTTTTACAGCTTTCAACTTTACTTTCAGCCGTTTGTACACAACCCGCATATAGCGGACAGTAAATAACAACAAATGAAGAATAACGACTGATTCTTACGTTTTTTAAGCAATGAAGAAAGAAAATGAATGGAAATGTTTATTGTGACTTCCAAGTCTATCAAATGATTTATTCTCGGCTAACCGATGTAAATAAAATTCATATACAATTTGTAATTAGACTATTCTCACCATCTTGAAATATTGTTATTTTAAAATATTTCTTTTACTATTTATAAGTAAAAGATTTAAACAGCGTGAACATGAACAGCGTAACAACATGAACAGCGTTTATGTATTACTTTCATAGCTACAGTGGTCTCTATGTAGAACTAAGTAGAATTAATTAGAATTTAAATAAATTTTAAACGAGCTGTTTCATAAATAACTTATTATAAAAATCAAATTTGTCTTATTAAAAACTTGCTAGCGCTTGCTAGTGTTTGAGTAATTTCCTCTAATTTCCAAGTAGATCTAGAGTTACAGTATTAAATAGATGAATATTTAGTTCGCTCTTTGAATTCCAAAAGCAGAGAGCTATTTGTCTCAACTGCTCTCGTTATTGCCACAATTTCAAATGTTTATATTGTCCATAAAGATCCCTACAATAGTTAAGACAGGGCGTCGTTGATTGCCGACACCCAATTGCGTGTTTAGCGTTTATTACAGGCGGGGGAAAACGCGATTTTTAACTTGCCGATATATTAGATGATAATTTTAGCAATGTATTGTTTTGAAATTAATAATAAAAAATACTTAGTTGATATACCACAATTTTTTCATATATTTATCATGTTTTTTATTTACTTTAAGATTTTTCTTCTTTTGTGTACATAGATTGTATATTATATATATACAGAATTATTGTCAATCATAATAGAAATATCAAAACCTTATAAAAACTAACTTGTTATTCAAAAGGTATCAATCAATATCAATATATATAAAGTGACTATTATTACATAGGTACTCTATCAATTAAATAGATATATAGATGTATCTATGTAATATATGCATATGTTATTAATATATAACATATATAAATTTTATACAAAAATCTTGGTAAGTAATTCGAATTATTATTTACTTAATTACAAGACTAGACCATTACAGAGTTTGCGCAAAAAATTGAAGATGTAAAGAAGGTAATAATACTGAAAGTTAAGTGCCGTAACATTTACAGGCAGCTCGAAGAAAAGACAAGGGCCTTACTTAACGGCGTCTACATTTAGGGTACTCTAACGTAGAAAATCTTTTTTGTTAATTTATTTGCTTCTGTTCGAGCCAAAATATTATTTTAATAATATTTTTTATACACGTTCTTTTTCAATAATAGTAGTACTACTTCTATAGCATTATAAATCCTGGGCATATTTTTTTTTATATATATATTTTAATATATATATATATATATATATATATATATATTTATATATAACATTGGATTTATTTTCCTATAACGATCATGTGTTGTTTATGTATCAATTTGACGGCGCCCATAAAAAGAATGGCTTGATTTACCGCACAATTTTACAACTGTCTCTATTACGTACTGTGTCACCTTCATAAAAACCTATACTAAATCACAAAAATATACTCCACGTGTCAAATAAACCTGAGTTTTAAATAGAAAATTCAAATTTTTATAGAGGGGCTTTTAAAAATATTCGACGTGTTTTATTTTTTACTTTATGTGTTTGAAGTGTTGTACGGTTTATTTATTTTTTTAGGTTTTTATATGAAAAAAAACATATATTAACTATTTGAATTTTTTACAATGCTATTTTTTTTATTTGTAGTAATAGTTTTGAAAAAAAATATTTAAAAACTTAATTAACAGGTTCACTTTATTGTATTTTTTTCAATAACATTTGGAAACCAGATAAATGTTATGATAACGTTCTTTTTTCATTTAAACTAATGAAAAAAATATATTATGACAATTTTAATAATAATCGTACTATGGCAATATTAATTAATTCTTTAGAATTAACAATAATTCAACCCTAAAACTAATATAAATAAAAAACATTAACTTATAGTCGTCTATTGCATAACTAGGTGAGGTAGATAATTAAAGCCTATTATCGATTTTAAATTTTTTCCACAATCATTGCTTTACATCGGACTCATATCGACTACTTCACACTAGTGACGATAAAAATTATATTTACAATTCGCTAATATATCCTCTTAATTATGTTCTTAAGTAAAATAAATACAATAGTCCATTTATTATATAAAATACATAATAATTCTACCTATTCGAGATTTTTTCATTTATTTTCCAGTAAACAATAGAATATCCCCTTGAACAAATGTGGCTAAGCTAATAGAAAATTCACGATGAAAGAAACCCTCACAAAAAATCTGCCAGCCCTCGTCTCTATAGCAGACGAAATTGCTCGTAAATATTATGGGACTTCACCGGAACATTATTACGGCCGTACCTTTAATCTTTATTACTATATACTTAATTTTTAACGTAAACAACAAATTCCCAATAGAAATGTCAATAATAAGAACAATAATGTTGAATACACAGTTCCTCGGCTATTGCGTAGAAAATTTAATATGTGTTTTTTTAAGCATGGATCTAATATTTTTATTTAGTGTAGTAATATTATATAAATAGCATATTATATAGCAGAATAAGCAAAGAGAACCAGAGAACGTAATGTTAAGATACTCCGTTGCCATTCTCCGCTCTCCGCATTTACCGCGCCGCGTTCTGCCTCGAGACCAGAGCGAGGAAATGAAAATATTAAATATTTCATTCCCTCAAATAGGAATCGAACCCACAACCGTCGCGTTTACATTCTCATGCTTCAATGGCCTTAAATATTTATGTGATGTTAAAAAAGTAATATGACAAGAAACAAACAGCTTTTCGTAATTACGTAACAAAATTCTAAAAGAGTTTACTGCAATATTCCGAATCGAAAACATGTTAAGCTCTATAGTTCAAGCACTTATTTTTCGCATCGAACCACGATTAACTGGAACAATAGAACAGATAGGGCAACCCATGAAGCTGGGCGCATGGAGGATGGAGGAGGATTTAATCCTTTTTCTCTCTTTGCTAACGTATCGCCCGCTTATGGGGCTCTCATTGTAGTACTTGTTCACATTGTGTTGTAATATTCTTTAGCGCTTGTTTCACCCTACATTTAACAAAGCGAAAATGGTTTTTGTTTCAAATGCAATCGATTTCTTTAAAGTAATGAGAGTTCTGTCTGTATCGCGAACATGGCTGTAGTGATCATTAAAATAAATGCATGGATAAACATTTGGAGTTTTCACATATAATATTGTATGGATAGATGATGCTGTTGCTTTGGAAGATGGCAAATGTTCTCAAAAACAAATATTATTCCGTCTAGCTGTCAATTTATAAATTAACAACTTATAATTTATACAGCCATTCTTTGTTTTTTTTTTCTCTTTAGTTTTTTAGGGTTTTATACTTCAAAAAAAAGAGGTTTTTTTAGCTTCATGCTATATCTTGCACATCAGTAGGGTAAACAGATCTAGGTATCTAGCATAAAGACAATCCGTTCGTATTAAAACATTTCTGTTCCCCAATTTCCCCCGAATTCTGGAGGCATTGCGTTTTGAGTGGCGGAATACGAATAAACTTACATACATAGACTGACAAGCACATTACTCATTTTATGTCGCGTAGTCGGGTAAATAGCGTAGAAACTCCAATATACAGGGAATGTTTATTTCACATATTATATGAGAATGCTCAACTCCAACACGTATACTAAAAAATATATGAAATCTGAAAGTTTTTTAATTCAGTTATAATAATAAAGAGTGTTACGTTAGCGTAAATTGCAATGAAATAAAAATAGTGTGTAGAACACTGTCACTCTTTATTATAAAAGCTTTTAATTTTCTACTATAAACTCTATTATATATATTTTGTTTAAATATTCGACATATCTCACCCTTCTTAAATCTCTCACATTCCTGTTTTTGCAACATCAGTAGACTACAATCTAAACTAAATGTTAATTCGTATGCCATGAGTTGTTGTACAAAAAAATATATATCAACCATAGTTATGTCTTCTTTAAATATTAAAGATGGACATATCCACATGGGACATGCTATCTATTACCCCTTTGTTTATCCAGCACAAAACAAGCAAGACGTAGAGCAAATGCTTATAAAATATTTCATCTAGCAGAAACGAGAATACCAATTAGTTTCAAGCTTAACCTATATTTCGGGCTTAAAACCTCAATCAAAAATATTCTCTGCACTAAAACAAAATAAACCAAAATGCAAAACGTTCCTGCTATAGCTGTTTGAAAAGAGCTCTGATTACGATTATATATTAGTAGCATTTTGTTCTTTATATACGTTGTCTGGCATAGTAATTGCTTTTATTCTTGTTTGTATTCTATTTAGATGAACTGTTTCTCAGACAATTTTAAGTTAGTAAAAGTAAAATATTGTTTATTTTATCAAATAATATATTTATATGTATATTTATATATTATAGAAATAAAGATACTCTGAAGACTTAACTGTCGTAAATTCATAATAGACCAAACATTATTGTTATAAGTATAGTGACGTTTACCATTAAGAAAATAATTTATATTGCTATATATCACACTATAAACGGATAAGTAATAAAAATTATTGTTGTTTATATTTTTAATATTTTAAATCCCGCTTCTGGCGAAAGAATCCGCATTAGTTGTAGTATATATTTATTTGTTCTAACAAAGTTATTCAACATTTCCTTCAAAAAAATTAAAACCCATGAAGTCAAAATACTTTAATTATTGATTACTACTGAATAGTAGGGAATGAATTATGATACGGCCTTAAAGCCTTAAAGCCACTTATAGGATAGTTTTCATCGTGGTGCTCAATGTGGGCTGTAGTTGTCAATTTTCTGCAAAAATCCGATTTTTTTCTGAAAATTTCTTAAAATCGGCGAACATATCGCTTTGTCAGTTTGTTCATTGTTTGTTACCTGTGCAAAGCCGCAAGCGGGTCGCTAGCATATTATTAATATTTTAGATAATTTCTCCTAAATAAGCGGTAAGTAACAAGCGTGGGAAACAATAATTACATTTTCATAGAATGCTTGCACACTAAATAACCTATGACGAGATTTCCAGGTAATTTAAATTATGAAATGGAGGTATTAAAGTTTAATTTACATACATTTGCGCTAGTCTTGCTTTATTCATGCACTTTATACTCAGAGAGAGCTTTACAGAATCAGCACTAGTTAATTGGTTGGGATTGTAAACATCCGATCGTTGTGCCTAAGGCGATTAGCCTGACTTAATCCTCAAAGTTCAATGTTAATTGGCAAAACAATTCATTGATTCCGAATCTTATAAAAGAATTTAAAATATTTACATTTGAAACAAGATATTTTCTAACAAAATGTCTTTACCGCAATTGGACAAAAAATAAGCACACCGAAGAGTTTTTCACCGTAGCTTTACGATTAAGCTACAACTCTAAAAATAAAACCTAGTGCTTTTTCCGTTAAGTTGTTTATTTTTACCGTTCAATCCAATCGTAGCCGTCAGCTGTAGGTGACTGTCGTCATTAGTGCCGGTCTTTACCTAACTCACCCCTTACAAGCACGTCTTATTTTATCTGTGAAAAGTAAAAAGCTTTTTTCATACTAAAACGAATAATTTGAAGATGTGCTATAAAAGCACTCCAATGGAATCGAAGTAATGTATAAAAATAAAATTACAATGTCTTCGTAGTGGAATAAAACAGTTTCCTCAAATTGACAAAGGCTTTATACAGAATCAGTCACAAAAGACGGTAAACAAATTTTGCTTTTAGTTACAAAGGCATAGGGATTTACTGTACTCGAAGTTCCGAATTCTGCAAAGCTTTAATAATTAAACTGAGAATGTACATTTTATTGACAATACTTTTTCGTATCAAGCATCGAATATAAAATATGTTCATTTATAAAATCTGCTTCACGCTGTATCCCGCACATGCGTGTTAAGTGGCAGAGCGAAGAAATGGAAATATAAACGTTAATAAATATTTCACTTCCTCGAGTGGGAATCGAACCCACACACGTCGCGTTACAGTCGCACCCTTGTGCCGCTGCGCCACCACGGCCTAAGTCTAAGTTGTAAAATTTATACTGAATAAGACTTTTTTACAAGGTTTATTTTTTTACTTTTTTTTAGTTTCACCTGTCCCGATGTTTTGTCTGTAATTAAATCTTGCAAGTTAAGTTTAATCTACTTATCGGTTATTGATTAAGTTTTATTAAGGTTATTTTACACGCATATATTATTAGTAAAATATGTTCATTTTATTATTCATAATTAACTATGCTAATTTTATGTATTGCCATGCATATTATTATTATTATTTATTTATTTTACAATTTAAATCTAAGGCACATATTGTTACAAGCGTCAAGCTGAAAAAATAATGTGGATGTTTATATTTTTTACGAATTTATGCAAAAATCGATTAATCCTAAAAAGTTTTTTGTGTTTTTTTTTTTCTTTTTTTACTTTAATAGTTGTAAACATCAATTACTGTACCGAAATAAAATTAATAATTGGAAAATCTTTCAACGCCACTTAATTAAAGTTAAAAATGATTGGTGAGAGGTAATTGTGCAAATGCGACGCACAGTTCCCGATCAATATATCGCTAATGAATACGTGACGAGTTGTCCCAACACGCGCGAATGTGACACACGGTTAATCCGTTTATCACGGCGATGATTTCTGACAATACGCGTTTTCTATATGAAAAACTTCATTTGGCACTATTGTATGATAAATTTATTGAATTCCATTCAACATATTAGCATTATTTTGGTACTTTTATTGTTAACGATATATGTGTGTTCTATTTTTTTTTTTGGTTATATAGATTATATGAGGTGCTGGTGGCGGAATGGCTTAAGCGTGTGCCTGTAAATGTGACGGTTGTGGGTTCGAAATCCACTCGGGGGAATGAATTGTTTAATTTTCATTTCCTCGTTCTGGTACCAGGCAGCTTTGAGAATTAGGCAGAGAGTGGAACTCTTAATGCTAAATTCCCCCTATCCTGCTATAAGCGGGATATAGCGTGAAGCTAAAAAAAGGCTTATGTATATTTTTTTATTCGAATACATACCTATACTTGAGTTAAATACAGATTATGAGAAATTTATATAAATATATTGTTTAGCTGAAATATTTTAGCAAACCTCGTGTAGAAAAATATATATTGTTTTATAATTAACAATTAAAGAAGATAATAAACTTTTAAAATATTATTGTTGATATTCTTTTCTCGTTATTTCTATAACATAATATGAATTGAAATCGTATACATTTTACTATCGTATATATTTATTCAGTTAAAAATATAAATTCAAATGAACAGAAAAAAAAACAGAATTTAATATTCTCTTAATTTACTAATGCAAATGCTTTTATTCTCTGTTCACTCAACAACATTGTAGATTCCATATGAAACCGCACAGTGCGAATATAATCTTATTTCACGAACCAGTTAGCAGCCAGCGGACAAGTTCTTACTACATATCATACAGTTTCAACACAATTCAAAGTTGATAAAATGAAAACCCCTTTTATACATAATGAATAATTTAAATTTTACAACAAACTTTTCCTTTTCTACGTGTACCAGTAATATGGCAGATATTCATTTTTACGTGTTTACATTGTAAATGAATTTCCAAATAATTTATATGTTCTCAACTGATTTTTTAACACAGCTCTTAACGATTTTTTTTTAGAATAAATTAATAGAAATACTGATAAAGATTTTATTCAATATTAAGATATTTGATACTTGCATCACTGAAGAGTTGTGTGTTCTGAAATAGACTTATATTAAACAAATTTAAAATCTAAAGACGTTTTATGTTTGTTGAAAAATAAATACAACCAAAAAATAATTTTAAAAAATTAATCAAGTATGGACATGTAACAAAAAATCTAAGGAATAAATATTTAGTGAAAAATAAAACACAACTTCCAAAGGCAAATTTATTCATGGTCCAAATTATGAATGAACGGACCCATTCAATGTAAAATTCCGCATTTACACTCACTTATGGTACAATATTTACAGAAATAGATTGAACACTGGGGGCAGTTAACTGTTGGCAAGAAAAGCGAATGTCGACAAAGTAAAAGCAAGGTGGGAAGCCAGCGCCCGGCCGGCGCTAGCGCCAGCAGCGGCGCGCGCTCGCGCACTTCCGCCCCCGTCCCCCTTGCACGCGGCGCCCGCTGCACTCGCCAAACTGCGCCCACGGACTTTAAGCGGGGATATACACAAATTTTCATCAGCAAAATCCGCCATTAAGGCTAATGGATTCGTAAGAGGATCACGACCGCACTCGCATGGCAAATGATTGCCTCGTATCACTATGTTTTCTACTTCCAACAGCACAGATTCGGGAGTCTCCAGCATATGATTTCCCGTAAGTTTAAATGTACGAACACTGTTGTTCTGAATCAAAGAAAGCTCCTCGATCCCATCAATTTTGTTATTACACATTTCTAGTGTTTCGACTCGTCGTAAGCCATCGAAAGCTCCAACTTTTATAACACCTAAATCAGATTCCCTCAATGCTAAACGACCTACGCGAGTCAGTCCAAAAAAGGTATCAGGCAAGAGTGCCGGTAAATCCATATATGCGAGTTCCAGTATTCCTACACCCTCTAAACCAGCAAACGCTTGCGCTTCGATAGATCTTATACCGGACGGAAGTTCAATCTGGGTAACATCGTTAAGTCCAGAAAACGCATGCGATAGGATTCGTTTTATAGGATTGTTTCTTAAAGAAATAAGTTTTATAAAATTGGTTCCTGCGAATGCGTAGCCTTCGATTTGGGCGATTCTATTGTGCGTTAGTACTATCGATGATATATTTTGGAGGGCTGCAAAAGCAAATGCGTCAACTGTGGCTAGAGGGGTATGTTGTATATACAGTTCATTAAGACGAGGTAGGCCTCTGAACGCAAAAGGTCGAATACGAGTTAGATTACAGGCATCTAAGGACAGTCGTCGAAGTTGTCGTAAATGGGCGAAGGCATCTGATCGAAGTACACGCAAGTCGGCACGCGACAAGGATAGCTGCATAACACTTGAGCTGAGCGCTGACGGAACTCCTCGTAGCGTAGCACTGTTACATACTACCTGAAACAAACAAATGTGAACCTAATTATTATTATAAGATCCATCATAAAATAGGAGAAATAATTAATTAAATAATACGGATTTGCTGCCTAAGATACCGAGAACAATGAAAGTAATTCAGTAAATCCGCTTAAATAAACAACATTCGAAGGTACCGCATCGTGCCGATAAGCAGAAATTAGCTGTCCCTCATAATGGACAGGGCATCGATTGTAACAATTGTATGTAGTAAATGAAATGGATGCCCAACGCCGCGTGACAATATAGACGATTGCCATTGTTTTGTCAATAAAATTAATCCTCCCCCGAATATCCCCGTGACGCTGGCACGCTCATGCCCATATTTTGATTGAATTGTTCCAAACTTAATCTTCACAAATAACCAATATCAATTTCATTTGTGTATTATAATGCTATACAATTTATAATATTATCTGGATCCCGTTCAATTCAATATGCCTCGGACGTATGTTGCGGCTTAATAAATTGGGCGTCCAATAAATTCGTTTTGAGAAATAACTACAATTATTAAGCACACAAATTAATTCCTCATTTTAAGATCATTCATTCAATCGTTTGAAAAAAAAACGACTTTAGTGTTAAAATTAATATAGAAATTAAATAATAGATTTATTAAATTCATTTATAAAAATGACCGAATCATCATCCACGTTCACGTTAATTAGGTTAAAATAATTTAGTATTTTTGGCCGTGAACTTGATGACACCCATAGTTCTGTTGATTTCTTTTAAAGTTTAGATAAAAATTAACATGATTAATTATTATGATGATAACATATAAACATATAATATATTAAGTGGATGTGAATAAAATAATTAAATTAGTGATATTTCATTATTTACAAAAACGTCACAATATTCTTACAAATGTTTTCACAATGAACTTAATAACTAATACATAAAAACATGAGACAGACACCTACTCCAAATTCTATTTGTATGAAATATTTTTTTATAATCTACAATAGAAATAGAATGATACAACAGACTATATTTCCTAATTCTTAAAGTCTCTTGATTTATTACTCTATTGGTTTCATTATAGCTTGCCACTTATACATTTTTGTATTAATATCAAAAAAAATATTAAATAATATTAGGAATCAATAGTCCATAAAAATGGGTTATTTTTATAGTATCTAATATTATAATTTATTTATGATGTATTATTACCTGAGATTGTGATAGACATATACACTGTGACGGGCAGGAGGGCACAATAGTCGGCGTCAGTGCCTGGCTGCTGGCTTCGCAGATGATCACCCACGTCAATGCCGTGAGCACCCAGCGCACCACAGATCTGTTAAGTAGTAGTGGGATTTAAATTTAAGAATTAACAAAATTATCAAATTGTACAACAAATTATTAAATATATTGTAAAAATATTAGTAAATGCAATATTAATATTATTATTTATCCAGAATTCGGTGGAAAGTAGAGAGCGGAGTGTCTTAACACTCGGTTCCCTTTGCCTACCCTGCTGTGTGCGGGAAACAGCGTGAAGCTGATTTTTATGTTTTATATATGTAGGTATAAATTATTTTTTGGTAAACTCTCGACACACTAATTTTGGCAAGACTAAAGTAGCTACTCCTCTATTAATTACATCTACAACTTTTCTAGAGAACCAGTGAAACTTTCTGATTTTCAGTAAAGTAAAAATATAAACAGATAAACTTTTCAAACTTTATTACTTTTAGTTGCAATTCTGTTTGTTTAGTTAAACTGACGGGAGTTATATTTACATTTTTCAAGTAGAAAATTATATTCATCGTTTTATATTCCTAAAAAAATTAAAATCTGTTGTACTATTCCAATATGTTGTATATATGCTTGGTAGTTAGGAAAGTAAGTTGAGTGGCGAAACTCAACACCGCGCTTTACCTCGACACCAGAGCGAAGAAATGAAAATATAAATTTAAATAAATATTTCATTTCCTCGAGTCGGAAACGAACCCACAACCATTCGAGCTTACAGCCACGCATCTAAGACCCTGAGGTACGACTTGCTTCAAACCTATATTAAATATGGTCTACATTATATCTAAAGAGAGTCTAAAAGGAACATTTTTGCCATTTTATTTCACTTGTATAAACGAGATTTAGCAGGTGCAGTTCAATGCACATCAGATATTAAAATGTGTGCAAAAGACATTTTCTATATTAGATTTTTCACACTGGTGTTGTTATATAATTGCATATTTTTTTTACTTTCATTTTGGTTAAATATAATAAGTATATAGATTTACAAACATTTCTTAAGTTAAGTACGTGAAATAAAATTAATATCGAAAATTAAAAATATAATTCTATATAAGTTAAATTTATTTTGTTCTATAAATGTATAATTTTATAATTATTGTGATAATAAGTAGGTAGTAGCAGTAAGTAAACGCATAGGCTTTTCCTATTTTATTATGTTATAACGTTAATATAATTAACCTATAAACGTCACTCAGTACTTACAGTTACACAATTCAAGAACGAGATGTTCGTTTTATGTGAGAAACTCGTAACAAAAACAGTGTATTGTCATCATGAAATTTGTATGAACAAACAAACGGAAGGTCGGTAACCACAGAACATTAACGTACATTTTTTATTCAACGAAATTGTACGCTATACAGTCTGTTAAGAAGGAAGAAACGCCTTATGATAAAAAATGTAAAATATATAAGCCAAATATAAATAATAATACGAATCAACCTTATTAACTATATATCTTAATTAATTGCTATATCAAATTAAATATTTCATGCGGCTAACATTTTTTTTTCTTCAAATATGTTTTCTTTTTAGTTTCTCGCTATATTTCTCACATTCGCACGAATAGGCAGAGGGAACTTAGTGTTGGGACACTCCATTCCCCACTTTTATTCATTCCCCTGAGTGAGAAACGAACCTACAAACGTTACGTTTACAGTCAAACGTTCTCTCAGCTTCTTCTTAGACTTTTTAGCTTTTTTTTCAACGTTTTAATAATTTTACAAGATTACAACACATACTATATTAATTACCTGACGCAAAATATCGATGCCATGGGCGGGCGCAGGCAGGGCGCGACGCCCGCCTTGCGCCCTCACCTACGCACTTCCATTTGTTACTCTACGCCAACCTGTAAAATAGACATTTTTAATCAAAGCGACATTCATGCCAAGAAATTAAACCCGTATCTACTATATGTGAAGTAATAGGTCTCAAATATATCAAGAGGGCGTCAAGAGTAGAGTTACAAGATTTAAAATAATATAATTCTTTCTGTTATTTTCAATATATTTTTTCTTCAAGATTGGAATACATTAAAAGCAAGTATTAATACAAAACTCAAGAATCCATTGAAATACTAATAATAATAAATTTCATTAAGTGCAAAAAATTATATAAATGTAATATACATATATAGATTTAAGAGCTTTGTAAGGTATAGTTTATTGCAGTCTAATTCAATTATACTTAGAAGGAAATTGAAACTAGAGACTTCACCGTCTCGTATTCTGCCTAGCGTAACACATTCACGCTAGTGGAGACGTTTATTCTGAGACTACTAAAATATTTCCAATGAACTTTATTTTCGTTTAATTATATTGAATTTAACTACTAACGTTAACTGAGCTTGTAATTTGTACTATTTAGACATTACGGTGAATTAATATTAGATTATATCAGCCATTGTTATATTAGAATATGTTAAGATTTGTTCGTTTTCTTTTACTATCACTATATTGAGGAGATACTAAGGAATGAGAACTTAAGTGTTTAACTCCGTTTCTGTCCACATACTCGTATCTATGCCTAAACATTAACTATTTACCTGTATATTTATTTATTTAATAATTTGTTATTTCAAGAAAATATAGACAAACAGGAATAAACATAATATGTACAAAATGTTAACCATTCACAATAAAATTAGTTAATTCGAGATTTAAATTATAAACTTAATGAAAATATTATTTTAAAAGAAATATTCAAATATTTTTTTAATATAAATCAATTTGTATAGTAAAATTCATTTAATTATCCCTCTTGAACAAAGAAATAAAGATGTACTTAGAAAAAGAAAATTCATTCGGCACATTCTGAGAACAAGCTCGACAAAAGACTTTTAGTTTTCATTAAATCAAATGATGCTTTTCAAGTGCACAAAACACTTGTTATAGATAGAGGTTGCCATGGTAATATAGAGAATATATATTAAAAATGCATCTTCTTACAGTGTTAAGATCCTCTATACTGACATCCCCAAAGCAGTATTTTCCCTACCAAAACGGGGAGTTAAAAATAAATATAATACTATAGTTTTCAACACACACACATACATACACACACACGCACACACATACACACAT
The DNA here is from genome assembly GCA_036379175.1 of Heliconius cydno galanthus. NCBI lineage: Eukaryota > Metazoa > Arthropoda > Insecta > Lepidoptera > Nymphalidae > Heliconius > Heliconius cydno. The sequence continues at coordinate 1,282,139 of JAKRZM010001290.1, read as the reverse complement.
ATATACACACACATACACACAAACACACACTATACATACATATCACACACTACGTCCTAGTTATTCATCACATATTTTTCTAAATAAATTAAAATAAGAATATCAAGAAAACAAGATTACAGCAAGGAAATGTAGAGACGGATCTATTAAAGGAACGGCAAAGATATTTCAACGGGCCGCAAGTGCATTCGCCGCTTGATAACGTCTGCAAAGATAAGAGAAGCCCAAGAAAATTATTCTGTAAGACACTTAGAAATAAAGTTTCTACATCAATTTTCTATTAGTTAAAGTCACCAAGTACTTCGAGCTTGTGAGGTCGATTTTTATCCACGGACCAAGAAAGTTTGCGGTGAGTAAAATGTAGGGTTTTTTATCAGCTTCAAGCTGTATCCCGCACACAGCAGGGTAGGCAGAGGGAACCTACTGTTAAGACACTCCGGTCCCAACTTTCTGCCGAATTCTGGAGGCATTGCGTGTTGAGGGACAGAACTCAACGCCGCCACGCTTTGCCTCGACACCAGAGCGAAGATAAGAAAATATAAATTCATAATTAATATATTTCAGTTCCTCGAGTGGGGATCAAACCCACACGCAACCCTACGCCACGACTGGTCTTTAAAATGTAGGTAGTTGTACATAAATGTGTTTTATACTTGTAATTGTCTTTTACTCTATTTTCCATTAAAGAAAAAATGAAAAGGTTAGCTAAAGTTGCTATGCATCGTAACCTTTAGTTGGCAGTGGTGTTTAATTTTAAAAGTGAGTTTAGGTCACATAACTTGGCATTTTAATACAACTACTTTTATTATACGCAGTAGACAACTTACTCGTATATAACTCTTACGGCTATTTATAGAGCTTTATAATAAAAATCTTAAATACTACCAACATATATATGTAATATACGAACTTAGACAAAAGTCAGTGTTTTATACCTTTAGGCATATATCAAGATATTAATTCGTTATCAAATCATAAGGAAATTGTTTTTATATAATTATACTATTAGCTAACTCGAGATATATATGAAAAAAACAATAGAATTGTGTTAATCCAGGCATTTGCTTGTAGGCGACGGCCCTTATTGGAAGGAGATTCGTGTGAAGTGTTGTTATTGGGTGATACATATCATTTATTGCAATTACATAGAATCTCTTTCCGAATAATTTAGAAACATATAGCCTACCTGTATTATCTTATTTTTAAAAACACTTCCGATTTTTAACAATATATATAATCTAGATGACCACAGATAGCTTAACAATATCACTCCAGCTAATAATAAATTAAAAGAATATTTGCACCACCTGAATATATGAAACATATTATTGTAATAGTGGCATACAAACAAGAAATGTTGAATAATATATACAAAACAGTAAACATGGTCTGATTAGGGAGTGAAATTGTTAACAGCGCTAATGTCCGCATAAAACGTCAAGGTCTTTTACATTCTAATTTCGTTTGTGATTAACAAAACCTCACAGCTTCACGCTTTATTCATAGCGGGATAGACAGAGAGAACTGAGCCCCAAACGCTACGATCTCTACATATAGCCATTTCGTCACTCATTCGTTCGACGTGCCCAAACCAGCTGAGCACTTTCTTCTTCATTCTCACCGTGACATCAAATTCAAATTCTAAATATTCTTTATTCAAATAGGCAATTATTATAAACACTTTATAATCATCGAATAAACATATGAACAAAAAGCTACCACCGGTTCGGAAGGCAGTTCTGCTGAGAAGAGCCGGCAAGAAACTCAACAGTTGCTCTTTTCAAAATCAATGGTACAATCTATTACATTTGCTGGCAGCTATCCTGCATTACATTCAATAGACATTAATTCCATACATGTTTATCGTCTAAATATCCTCGCTAGTATCTGCCATTCTATGTATCTCTTCATTTCGGAATCGATCAGATAAGCTGACTCCACATATCCTACGAAGAGATACAGCGTGAAGCTGATTTTATTTTTAAGCTTCATAAGAATGATGCTACGACTTTTTGATGACCCTCGAACGCTAGCATGGTTCCATCGCGTTGACATGGTTCGCCACTCCTGTGATTGATCGAACAGTCGACAACCAATTAAAGTTGTCCACTACGCTGGGTGCCGTAAAATTTGCTAAGATTAATTGGACAGCAATTTGATATGACAAATTGAGACGTACTCTATGTCAGTTTAGCTTCATTGTTCTCACTATGCCGTGCCAGATTTTTTTATATTTATTCGGATAGTTAGAAAAATAATCTATACATTTGTGGTCAAATCCTAAACAATAATAGCCTTTAAGGCTAAGAGGGACAAAATTTGGTAATAAAACCAATAGTTCAGATGAAAGGGCTCTGGCTTGAATAGCAAAGCTAAGCTTGAATTTCAGAGGAAGTTCGAGACCTCCAATTTTTGTACGGAACCCTCAATAGATGAGACCGATTCGCCCTTGTTCAGTTTTTCCCATTTATTTGTGCTGCAAGTTCTCATATTTACTCCTCCGATTAGGAATCGAACCCACGAACATTACGTTTACATTCTGCCCCTGCGCCTCGAAGGTTGCGAACTTATTTGTAAATTAAAATATAAACATAAATTTATGAAAATAATACGTTACCTTTACAAACTATATTTACGAAAATATAGTTGGCAAATAGTAAGCTTATTTAGTTGTTAATATTTTTCGTATAATTTAGGCGTGGTTTAGTTTAAAAGCTTGTGTCTCGGGCGGGTGGCATAATGGTACTCGAGGGAACAAGCACCGAGATCTCCATACAACGAGAGTAAACACACTCTTGCAATTTTAAGTTTTTGGCATCCGACTCCGACATTATTCAAAGCGGCATTTTGTATTTTAAGGAAACATGACGTCTGCTGCTCATTATTTATACGTACTTTATTATGACCCTTTCAATGATGCGGTTTCTGCCGCCATGGAGCCGTATGGTGGAGAGTTATGGCTATATTCTTGTGGCTATTTGAAATTATTAAGGTATGATATATGGAGTATGCTGCAAAAAGATGTACACTGAACTCTCCAATGTCAACAGCAGTGGACGACTAATAAACACTGGCGGGTTCTGCAAAAACATTTCCTTTATAAAGTATTCAAAGCTCGCCTTTACATCCTGAAGCTATAGTGTAGATATATGAGTGAGAAATAAATGTGGATGGATGTATTCCAATGTATGTATTTCTAAGCGCATCTACTATTCAGGTCGTCTAAGTGTGAACTCTAAAATAGCAAATGTCTCAATTTATTTTCAGGTCACGGGAACATTTTAAGTTTGTCAGTTGTCACCTATATATAATTGTTAGGAAATGTTGAATAAAATAATGATAAATGTAAATTTCAAAAAACCGGCGAAATGCGAGTCGGAGTCGCATATTGAGGGTTCCGTACCAATTTTCGGATTTTATGTCAATGGGAAGTCAAGTTGACAAAAGTTGACAAACTTAATTTTGCGGACGTTTGCACTCATTTTGAATGAAATGAATTACAGTTAAAAGTTTGTAATGATTTTTTTTGTATGAAATATCAATTAATTAGAACTTTTTGGATTTCAAAAGTATTTAAACATAATGTTATTGAAATGACTTATTTTGTTTATACAATATCGTGTCACAAGTATAAGTTTCTAATTGGGGCAGAAATTGGGAGATTAGTAAACTTGCGAAGTTTGGCAGAATTGGTTAACCCACTTGATAATTTATGATTTTAGTTAGGCAACCTTGCAAACAATTGTTTACAATCACATATTTCTATAAATATTAATGAAGTATAATTCTCACTACTCTTGGTAAAATCTATTACACGTGTATTTTCCTTATAAAATCAAATTACATTAAATGAAATTCGTTTCACGCTGGATCCCGCACGCAGCATAGTTGGCAGTGGGAACCTAGTTTAAATCTGGAGGCATTGCGTGTTGAGTGGCGGAATTCAACACCGTGCTTTTCCTCGACACTAGAGCGAACAAGTGGAAATATAAATAAATGTTCCATTAATTCGAGATCTACAACCAGTCATTTACAGTATGTCATTTTTCTCTATTTCCTTAATAATTTCTAAAATTATTTTTATTTATTATCTATTTTCATTAAAAATTTAAAATAATATGCTTTTAACATACATAGGTATTATATGTCTTCAGAGATCACAGTATCTAATGTTTTTTTGGGGTTTTCGAGCCATATTTCATGCAGTCACTGAATACCTGCTACGAGACATTTTACTTAAGAACCCTCTCTCTAGTGAAGAAGGCTCAAGTTTAAGGGCTTAAGGACTTAAATTTATGAGGACGGAAAACAACTCATGTGGTTTATGAAAAGCTATATTAAAATTGTATGCTAAGTAATGGGGCTATGTGCATAAAATATTATGAAATATTGAATTTATAATACAGGAAAAATTCTACTTATACCGTATTTCCCGGGACTTACAAAATATAGTATCGTCGAGGGACAAGAACTAGACGCTCTAAAGTTATTTTATAAACTTTAAATACATCGTGCATCGTACTCATATAATGTAAATATTGCTACAAACTGCGTAACTAGTTAAAAGTTTAAATATATATTTTATATTTTCAACAATATCTTGAGAATTCCGTTACCTATTATGTAGGGAATTTAATATTTCGAAGAATGTAGTAATTTTAATAATATTATTATTCGTTTAATGTACGTCTGCTGCTTCTTCTTCTTCAATATGGGATGGTGCCTCAAGTCATCGCGTTCCTAGTCAAAAGCTTTTCTTAGAAAAGTAATTGAATATAAAAGAATGTATCTCCAATGTTATATTTACTGCCAAGAAGAAGAATTATTACTTTACTTTCCACATGGTTTTTGTTAAACAAGAACTAAATTCTTCCCCTTGTTTTCAGATAAACGAGGTGGTATCTGACGTATGTAATCTTACATGAGGCGACATTAGATTACCTGCGTTACATTTTGTAATATTATAAAACTAGCGACCCCCTTGCGGCTTCGCCCGCTTTTACTGCTGGATAATTCATATAATGTATGTTTGCAAAGCACTTAAGATAATGTGAAAATGAATTAAACCCTAATGCAACCCGCATTTTCTTAGTTTCAATAAGGATTTTCCAATTGTTTTACACAGCAAGGATTTTTTAGTAGGTACCGTTATTTTAAATCTGTGCTACTTATCTTTTTAAGTACTTATTAAAATATATTTAAATGGCTATTTTTAGATAGTTAAATGACTATTTTTAAACAGAAGAAATTATAAACAAAAACCTACCTACTAATAACTACTACAAAAAATATATCGCGCTGAAATAATACATTCAACTCTAATTATCCAATACGTGCAAACGCATCTAAATCTTCGTTGCTATATAGGCAGACGGGTTTTTTTTTGCTTGTGGTTAATGCTGAAGAGGGTATTCTGTCCCTGATGAAAAGCAAGCACTACGTGGCTGCCTGTGAGGAAAATTAAATAGAATGCATCGGCCGGGAATCAAACACGGGCCGCCCGCGTGGCAGGCGAGCATTCTACCACTGAACCACCGATGCGTGTGAGGCAGGCGGGCGCGGCGGACGCATGGCGAGTGGCGAGCCGTTTCGCAGCAAGGATTTTTTGATATTGTAACAACTTCTAAAGTACTTATTAAAATGAAAAACAGTAAAGACAGTTTTGATCTACATTAAATGGCCAACGTAACTAACATACTTATTTATATGCTGAGAGTAAGGGATAAGTAAAACTTGAGTCGATACTGCTGAAGTGTCAACGACGTGATGTGTCAACAATTAAATGCGTTTTTCTCTTAAACTATTCGCAATTTCGAAATTGTGTAAAAAGCAAATTTTATCTTCGTTTAACGTAGAAAATTAATAAAGTATTTTAAAGGATAAGGATTAATACCATTATGGAAAAATATCCCTCACAATAAAAAATATATTGATATTATTATTTTTAGACAGAAATATGATCACTACACGTTATCCTTAAAAGATAAAAATATGCTCTCGCGGACTTTTTTGTAGATCTCATTGAGAGGAACAATACTCCAGTACATTATTTTCATGTAGTACTTACCATTAAAGCAGCGCATGCGCGAAAGTGTCTCAGCGGGTAGGACTTTATTCATATTTTTCGTATTTATGTTAATTTACATAAGAATGTACAAATAATAAACTATATATAAACCTTCTACGAAAAATACTCGACCTAATGGTGAAAACCGCAATAAAATCCGTTGGGTGGTTGAGAAGAAGAAGAGTTAGAAACAACAGACAGACACGAAAAGCGACTTTGTTTTATAAGATATAGGATAGGATGCACAGTTTACTTAAATCGAAATATAATTCTGAAACGAAATATTCTTTTCAAATGTTTTTTATGATTATATTATATTTCCTTAATCTTATCATTATGAAATTATTGAAAAATTTGTTTAATTAAAAAAAATTTCAATTTGAATTGTTTTAAAATAAATAATAAAATCTATAAATAGTATAAAAATTGTATTGCATATTTACATGACATTCGCTTAAATTAAAATATTCAAAAACTATATAACAGGTATTATGCTATACATACGTATTTTCTATTCTCTTAAGTAAATATTTGTCAATACTGTAGATATATCACGTCTTTTTCGCGATTTAGTCGCCTGTTCTGCATACATAACGACACGAGCTCCAACCAATACGCAAATGTGTTTCATGTTTGAATATTAAAAATAATTCAGTTTGTGCATTTTGTTAGTATAAACGTTTATGTCTATAGTGCCATAAAGATATTTAACAAATAATTCCATCAAAAACATAACTATGAAAAAAGAGCCAATTTAAAGGTTCACTAACAAAATAAAAGACATATGTCGAGCTCTATGTTCACTAAATTTCTATTAAAAAATGTTTACTAGGCTTTATTATAATTGCAAGTTAGTGTACTTCCAGCTTGTATTGGATTAGTATGTTGATATGTCCTTGGTGGAATGGTGTGTGCTATGTGGGCTAGCAATTTTAACAAATGTAGTGAATTTCATGCATGTAGATTTTTTATAACGCGTTATGAAAGGCTCAAAAGTAGCATGAAATGATTAATTAAGTTCAAATACACATTGTACGTGTCCAGCTTTTTAACTTGACTAGATACAATTCTGCTTGATAATAAATGCAAGGGACTAGGCTAATGTCACACTCAATATACGACAATATTTAATAAATTAATACATTTTTTTTAATTCGGTAATTTATTTTTTTTATTATTTTGTAAACAACCAACCAAAAAATAAAATACAAGCTTCATAATTAAAAAGTAACAAAGGAATATTTTAAGGATTATTGTTTTATACGTTACATAAACACATTAAGGTGGATTCAATAAAACTCATTAGGGATTACCTCCTCATAAGTAATTGAATTAAGGTCTTTTGTACTTTACTTTAATCTTATTTACGGCGTTTTTACTGTTCCATGAATTAACATTAACGTTGTTATTTTAATGTTTAAATGTAAATAGGTAAACGAATAAAACCTAACGTTTTTAACTGTGAGTATAGGAGTTAAAAAATATATAATAAATATTAAAATAAAAAAATATAAATAATAATTGCTTATTGTTTTTTAATATAAATATTATTATACAGAAAATAATAATTTATGACAAATGTAATCATCTATTTCCAAGTTACACGATAAAAAGAAAGCTCTACTATTAGTCAAACTATCTAAAATAATAACGAAATTTCTTTATACCGAAGATCTCATCCAAATACTTTTACGTGCAGTCGTTTTATTAAGTTAGTTTGAAATAATATCATACTGTTGAAATCTCTCTCCGCGCTGCATTTGTTTCAGAAAGTTTACCCTTCTCGGATTCGCCTTCATTCATATGAAAGCAGGAAATATAGAAGTGAATTACCATACAACAGTGTACCACTTATTTGAAATTTGATACCAATATTTAACATTATAAAGAATTTTATATATTTTTTCTTTTATATAATTACAAGATTGGGGCCGTCTTGGTGCACGGGCAGAAGGGTATAACTGTAACGCGACGGTTGTAAGTTCGGTCCCCACTCGGAGGTTTGAATTATTATTTATTAATATTATCATCTTCTTTACTCTGACCGAGGCAATAAAAACCCTGGCGTTGAGTTCTGCTACTCAACTCGTAATGCCTTGAAAAAATTAATAAAATTAAAATATTAATAAACAATTCATTTTCCCGAGTGAGAATCGAAGCCACGACCGTCACGTTTACAGCCACACGCTTGTGCCATTGCGCCAGTTAGTTTTCATTTAACTTATTCTATTTAAGAACGTAAAAAAACAATAGAGGTACGTATGAACAATAATTTTATTATGATATCCATTTTAGGTACATAAGTAACATAATAAATAATTGCAGATAATAAATAAAAGCTCTAAAGCACATATTGATTCGACTAACGTACAAACATACATACATAAGTTTATTTGTTGTTTTAACAGTCAAATAGAAACTATATCTAACCCACCCACTAAACTACGATACTATAACTAGATTAATATTTTCCCAACAATATGTGTATTAGTTAGTTATAGAAGTTATATTGTTACAAGTTAGTATAAACTTTAGTGGTGTTTACGTGCACCAGTGTATGTACTCTACGCCAACAAATCCTCCCGAGCTGGTTCCACCGTTCCGCATGTCGACCTTCATATAATAATTCATCTAGAGAAAAGCTTTTAAAACATTCCCTAATTTTATTAGACCGCGGTTCTCGTCGACGAATTTTAAATCTTCCAAGCGGAAATTCTACATAGAAAAGACGCGTCAAACCGTCTTTGAATGAAACTGAAATGGTATATGGAAGAGGATTTTTAATTTATTTAATGTCTCACTTTTATATCGGGTGACTTGTGTAAAATTACTTTTAAAATGGCGTTTTTATATTTCTTATAAATTTTCTGTTGAATGTTACAGTTATATATATTTTAAACACCTGAATACCTATGATTCTTAAAGCATTTGGATTTGTTTTTAATTAAATAGATAAATCAGCAATCAGCTAACCTGAGGGTACCTACTGAAGAGACTTCATTCCCCACTTTTTCAGTGGCGGAACTCAACGCCGGCTTTTGCCAGGGTGCTAGAGCGAAAAAATGAAAATATCAATAAATAATAATTCATTCCCCTGATTGGGATCGAACCCACAACCATCGCGTTACACTCACACCCTTGTGCCCCTTCGCCACGAGGGTCTCAAATATTAAAAAACATAATAAGAACACATAAAATACATCAAGTAACTTAAATTGAATAAAGTGAGTCTGAACGAGCAAAGAAGCTAATAACGTTAAGCTAGACGCTAAAATAATTCCCTAGAGATATCGCAGACACGAATTACTGATGGCCAGCGTCCCCTCCGCTTGATTAGCATTCTGGCCTCGCGACTCTCTCTCTGTATTCTTGTAACAATACCTCGTACAAAATAAAACCTCTGCACGTACTGGCTGAAAGGCGGACTTCCTGAACTTACGTCGCCCAGTTTTTACTTCATACAGAGAACTGGGTACTATGTTGAGATGAAAACACTGGGTGCCTAATTTGCAATTTCAATTCTCGTATCAGTTGTAGAGAAAGCAGATTTGTTTCTTTTATACTAAAACTGAGATATTTGTAAAGAATTATGAAAATAGAAGAAAGATACTGTTAATTAATTGACACAAATTTAAAATACATTTTCTACTTATTTTCAATTTATGAAGTTGATATAATACATGTATTCATGAATTTAATAGACAACCGCATATAATTCCTGCTGTGAAACTCACAAAGAGTTTTGCAGGACACTGTATGTATTTTAAATGGTACTAATAATAAAATAAATAAAAAAAAAATTGATTATTTATTTTTAACTTCACGCAGAGGGAACCTGGGAACCTAGTCTAGACACTCCGTCTTCATTAAGATTTCCTGTTTCCCACTTTTCGCTAAATACTGGAGGCATCGCGTATTGTATGACGAAACCTCACACGAGCCTCAGTATCAGAGATATTTTATTTCCTGAAGTTAGAATCGAACCCATAACCTATGGCGATTACAGTGTCACGCTGGCCTACAATCAGTGCTGTATATCAAATGATTTTACGTCAGATATATTAAAAAAAATGCCAGTAATATATAATGGTCTGGTCACAGCACTCAGCACACCATGAATTTTAACTAAAAATAACAGCGAAAAGCGAGAAAACGTTATTACAAGTTCATTAAGAATAGAAGCAGAGTTGTTAGCTTTTATAACTAACAATAACTAATTGAGAGACGTGGACAGTATTCATTACTGTCCTGTCCATTCATGAATAAACATAGAAAACTTTTATTAAGCTTCTAAATTTAATGCGAAATTATAATTAAATATTTGCGAAATAAACTATAATAAATAAATATAATTTTGAGGCCAGTCGTGGTGAAATGCATAATTATGTGACTGGTTGTGGGTTCGATCCGCATTCGAGAAAATTAAATATTTATTTAAATTTATATATTATTTTTGTTCGTTCTGGTGTCGAGGACTTTTCCTCGACACCAGAACGACGCTAAGCGGCATTAAGTTCCGCCAATTAAGTCGCAATTAGATTTATATTATTATCATTATTTTATTACCACGCATATAAAATAGGCCCGTTTTAATTCATATTATAAAAATATGAATATTTAATAATATAGATATGTATATTTTATGAATGAAAACGACATCTCAAGATTAATCTCAGACACTAGAGTGATTTATAAATACGAGCCTTAAAGAATCAAATAGAATAACTTATTTTATCTTGCTATAAGTATATTATAAAGCTCGAAAAAGTTATAATGTATTTCATTTTACTTATTTCGATCGTCTGCACATAAAAGAAGTCAAAAGCCAGAAATGAATTTTCACAACTAAAAATTTAGTTCGTAGCTCACATTATTCGCTGACTTACTCGTGCAAAGAAAATACCATTAGCTTATTGTTTGACAGAAAGGCAATATTTGCTCGCTTAGAAAACGTTCAAGTGGAAATCCATTGAATAAGAGATGTGAAAATAATAGAGAAATATCGATTGTAATTTTTTACTTATGAAAAAATATATTTAAATAAAATACTCGTATTATTGAAATTTTCATGAAATGCATCCTTTCAATGATACGTATCTACACTATTATGCAAAATAATAATAAATCTTATTATAGGCCAATCACGGCACAGAGGCACAAGCGTGTCAGTAAAGGCGACAGGTTGTGGGTTTGATACCCAATCAAGAAAATAAAATATTTAATATTTTCATTTCTTCGATCTGGTGTCGACGCAAAGCGAGTAGTAGTGTCTTAACTCTAGGAACCCCCTGTCTACGCTACTACACGCGGGATACAGCGTGATGCTGAGAAAAATAATAATAAATCTTTCTAAATTTAATTATATTTTGTGCTTTCTAAATTCACTGAGCCTCGGGAAAAATACTTGACGTTTCGTTTAAATGAGAAATTATAATTCATCTGAATAAAGATCTCTTTAAAGATAAAAATGTCCGTAAATAAAAATAAAAAGTACGAAAACTTCAGAAGTAACGCAGACATAAACGGTTTAAAAATTATAATTTTTATATTATTAAAGTAACTTAAATATAATTAAAGATGGATAGAAATTACGGGCACATGACATTTTCATTCATTGCTCGGTTCTAACGTGAACCACTTTTCTATATAATTTTGTTAACAAACAAACTTACATAAATAAATAGTCAATTTATATATTATTATATATTAAAAGTAAATTTTATACTTCTCTGTTATCTCATAAACTACATTAAAAGGATACGAATATTATTAAGAGCTCTTTTCTTGTCATCTCTTACTAAAAGGATTTCAACGTTTTTGTTATTTTTAAAAGGAAACGAAGTCTCTCTTCTGAGTAACATTTCATTTTATACTGTCTTTTAATTCGATTAGGTCTCTCAATATATTTATCCTATATCCATATTTTTCCTTTATATTCTGTCAACTCTGAACGTACCTTATACCTACTTATAGAAAAAGCTACTCTTATAATTTTATCCTCTAGACAGTGAAAGCTTTCAATTTCTCAGTATATCACATAAATAATTTAATCATTACTTTCACTACATCATCAAAAAGTTCCTAAATAAACAAAAAACTCCTAAGATTTTTCTGAATCCAATCGGGAAATAGCGATGTAAGGTCCGCTCAAGTCTCTTAAAATGAACGGAGAATGGCAAAGGAGATATTTGTACTATATACTTACACAAACAATAAAGTGTGACATGTGGTATAATATAGATTGTGAGTTCGATTTCCACTTAAGAAACGCTACTCAACACGCAAGCGTCCAGAATTCGGCGAAAAGTGGAGAACGGAAGTGTCATAACACTAGTTTCCCAGGTTCCCTTTTCCTACCCCTGCTATGTGCAAGATAAAAAAAAATATATAAGGCATTATATTTTAAAACAAAATAATATTTAAAAAAAAATACAACTAGGTAATAATACCGTTTACCTTTAATAGCGGTATCTAACCAAATGCCAAACAAATATGTATATTACATATTTCGACGTGTCAGGAGTCACGAGACTAATTTACAATGGTCAATGCCCATACATACATACATACATCACAGAGGGCTTTGTGCGTATGACAAGTTAAATTGCTATTAAATTTATGGCGAGTATTTTATTGTACTCATTAACAGATTAATATTGGCGACAGCTTAAAAGCATTAATCCACGTGTTACAGCCATTTTTATAGTTTATTTGTTCATGTTTAAAATAATTAACATCATTAATAAGGCCAGCGTGTGTCTGTAAACGCGATGGTTGTAGTTTCGATTCCCGTTCGGGGGAATGAATTATTAATTATTAATATTATAATTTCTTCGTTCTGGTGTCAAGGCAAAGTTGAGCTTCGCCACTCAACACGCTGTAAATTCAGAATTCGGCGGAAATTGGGGAGCAGAGTGCCTTAACACTAAGCTCCCGCTGCCTACCCTGCTACAGCGTAATGCTGAAAAAATAGATTATAAATAAAAGAATTTATCAGACATCACAGTAAGAATATGTTAAACATTTTTCTTTTAATCATTTTCAATTCAATTAGTTTTCTTCGAACGAATAACTATGTAATATTTTTTTAAGTATATATTACTGATATTTAAAGATATAAAATGAAAGAATATTTATATTGCACTAAATTGCATCAACAGTGTAAACACCGTTTAACCAATTATTAAAAATACTGTATAAATTAAACAAAATCAAAATGAAATATAAAAATAGCACAGTTATTCTGACACTATAACAAAATGTTTTATCTTAAAAATATGTCCATTACTGCCCTAAAATAGTCGTTTGATCATGTCAATGGGGCTGAAAAATATGTAAAAGAAAGGACTGACTATAATTTTGCCATTTTCAGCAGAATTTATTTAACGTATAGTTAAAAACCTATAAAAATTCACATATATCATATACGAGTGACCGCTCGGCGCACGGCGTTGGCCCGTTATCCGTATCCAAAGCCTTTTTAAATTCCATTACCGGTTTACACATTTTTCTCTAGGGACAAAAGCGTGCACGATCTTTTTCACAAGTTAATCTAATTAATAGTCTATATTGCGAATAAAAATGGGAATTTTGAAATAGCAAAAGACAATATTTGGGCTTTAGAAGAAAAAAAACTTTAAACTATTCACAAATTCAGTTTTTATTCAAATAATTTCTAAAGAAGATATTTATTGAAAGCAGAAAAGTTATAAATAACATTATTTAGTAGAGATCGTGAATTAGTAAAAAATATTCACCTAACCTATTAGAACTTAAAATTCACTAGTAGCAAGTAAATAAATGTTATTTTCATATTTACATAAATATAATTATATATTAAATAAATATTAGCTTCATATAAGACAAACATATTATATATTCATGAATAAAATTAATTTTCAAAAGTAAATTTCAAAAAAATTGCTTTCAAGAGTACAACATAATTAGATCTTCCATCCACCTATATGAACCAAAAAAACGATAGATATTGCTACAGGTGAATCCAGCTCCTGGGATTAAATGTACGATTAATGCGTGTCGTACAAATGTAAATCTGTACGAGCGCAGCAAATAAATATTTTGTAAAATGTACCCTCCCCGGAGTACAGGCACAGGCACCTGATAAATGATAGCTACGGGCGCTTTATGAAAATGTGATGCGATAAATGTTACGTCACTTCGTAGTGTATTTGCTTATGGAGTACCTGCTCAATGCTCGTACGTCGAACCATTGTTTTTCATTAGACTCTTTGTTTTCGAGGGGAAATATAAAATAAACATATAGGAGTCGTACAAGATTGAAACGGTGTATTTTTTTTTTATTCAAGAATGTTGAAATATCCATTAATATTTTAGAATTCTATTTGCTTCTTTTGCTTCTATGCTTTTAAAAAATTTATATATATTTTATAACTTTTTTTAAGGTGAAGGTTTGGTTTTTTAAGGCAGAAGGAACGTGGTGGGAAGATACTACGTTCACCATTTTCCGCCGAATTCTCGAGGCATTGTGTGTTGAGTGGTGGAACCAACGCAACGCCGCGCTTTGCCTTGTTATAGAGCAAGAAAATGAAAATATTTAATATTTCATCCCCCCGAATGGCAATCAAACCCACAACTGTCGTTCCACTAGTCCACGAAATCAAATAAACATTAATGTCATATTTTAATGAAAATTTGATTAGGAACATTTTACTGGTGTACATAAAGGACACTAATATTAACTAAACTTGCTTCTGTCGTTATAAACAATTTATGTATTTTTTTCTAATCTCTAAAATTTATAACTGAGTTAAATGACCAACTTCCCGTTACATTTAAGAGGACGCTTTAGGAAGATCTTGAACGTGTTTTCATTTGCAGCATCCCAAAAGTTAAATAGCCTCAGTAGACACAAATTTCAGAAACATTTTAAGAGAATGAGTAGCGACAATTGCAAGAAGGCAGTGAAAGGGCGGACGGCGCATAAGTCACTGTCAGAACCTGCGTCCGTCGACACTTTTTTACTGTTTCACGTCTTTTGTAACTCAAACAATGATATATAATTAAACCATTTATCAAAAGGGATATGAACATTTTCTACGTAATTAGCTCTTGGTTGTTATTCTTACAATTATATTATTATCTGTTAATATGTTAATTGATATGAAATCTGTAACGTATTTACGTTAATACGTAATATTGAGGACAATCGTGGTGCAGGAACGCGAGCGTGTGACTGTAAACGTGACAGGCTGTGAGTTCGATTCGCACTCAAGGAAATGAAATATTTAATATTTTCATTTTTCCGTTCTGGTGTCGACGCAAAGCACAGCGTTGAGTTACGCCTCTCGAAAGGTGTTGCCTCCAGAATTTGTTCCAGAAGTTGCCTCTTTCAAAGAAAAATTTATACTTTTACTGAAACTCTCTCTATTTTTATATTATTTAAAAAGCCATTTACTTACTAAAGTAAGTACACATGTAGTAAACGAAAAGAGCAATTCACGTTATAAACTAGCGACCCAAATGCGGTTTCGCTCGCTTAAATTTATTGTTATGTTACAGCCAAATTATACAAAATCTTTACGTAGAGTAGCAATGTGTTATTCTGATATATAAACTATATTACTGTAAAGTACTATACGTGTAATTTAGTTCATTCGTTTTTGTGGAACATCCATCCTCACAAATTTTCACAATCACACATTTTCACACATACTTTTCTTATTGCTTATTCGACATATAAAGTAAATGTTTAATTGCACTTTTGCAATTAACCACGTAGAATATATAGTGAAAAAAGCTTTAAGTTTATTTAGATGGTAAAAGTAATACTTTCTACACCACATTGCATTTTGGATGCTCAAGCCCGTCGATTATTTACTTGATGTCCGAAGCAACTGTTCTGACGAAACTTAACATCAGAAGTGAGATTTTTGTACCCTATTTTCTCCATTATATTATAAAGCACTTAAACGGTAAAATTTCGTAGGGTAAAAATGATTTAAAATGACCTCTTCCATTATTTGTATCCGATTGTCTATCTATCTACGAATCACCCTGCATATTATGAATAAATATGAATAATTATAAATTATTATGAATAATTTATATGCATACCTGAATAAATTACTTTTATACAAGAAAATTATTACGTACTTACATATTAATAAGATTTTCAGCTTCACGATGTACCCCTCAAATAACAGGGTAAGGGGAACCTGGGAAACTAGTATCGAGACAATTCGTTCCCATTAAGACACGACCGTTCCCCACTTTTCACCGAAATGATAATAAGTTGTTAAGTAATTACGTCTTCTTCGTCTTGTTGCCTTCATCTTTATAATTATGTTCCACACTTACTTTTATACATATGCAAGTATAGCCGTGCAGATGATTAAAATTGGCCCTATGTAAATAGGAGGACCTGCAACTTTTCAAGCCTTCCTTGACCTCCATCAACTAATAGGCAAGAGAATATAGCTTTAACTACAGGTATCTTTATAAGTTTTCTTTTTTTTTGCATCAAACAGTTTAGTCCTCAGGGCAAGAAAAAAGAATAATTGATTTCATTTTATATTTCGTTTCATGTATTTTACTTTTTCATTTTATGTTTATTCGTCTTTACATGATTTTTTTTTTTGGTAATTATTATTTCAATCAATTAAAAGTGGAGAACGGAGTGTCTTAACAATAGGTTCCCTCTGCCTACCCTGCAATATGCGGGACAGCGTGAGACTGATTTTAGATAAAACAAATATAAGCTAAAATTCAATAAATAAATACACCTATATTATTTTAAAGATTCATTCAAACACAATTTCTTTCAAAATAATTTCACAACATCAATAGAACAGTTCATGAAGCTTTAAAAGTTGTAAAAGCACAGAAGTTTTCAAAAGGAAAAAAAATGTTGTTCATGCAAAAAGTTATGGAAACACATTAACAGACGTACCGAAAGTTTGTATCCCTTAAGTCTAAAATTTCTTTTACAGAAAGTGCAGCGATTCGTGAAACATTGTACATATTAATGATTTACATAACAAAGTTCACTTTAAATGTTCGAATTAATCACTTTAATCACAGTTTACTGGCGTTGGGCATGCGATGCTAGAAACATTACGCGCACTACGTAGTAGGACCGTGACACGCGACGCGGGTCTCGTAGCACAGCGGGACGCCGACTGAGTGACGACACCGCTACGCGAGGCTACGAGAGGCTACACTCCTACCTCCAGGCCGCGCAGTCGCAACACTTCTAAGCTTTCATCCCCCGATGGCCAATACCCATTAGGATATACTACTTGTTTTAGTTTTAAACTCATTTTATATTACACTATTACGATAGTTAATTGATGTGTCCTACTGAAAGAAATGTGGCATTATTAATAGAAATAATGTGACTGTGTTTACTCTAGTATATCCATTAAATAATCTATTCGTCATCAATTATTATATAAATATACTTAAAAGATTATTTAGACAAAGTAGATTTTTGTATGTCTTCTCAGCTAGTAACACCAATTTAGAATTATTTTGGTATACTATAATAAAATAGTAAAAATATGACTTAGAGGAAAAATATACATCTTTTTTTTTTTATTTTCGTTAGTCTATTTGCAAGCATAAACCCTAAGATAGACGAATTTGAATGAAACTTTTGTTGTACGAATTGTAAAGCCAGGATATAATATACGGTGTAGTTAACTTCAGACTTAGAAACAGGGAAATGCCGTCTTAGTATAAAATGTTCATTCTAATGGACATTTTTTATTTCAAAACAGTGTACTTAAATATAAAATGGCATGAACAGTCGTGGCGTAGAGGCACAAAGTGTGACTGTAAAGGCGACTGGTTGTGGGTTCGATCCCCACTCGAGGAAGTGAAATGATATTATATAAATATATATGTCCTTTTCTTCGCTCTGATGTCAAAGCAAAGCGCGGCGTTGAGTTCTGGCACTCAACACGCAATGCCTCCAGAATCCGGCAACCCGAAAAAACGGACACTCTTCTTATCAAACTAAGCTTATTGTGACATTATTTCTCAACTTCACGCTTTAGTAGCACACATAGCACGATATGCATTGTAAGGACACATTGTGTGTTGGACGGCTGAACTGTCTTATTAGAGCAGTGAAATGAAATCAATTAATTCCCCGAGCGGTAATCGAATCCACAACCATCGCGTGTATACACAGATGACGATGACTTGGTGACAAATTAGTTAGTTTATTTAATCAATGTTTGTGATGCTATTTTTAATCTCACTAGCAAAATATATCTACTATAGTGTAATTTATATAACGGATACAACTTTAAATTTGTGAAAACTGAAATTGATTATCATCAACAATAACGATATACTTGATGTTCGATGATATTATATCATTAATAAAAAAAAATTCATCAGTAAATTCCATAAGATTTTGATTGCATATTGTCTCATTGAAACAGCCCTTGTTCATTCAAGCGCTGTCGACAGCAGCCACGTGACGCGGATACTACGTTACAGTAGAAAGATTCATAAAAATTACATATTTATCAGATGATCTCTGATGAATATGCTGTGGAAGTATGGAACAATAATTAATATTATTTGAAAATAACGTTTGTAAACACGCTATGTCGGCGCCCTAAACATATTCGCCGCAAATGCAATTGTGAAATTATTTTTCGCTAATGTTTTGTAGCGTACAAATAACCATATTAAATATATAATAAATGAGTTGAATATAAAGTCACGTCGCATTAGCATCGTCCAACGTCATCGCCCACAATGCCATTTTTATGAATCTTGTTTCACCTGAACTTTTGATTTTAATTTAAATAGAAACAACTATTTGTTCATTCCAAGGCTTTGATCATTGTCTACATCTCTGCTATGTACAATGGAAGGAAAATTGTTACAATTGTACCCAATCTACCCTACCTATGGCACAAACAATCACTTCTATGTCAACAATTGCTAGTTTAACAAATTTAAATTTTCAATTTATTTGTCTGCCTTTGAGCTTTCTATGGATAGACTAATAAGTAAATGTTATACTTCATTTCTGTTTGTTAAACAACCTCATAGTCCTTAAAATTTATTAAAGCTTTATGGACAAGTACCATATTATGTATATTTAGTTATTTATATTCATTGATATAAAACAACTACCACTGAGGGTACGGTACCTGTTTTTGGATTATGAAAAGCTATAGACAAAGTTAACTTTATAATAATTTTTATCTATATTATACATATAAATTTGTAAATAAATATGCATCGTATAAGATTTGATAAAACGGTAAATAAAGCTGACAAATTAAACTTCCACGAATGCACTCATTTTGTATGAAATGGCCTTTAACATCAAAAAATGGCCATGAACATATTCCGACCTTTCATTTCTGGCAAACATTTGCTAAAAAGCTAAAATGTTTATTAACTTTATACATCAAGTTCCGAGTCCATATTTTACTGTCTTTTTATAAGTTATTTAAATCAGTTCAGCTTAGTTCTTAATTTATGGCGTTTCAAGCGTGCCGTGATTTAAATCAAAATATAAAATTTAGATTCTGTGTTTATTTACTTATAAAAAATAAAAAAATGTATAAAACAATGTCATAATGACGTTGACATAAGATTTCATAATTTTCTGTCTGACTTTGACAGCAAAGCTCATGTATTCTTATTACTATTTGTATTCGAGTCATTCTTGTTTTGTTAAACAGTTTGCAGTTTCAATCCACACTTGCACAGTGCACAGTGCTGATTCAAAATTACAATACGTTGGACGTGTTTGTTATCAATTTATAGTTACAGTATATTATCTTAATAAAATGAAAAATAAATCAGGCTTGACCAGATTTCACGATTGTTATATTCTTCGTAACAGTAAAATAATAAAGGAAGATCTTTGGATACGAGATGGCAAAATTATGAACCCTGAGCAAATATTTTATGTGGAACAAGCTGAAGCAGACGTAACGGTAAATTGTAATAATTTACTTATTGCTCCTGGATTTATAGATATTCAAAACAATGGTAAGAAACGATCGATTCTTGAGTTCGTATTCATCTTGTCAGTTATAATAATAAGAGTTTTTTTTTTAAAAAAGTACATTCTTAATATATTTTGTTTTGTACAAATAATAAAGAACTCATAATTTATTTAATTTATTACTTATTTGTATTATAGTTTTACTTATCATATCATTAAATATTTTTACCATGACCTCAAATGTTAGAAATTTGCATCTATGTCCTCAATAACATCTTACTAATATAAGACTAAAATGGACTGTATTGTTAGCTTATTTTTCTCTTACATTAGGTGGATGGGGTGTAGACTTTTCATATGATACTGAAGATGTTGAGAAAGGAGTACAAAAAGTGGCTAAGGAATTATTAGCCTATGGGGTGACCTCATTCTGTCCTACTATGGTGACATCTGAAAAAGAAAAGTACTTAAAAGTTTTACCCAGGATACAGAAAAAACAGGGAGGCAAATCTGGAGCAACTATTTTGGGAGTTCATCTTGAAGGGCCATTTATCAATACAGCTAAAAAAGGAGCCCATGCTGATGAATTAATTGTAAATCCTGACAAGGTAAACAATTTCATGTTATATGCACTTACAATTTTAAAAATCTACATTTTTTTTCTTTATAATAATTGTCCTTAAGCTTACAATTTTAAAATAGGTCAATTAAGAACAATATATTTCTTTTGCAATATTTATTATTATGATAAAGCCTTATCTGTAACCTACATTTACTTTAGTATAAATAATAAATATAATGATGAATTCTTATCAGTCAACATAAATGAAATCAGTTTCAGATGTCTGTTTGTAATATTATAATACACTAGCGGACGCGCGCAGCTTCGCTTGCGTATTTAAGGGTGAATTCTAATAACCCATGAAACATGTGTTCAATGAAATATTTTTAAGAGTCTAAATTTCAAATTTTATAAAAATCGGTGGCGATTTAAAGATTTTTCCATACAAACTTTCAACCC
>JAKRZM010001290.1:1248201-1260202 GCA_036379175.1 Heliconius cydno galanthus | reverse complement strand
TACTAATAAATTAAAATACTTTCTAATTTGACATGCAATTTATTCTGCCATGTTAATAACAACCGTCGTTGCTAAGCACCGGTTTGCAAAGTTTCTTTGTTGTTTTAAGAAAACGTCACCCAAAATGAAGTTATATTTTGATATTCATCCTTATAAAAATAAATATATTATATAATATTTAATAAATATTCCTATAGTTCAAGCAGGCGTAGCCGCGTCCGGGTCCACTAGTTATATTATAAAATGGACACAAGGTCCTGTCTTGACCTTGTTGGATCAATGTTTGATGTTTGACCTAAAAACAATACTATATAAAAAAAAGTTAAATAACCACAAACAATTAAAATTAAAGATTACATTACTGTACTTTTCTACATTACTTTTTTAAATTACTTTTTTAGGGCTTAGAATCCATTCTTGAAGTATATGGATCTTTAGATGATGTTATAATAGTTACTTTGGCACCAGAGCTGCCTGGTGCTTTGGCAGCAATAAGAGGCTTAACAAACCTTGGTATAAAAGTAGCCCTCGGACATTCTTCTGCTAGCCTCACCCAAGGTGAAGAAGGTGTGAAATGTGGAGCTAATTTAATAACTCATCTATTTAACGCCATGCTACCAGTAAGTTTATTAACATAATCTATATATTAATATTATTATGGCAAAAATATTGTTTTAGTTAAAAGATTCTAACATAGAAGTACAACAATAAAAATTATAACAAGTATTAATTTGATTAATGGATGGTGAACTGCACCTCTTGGATGCTTTTCAAATAACCATTCACCCAGTGAATATTTTCCTTTCCTTCATATATATGAACACTTTAAAAAATTCTAACATATTTGTTTTCTCCAAGTTCCACCATAGAGATCCTGGTTTAGTAGGTTTACTAGCTTCTTCAACGGAAAAACAAGTATTCTATGGAATCATATCTGATGGAATTCATACTCATCCAGCTGCACTAAGGATAGCATGTAGAACCAATCCTGATGGTAAAATGATCACAAAATTTTATTTAATAGATTATTCAGATAGTATTTCTAGAACTATTCAATATTTTCTATGTTTCATTTTGAAGTGAAAGATTTTATTTAAATTGCAGAAAGCACTGTATTGTGCTGAATAAATAACTTTTTCAATTTTCGTTCAAAATCCGTGGCGAGAATGCGAAGGCACCTTGTTGTTATTTAAACAAATATTCACTGCACTACAAAATATGAATTCAAAATAAAACTATAGTAATAACAAACCTTTATTTTAGGTTTAATATTAGTAAGTGATGCTGTAGCCGCCCAAGGTTTACCAGACGGTAGTTACAGGATCGGCCCACAATCTGTGAACGTGGAGAACGGCTGCGCCTACGTCACTGGTACCAAAACACTGTGTGGAAGTACTAGCGGTCTCAATCATTGTGTTAAAATATTTAAAGATGCTACTGGTTTGTTTTTTTATTTATATAGCAGTTCTAATAAGTTTTTTTTTCAAGCTATATTCGGCACGTAAGCATTGAGATACTCCGATTTCCATTAAGACACTTCCGTTCCTCACTTTCCGTCCAACTCTTGAGGCATTGCGTATGGAGAGGCGGCCTTGCCACCAGAGCGAGAAAATGAAAATATTAAATAATTTAATTGCCCCAGGTTGGAATCGAACCTACAACCGTCGCGTTTAGTTGCACGCTTGCGCTACAGTGGCCTCCAAAGGATAAATTTATTAAAATTTATTTTCGTTTCCCATTCAACTGTCAGAATGGAGTTAACTCTTTTTTACAATAAACAATGTTAAGTAATATGCATATAGACCAAGTTTGCTAAGTACTGTACGGCCAAGTGGTGGCCGCCCTGAAGTAAATTTCTCAACGTTTGCGCATTGTTAGTTGCGCACTCGGAAAGAAAATATTCATAAGAAAAAATCTAAAATCAAATTACGCAGCCGTCTTGCAGGTAACTTCAGGGTGGCCATGACTCGTTTTTGTACTACTGACCACTAAAGGGTCACAATTTTTTTTTTTTCAGAATGTTCCTTGGAGTATGCGTTAGAAACAGCATCTCTACACCCTGCAAAAGCTTTAGGCATAGATCACATCAAAGGCACATTAAATTTTGGATCTGATGCAGACTTTATACTGTTAAATCCAGATACCCTCGACGTTAGATCTACTTGGATAGCTGGTGAATGTGTTTATAACAGTTCCTCATAAAATACCTCCCACGGAAAGTTACCATATTGTGATATATTACATTTTATATATAAAATTTATGCACAAAGTGCTTTTATTATGACATTAAATCAATTGTAATAATAAATATTCTAAAATTATTTTAAAGTTTCATTAAAGTAATTATAGAGGCTATAAAATAAAAAGATCTCTTGATAGTGGCATGGAAAATCTTTATTGAAGTAAATATATTTATAAAGTCAGTACAATTTAAGTTCAATAGTTTCCAAAAATATTAAAGTGCAGGTTGCTGATCACCTGGCAATGTTAAATATGATTATTTCTTAATTAAAATACAAGCTAATATTGAGAAAACTGTAATATGTGAATAATAACATGTATATACCTAAATAAAATCATGACAAAAATATATTTTAGGCAGGCTCTGAAATACACTGCTCTGTGCTGTTGTTATCCTGGCCATAGTTCACGATACATAATCAACTTAATCGTTAAGAGGCCGCTGACGTCACGTGACAACAAATTCTCAAGTGACACCAGCGACGTATAAATTTGGTCAAAATAAGATGTGCAACTAGTCAAAAAAACGAATTCTACGTGTGTCCACACGAAAATATCGCATGCCGACTAAGGTGACGATAATGTAGCGCAATCAATTCCTCCAGAGCGTTGTGGACAGACATACCAACTAGTTGGGCATCTTAAATTTACAATAAACCAAGTTACAAACTACGCAATGTATATTCATGTATACAATAATTACTAAGTGTATGAATGTATAATAATGTAAATACATTTTCATGAAAAACAAAATAATATCATGGAATATTCAAAGAGCCAAAATATTTGAGATTAACTCTACCTCGATATTATTAACTTCTAAGATCTAGGCACAATGCAGCAAAAACTCCTGTATGGATAACAATATTTCGTTGACTGTGGGGCAAAATAGTCTAATTATCCAGCCAACGCCACTACACGGGCCGCAAAGACGTCATCCCCTTACTGCCGCTGGTGTACGAGCGAACTACTACGTCATTACATTAGTTTTAGTTACGTTAGGAACAAGCCTGGAACGGAGCAAGCAGGATGAGTAATATTTAAGTAGAGAAACGGATGTCCAACGATTCTAAATAGTGTAAATGAAAATGGATGACTTACAGTTAAATAAAAATGTCCGTGATCATATTATAATTATTTAAGATGGTCGATATCAATTATCGTTGGTATCCAATATGGTATAACAACCAGTACAGTATAGAGGACGGCGTTAGGTTACGGCCCGAGTGCGTGGGGTTGGCTCCCCTTGCAACTTGCTCTTACTGCAAGTCGCTATGAAGGCAACTACATCTAATAAAATTTTAACGTTTACAATTTTCTTTACGGAGGGTATTGTCTGTTAGATATATTTTTGTGTCACTGAAGTCCACTACAATACGTACACCCCACGTGGACTACATCCTAAGTTTAAAATACTTTAACAGAATAAAATTATTGAGCAATATATTCCTAAGAGAATATAGTAGACATTTGCTCAGCTGCACCAACACTACAGAAAAAATATTTAAATCCTAATATCAAATACCAATGCACACTCCACAAATGTCATTTTCATATCAAAAAGATAAAAATTACTAATTAAATTATAAGCATTAAAGATATCTTTGGATCAAAATTAAAATATGCATAAAGAACATGCACCTTTCACACACAAACACAAATTACAAAAAATTTCAAATGTTAACATAAAATGACAAGAAATGAAATTAAAATGTGTAAACTTAGCATATACTTAAAACTAATTTAAAAACAAACGCCATTTTAAACGTACATCTCAACGAGATGAAAACACGGATGTTGTAAATTTATGCATGTAAAATTAAAGTCTTTCTCACAGTACGGCAGATGTAAGCAAAAAAACATGGTGCGCATTGGTCTCGTAGGGTAAAACCTAAGGTAAAGTAAGATATCACCAACCGTGACCACAAATACGGGTTATTTTACATTTATATTATAATAAACAAACATTTGTCTGTCTACATATGACGTATTGTGAGATACAAATAGATTCAATATGATATGTTTTTTTATATACTGAATAATTTGCGTGATGAGAACATCTAAATGGCCGCTTACGTGAAAAAATTATGCTTATAGTTAAAGAATCAAATGAATTAAAAAAATAAAATACTACAATACGTAAATACCAAGAATTGTATATTAAAATATTTGTACTTTTACTGACTAAAGGAAAAAACATTGGCAACTGCTAATAATCCTACGATTATAAAAAAAATAACTTGTATAATGTAGATTGAAAATGGTCTTCTCAAATTCGTTCACTCTAGATGTGGAATGCAATTAGAATTCTTTAACAATATTAAAAGGTATAATAATATATTAAATTTTTATAATCAGCTCAACAATGTATATAATCTATAATAATTTAAAAGCCTAGATCCAAACTGTGATATTTATTGCACAAGCACTCTGTGGCTTATAAATTCCGATTGGAATAGAGCTCACAACCTTAATTGTTGGTTTTCAAAAAGTGGAGACCAAATAAGTCGGTGGTGTTAAGGTGGGTGAAGAAATATGTATATATAAATATCATAAACATGCTAAACAACTTAAATACTCGGTATATTTGAATAGTATTTCTGAACCATACAGCGATGACAATAACAATACAATACTTCGAAGATCACTCACTATACTTGTCAGGCAAGCAGGTGATCAGCGTACTGTGCCCTAACCAGACCGAGAGACTATATCAGAAAAGTAAAGTTGGCCAAACCCCACCCACAATCACAATGCGGTCCAAACACTCGCAAACAGCCCTGGGATGAGACGCCAGCCAGCCAGAGCTGGATTGCAGTCAAAAAAATGTCTCACTGCGTACTAAAGACGTATGTTTATTATATTGGCCATCGTTTCACATAGTCCAAAGACAATTTGCGAGTGCTTTGACAATGCCACGACTCCACCAGAACCATCGACCTGTGCTTGGTGCCACAAATAGGCAATACGCCCACCTCCAATAGGGAGGGTAACATTAGAGCTCACCTTGTGCGCTGCGAACCCTACATATATCACACTATATGGCACTAAATATATTTGCTTCGACAATAAATTTTCATAGCCACATCTTTTAAACGGCGTTTTCGTTAAATATTTATTAGGCTTTACAATTATAACACACTATTTTCTTTATTCGTAAGCGTGAACACTATAAGGCCCAGAACGACAATCGAACTGGTACTGTGAGCGCTTTATCAAGTGCCATATAATGTAATAACTACATCTACTGAAGTTATTATTGCTGGATACATAAGGGAATATAGATTCAAGAGAAATATATTTACCAAAAATTGCTTTAAAGTGTATATAGGTAACTTTTAAGATTCCCGAGAAAGGCTACTGTTAATGTACTCTAATGATACAATTATTATCAAGTAATGTCAATGGACAATAAATACCATTTGACCTGCCATTACCCCATGACTAAGTGCTTACTTGCTACAGCAAGAATATACAGCCAAAGAGAGGGTGGCCTTACTTCCCCCCCCCCCAACCTCCACCCTCCCTGCCCTGCTACCCCTATCCCCGCTACCCCCTACCCTTCTACCCACAACAACGCTAACAACATCACGCTAGGGCAAACACGTCATACTGTTCTCTTTGTATATCAATTGAAAAATACTAACTTCTACGTAAACCTCTACATCGACACCTATATAAGATACATGGCAAGAACAAAAGGAAACATTGTCAAGGATATATCACCAAAATAATTCAAGTGTAAGAACAAAGTAATAATACACAAATGAAAATACTTTAAACATACGGCCAAATAATCAAGCCGATGTAATAATAATAATCATCATCATTCGAAAAATTACACATATAATATAAATATATATATTAAACTTCAAATTTATTAATATTGAAATTCACACATAAAATAGTATAATTTGTAAAATTATCCAAAACTTATCACACCACTTTTTAATAATTTTATGCAACCCTAAGCAATATTATTAATAGCGTCAAACGCTCCCTTTGGGGCTTATTAAGTTCTATTTCGGTTAATTTTACGTCACTAACACACAATAATTTTGATCATTGGACAACAAATAAAAAAAATTGAACTTTATAATAATAATAATATTAAAACCCTGGATAATTATTAATAAAACAAATTAAATTGGCAACAATTAGTAACTAATTTTATAATTATTATACAATAAAATAATTACTATGTGCATGCACAAAATATCGTAAGAAAATAATTTGGCAGTAAAAATTCGTAACACTAAGGCCTATACGCACTGGCCAAAAATACTATAAATATAGGCCCGGAACATACATATACTAAAACGAAACATTAAAAATGACGAAATCAGAGTATTATAATCAGATTTCACGCCTATCATCCACGAAGGGGTTAATAATGACTCATTTATAACCTAGTTAAAAAAAATAAAGAAAATAAAATTCCCTAATACTATCGGGACAAAAATTCTGAAACAAATAACTTAAAAACAATAAGAAAAAAATAAACCCAAAAGTTACTCACTAAATAGAGGATTCAAGACCACGTCAAATTAACCACGGTGATGCCCCTCCCGAACCTTCCTGCTGAGGTCTCTCTATTATTGCTTATATCACATTAAACGTTGCTATGTATTTAAGAAATATTCCAATACACAACAAATTAAACAAATCAATTAGTAATCTAATTAAGTACATACATTTAAATTACGCGATACATTACTAGTGAATTGCTATAATATTTTTTTTAATATATGAATGATAATAATATGGCTCAGCAATACACATTCATTTTGGTTCCACATTAAATAATAATAAAAATTAAAATAGTAACGTTATAGCTTAATGTTCTATATAATATAGGAATCCAGGAACTTAAAATGTTCAAAAATATATAAATATATTTCGAATTAATCAGACGATTGCTCGCTTGTCTTTTAATTTGAATTTAAATATCCAAAAGAATTAGAGAGCAATTTTAGTATAACAATTTGTAAATAAAATATCACACTCCATACTAGGTGGTCTGGTTAAGTACTTCAGTAATACAAGGGTTGATATTGCAAACCAGCGACTCTAATACTAACAAGACTTTCGTTTTCTTGCGA
Organism: Heliconius cydno galanthus; assembly: GCA_036379175.1. NCBI lineage: Eukaryota > Metazoa > Arthropoda > Insecta > Lepidoptera > Nymphalidae > Heliconius > Heliconius cydno. The sequence continues at coordinate 1,252,859 of JAKRZM010001290.1, read as the reverse complement.
TAAAAATGTCACCAATATAAAAAGTTAACATCAAATTTCAACATATAAAAAAAAGTAATACAAAATACTAATCTTTGGAAGACGAAAGCCGAGACGCGCAAAATTAAAATGTTTCAAAAAACTCCGCCATCACCATTTGCAATACATCGTAAAACCATATTATTATCAGTGTTTATTTAATATACATCAGACATTTTAATTAGATAAAACCGACAAATATTAATTTTACATGAAAATGTTTGATGTCATTTTTTACTACTAACCACAATTTTAACACTTTTTTTTTAATTATTTCATCTACTATCTAAAAAACTTAATGAATCTCAAATTTGGAATATTAAATGTGGATAGCTATAAAAATATATATTTTGGCGAAACTGTATACGAATTTAAAACACATTAACATGTAGAAATAAAATTTGTTTATAATGGCACGTTCATGAATATATATTTTTAAAAATTTATATAATAATATTAATATTCAACAATCAAATGCGACAAGTGAAGAGTGCTAAATAGCTTTGTGACGCGCAATACCCGTGTTACAACAAGTCGCTTTTTATCCATAAAATTTCAAAATCCAATGTTTCATACAATCTATATACACGAAGATGCCACATAAACGGTCCAGTTTACTCTGTAATTAGTTATCTGTACAAAATTATGTTCAGTTACAGTGGCTCCCAATATAATAAGATCAGATAAATTTAAATCAACCAAATCGTATATTATTATATCATCATTAATAGCCTACCCGTGAGAAGGTTTCAAATATAGGCTCTCAAAACAAGAGTACATGAAAAAACGTTTTGTATAGACACAAGAAATCTGTAAATGGTAAATATATTTTAACGGACAATATATAATATTGTATACGCGATTAACCTAAACTAGATGGCACGTTATTTTAGTGTCGCCTCCTTTGGTCATAATATAATAATAATAATTAATAATAGTTAATAATAAAATTTTGCTAACAATAACTCAATTGTGCGTAATGACGTGTCCGAATACGGGCTGCGATCGTAACGAGTTCCGAATTACTTCTCCGAATAAAATAGACCACAAAACGGTTATATATTGTTTAAAATGCAAACATTATTTTTCGCCACTCGATTGTTTATATAATCAAAGTTGACTATGTGATGGTGTGGTCGACAAACTTGCAAGATATTACTTTAGACAAAAATGTATGTAAATTTACGGAGAAACGCAATTAATAATGAGGCGACACTCCCACGCAGACCCCTAATTGACATGTATTAACTTCACTCGAACTAGGAACCATATCAGCTGCTAAATTTAGAAAAATAATCGAAATTCCAGCCAACAGTCGGAAGTGCAAATACAAAACGTTAAGTTTTGATCGTAGACCAATCACGTTAGGTAGAAAATCGGCAACAGAGCTATAGTGTAAAATGTAAATATATAACCGTTAATTCAAACGCCAAACTAATCAAAAATCAATATCTCTCAAACGTGTAAAGACTACGACCAAATCGATAATTTGAACTTCACAAGCATTACTGACTGGATCGTAACATATGTAAAAAAATAATAATAGCCTAAACTTTGGATTGTATGTTATTATAACTAAATGCAACCATAATAAAAAAAGTGAGATGAATTAAACCGAAATCACCGAATCATAGTATACTTTGGGAATATTTATCCACAGGCAGGAACTGTTTAGATCCTAAATTATAAATTCACAACATAGGATAATAATAATAATAATAATAAAATAAAAAATAATATGTATTTACAGTTCACTTCGAGTGGATAGTGACTATAGTGAAAAAAAAAAACACAAAACAATAAAACAGTCAAATACTGGTTTAGCAAAAATGTTAAGCTTTGTAAAATCAGCAATTAAATATAATAATAAAAGGGAATAAATGTGAGATCTTGTAGTATGCAGACTTACAGCCATTGAGTTATTCCTCAGACAATGTATAGGGTGTTGAGGACTAGAACATGGTGATTATTCTTAGCCAGAGTGACGATGTAACCTTCTGACGTTATTTTTAGACCGCAGCAGCGGGACACCTGCAACACAACATGAAATATTATTAATAAAAAAACTTAAAAATTCTTAAATTACTTCCCAATTCCGCATTAATTTAAATAAAGAAAAATCTTACTAAATAAATAAAACATAATTATTATGGTTTGTGTTCTATGTGTGTGTGTCTTTGTGTATTAGATGTATTACATGTGTTACCTTAATATAGGTTCTTTATATTATCTATTTTTTGTACATACACATATAAATAAATATTGATGAACCAATTTCAATAAAAAATAATTTTAAAGCACTTAACCCAACAATTAATATAATAAAACAAAACTCACCTTAACATAAGGGCACTCAAACTCGGTGACCAAGACGCCGTCCCTGGTGAAGACGGCCACGTGGAACTTGTTGCCGTGGGAGTCCCCGATGAGGACGTCGCCCGCGTCCGAAACGTCGATGCCGTTGGGGAAGTTGGTGACGTTCTCGCAACCAATGCGGCGCAGGAACCGGCCCTCGTCGTCGAACACTACTACGCAGTGCCCTTTGAAATCGCACACGTAGAATTCTTTACCTGGAATGTTTCGATATTTATTAAAATTATAAAAAGAATTGTTTATATAAAAAGACTATTTGTTTATATTATGTGGATTGATAGAAAATAGACTCTGAAAGGAAATGTATTTTTAAAACATTTGTTTCATTTCCACTAAATCAAAGTTTTATCATATATACAAAGTAATCGTTATTATACTATTATATTCATGACAATAGTTTAAAACCGATGCTTAATTAAAGCAAGACACAAGAATTCAAAAGTTCTTAAAAACAACCTGAGTGTACTAATACTTTTTCGAAAAGTATAAAAATTTTAATGTAGCGAGATTTGAAACCGCGCTACTTAGAAACCGTCCAAGCGCTCTGACCACTAAGCCATACGTTCACAGAACGTAAAAAGTTTCTTAAAATTATTTTTATTTCCTAAATGTGGAATAACACTTTAAAAATTATAAAAATAACTGAGTGTGCTTATTACATACCACTGATAGCGATATCAGAAGGCTCTCGCATACACTCGCTACAATCAAACCAGCTCATGAGGTCTCCTTCCTCAGACAAAATAAACACGGTGGGCGTCACACTGTCCACGGCGACAATGAGACCCTCGGCGGTCACGGCTAAGCCCGCCACGATGTCGATGAATCGCACCTGTCAAATGTTAATAGAATATAATTTTCTTGGGTAATTTGAGTTTGACCCAGTAAAACCCTTGCCAATGGCTATATACTGATGACATTACTATTACTAATAGATATATATATATATATATTTGATAGTAAGATACATATCACATACATGTAAGAGATGGTTCACAGTTTCACGGTTCACATTTGTGGAAATGAAATATTGAACATTTTCATCTCCTGGCTCTAGTAATTCTGCCACCACTCAACAAGATTAGTAGGGAATGGAAGGAAACGACTTAATGGGAATGGAGTGTCCTAACACTAGATTCCCAAGTTCCCTCCGTCCTCTCTCTCTCTGTCTGCTATGTGCGGGGATACAGTGTAAAATCATCGAGCCAACAAAAAAACTAAAGAACGCCGACAAGAAGAACGTGACATAACTCAAAAAGTTCCTTCTGCCTACTATTTGTGCATACATCGTGAAAATGAAAAAAAACATACAGCAATCTTCTTCAAAAAATGTCCATTCTTGGTGAATATTTGCATTCTGGAACGTTCGTTGCCGCGGTCGCAGACTACAAACTTGCCGGTGGCACGGACCACCGCCACCTTACGGGGGTACCACAACTGCCCCTCCTCCTTGCCCGCGACGCCAAAATTAAACTTGTGGTTGCCGGATTTGTCGAATACCTGGAAAATATTGTTTTTGTTTATATATAAGAAAGATAAAAAAATAAAAAAAATGTGCGCATAGTGCGCAAAAGGGGCGTGTAAAATTTTACTGGACAACGGGTCTTACAAATGTGTCCAGCTATGAGAACGATGGGAGGAATCAAAAAATTATTTAATTCATGTGACGTAATTTATAGCAGGTTATATTGTTCTTCGCCAAAACTCTTTTCAGCAATCTTCAAGATACATATTTGTAAAACAATTTAAAGTAATATCATTCTCATTAATTAAGGAATTAACTCGTAACTAACGCATTTACATTCATACTCTGCCAGTCTGCCCCACTGCAAAATTATAGTTTCATTTAATTTATATAAATAAAAGATTAAATCAATAAAGCAGATAAAACATACTCAGAATAATATTTTATAGAACACCAAGATTTTTAATTAGCAATATTAACTAGGGTATTATTTATTTCATGTTGTATTGTTAGAGTATTAGCAAATGTTTATAGTTAGTCAAATCTTGACAACACAACTATTCTTTTCAATACAAAGGTTGACTGACAAAATAATAACACCACTATGATGGCTTAATATCAATACATAAGCATGTTATAAATGAGACCAAATTTAATATAAAAACTACTATTTATGTAAACAAAATTAATAGATGATAATTTTGTTATTTGTTACTGTGCATTATCCATACCTATATTATAAATTCGAAAGTAACTCTGTCTGTCTGTCTGTCTGTCTGTCTGTCTGTCTGTCTGTCTGTCT
>JAKRZM010001290.1:1174233-1247162 GCA_036379175.1 Heliconius cydno galanthus | reverse complement strand
AAAGTTTGTATAGAAAAATCTTTAAAACGCCACCGATTATTATAAAAATTTAAATTTAGACTCTTAAAAATATTAATTTGAACATGTGTTTCATGGTTTTCTAGAAATCACCCCCTCAGGATGCAAATAAGTGGTGGAAATGTTTCGTGGTTTTTTGGAATTCACCCCTAAATACGCAAGCGAAGCTGCGCGCGTCCGCTAGTCTTACATATTTGTGAGCCATAATTTTCAAATACATAAGTCAATTAACTTGTCAAATATCCAAACACAATATTATAAAAATAAAATCTATATTAATATACCAAAATTATAAAACTAAAGAGTATTAGTATATATATATCAAGAAAGGCTATAAACTATATTATCTTCAGTCATAGTTACAGTCACAGCTACAGGTACGAAATTGTAAGAAAAACCCAATAAAATATAGTGAATCGTACCGTTATACGATGGTTATTGGTATCAGCGACAATAATATCTTCATCATTGCCCAAACAGAATCCATGGGGCGAGTTAAACTGTCCTTTCCCTGAGCCAAGTTGCCCAAATTTGAATCTAATGTGCATTGGAGTAGCTTTAGTAGCACGGACTAAAGGGGCTGGAGGGACAACCAGGGCAGCTTCCTCTGCAGGTGTTAAGAGCGGTCTACCCGGTGATACTCCTCGAGGGCCAACACTCCCAATGCTACCTACACCACCGAAACCATTCACTTCTGAAAATTAATTAAATTGCAAAAATCAGCTTCATTCTTTTCCCCAGGCAAGGTAGGCATAGGAAACCTAATCCTAAGACACTCGGCTCTCGACTTCCCGATTAATTTTCGAAACATTGCGCGTTGAGTGGCGGAAATCAACGAAACAACCTGTTGATTTATAAAATAAATAGGTAGATACATAAAATATAATGTATGAAAACTTGTATACATGTTAATATAATTAATGCTGTATAACATTAATACTGTAATTAAATAACATACTAAATAAAGATTGTAACTAATAGCCATTAAAAATGTTACTGATAAGAAATTTTCAATATGTGAACCTTAACTACTCAGATAGAATTAGTGGGATATAAAATAACAATTTTCGTGTTGTACTTAAGCAATCAATTGAATTACATTGTCATTAAGCAAAAAATATTTTTCTATATTTAAAAAAAATCAAGGTATTAAAGACAAAAATGTAAAAATTCGAAATATAAAATATAGAACTACCTACCGGTATTCAGTCCAAGTTTTGCGAGAGCCTGCAAGTTGTTGTATGCTTGAGGCGAGTTAAGTTCGCCGGCGAGCAATTCCGCTAGGGTGAAAGGAGGTGCTGGCGAAGCGTGCTGCGGAGGTGGCACGTCCTTCTCCGCAATGCTGGCGAGCTGCTGCAAGTTGTACTCCACCATGGAAGGTAATGCTGGGACCCCAACGCCCGTCACTCCGCCCACTCCAGGAAGGTTGTTCACGTTGACTACACCAGGGATCACACTCGTGTTGGACACTGCACCGACGGCGCCCACGCCTGGCACGCCGATAGATGACACTCCTCCGACTGACACTCCCACGACACTACCCACGCCAGTAACGCGGCGCATATTGCCAAGTGGCAGGTCATCAAAGACTGGTGCACTGGTCACGGAGACGGCTGGTGAATGTGAGTTCGATGCAACAGAAACGATAGCCGACGATTCACTGGCACGTTTCCTCTCTTCGGCACGAGTTGCTTCAGTGCGAAATACTCCAAACGTTTCCTCAGCTATCGAGTCAAACTTATCCATTTTCGTAACGAACTCTAGAGAATAATCAACATCAAATTCGGGCGCTCCTTCCAAGAGCCGTGCAAACTGCGATGCGACAGTCTTCTTCAGCATCACAATTTCAGTGCCGTCTCCCCTGCGAAGAAGTCTGGCGGCAAATTTACAAGCACAGTCAATGCGCTGGACAGTTTTATCAACGCGATCAAATAAATCCATTACTTTAAGCTCTCTCTCTTTGTGCAACCTTTCTAGTTCTTCCAAGGATTTTTCGCGACATCTTTCGAGAGCCGCTTTATAAGCGTGAAAGGCTTCGTTAACAACAGTTTCAGCGTCATCTCTTTGTCTTTGTAGATCTCCCAAGGCGTCGTCGAGGCGGGCGGACGCACTGCCCGCCGCCACAGCCCGAGCGTTCGCTTCTACGATGAAACTTCGTAACTCTGCGCGTAAATTTGGTTCAGCATCAACAATGCGCTCACAACGGTGTTCTCCAACTTTGTGGTCTACAGTTAGACATTCCGTGCAAGCCCCGACTTCGCACTCGCAGCAATAAAACTTGAGACTTTCTCCAGCGTGACGAGTGCAAAATATAGGCTTATGCACTGCAGCCTTTTCCTTAGAAGATCGCAGAGCGTCAAATGGAACGACACGGTGGTTTTCAAAACATCTCATAAATTCGTGAGCAGAATTGCAATTGGAACATAAGAAATGAGAGCAATCAGTGCATCTAGCAACAGCTGGTTCCTTGCTTTTGCAACAAGTGCAAACAACAGATTGATCCATGGACGACACATCCAAGATATTAGTAAGGACATAGTCCGACGGAAGTGATGCAGCTCCACCGCCCGGCATCTATATGAAATATACATTTACTAATCTGCATTTATTAAATATAAAAAAATTAAACAATAAATTTAATTACCACCTTGGTTTCTTGTTTGCATGAAGGACATTCAACAGCCAAATCATATTTAAGAGAATCCCCAGCTTCATTTACCATCAATTTGTCAATACACGCTTCACAGAATACATGAAGGCATGACAGCACTCGTGGACTGCACAATTTATTGCTGTAACGATTATAATTAAAATCTTCAGTTACTTTTCCTAAAATATATGATGTGACATTCCATTATAATTTGTGTTTACATAAGCTTTCATTATCAAGTACAGTTATACTTACTCGCATATTTTACAATTTTGATCCTGTTTACCATTATCAGTAGACTCCAACGAACCTTCATCACCAAGACTAACAAGGCCATCCCCGTAAAGATCGCCGTTTATTTCTTCCATTTTAACTTATAATTACAGTGGTGTATAATGTATAATTTTTTACTTCAATCAACAATAATCTGAAATAAAAAACATTAACTAAGCAAAAAACATTGCAAATGCATCCAGTTCCATATTAAGCAATTATAATTTAAAAAATATTTCATAAAGAATGATTGCTATTTAACTGAAAATAATACTAAAATGATTATAATATTTTTAGGTTCACACTTTATCCCACATATAGGCAAATACTAAGACATTTCTTTCCCCATGCACTGCTCAATTTTTGAGGCTGTGTGTTCAGTGGAGGGACACAGCACCTCCATACTGTCTTGTTACCATAAGAAAATGAAAATAATTCATTTCCCCAATTGGAAATTGAACCCTTACGGGTTGGTCATGTTTACAGTATGAAATTATGCCTCTGTGGCACAAAGGTCTCAGTTATTAATATTAATTATATTAACTGCTTGACTTCAGTAAGTTCAAGTTTTTTAATTGCCTATACTGAAATATATGAGAGTTAAATTTTCATTTGGCTTATTTTATTGATTTTTGAAATAGATATCCAAGATTTAATACCTACTCATACACCATAGGTATATTATAAATATAAAATTGAAATTGTTAATACTAATGTAAGTTTTATTTTACATATTACTTACTATATCAAAAGGGTTTATTTTTGTATTTTAAATTAAGATATGGCAAATATATAAAAATATTAAAGTAAATCAAGTGCAAGTATTATATATATATTTTTAAATGTTTGTGTTACACAATTGTACAAAGAAAGTCAAAATTAAAGAAATATCACAATCTATCTACTATTTTATTCTTCTCTTAAAAATAATTCAGAAATACCCTTAGATTTAAGATATACACAGTAAAAGTAAAAGTGAGAGATACAGCAAAATCTCTCTATAATTTGAGTCTCGTCACCCGCCTAGAAGTATCATCAAGTTATTTCTAGAACATACTACATATATTATAGGAAAAAATTAAATTTGATTAGATAAAGATAGCGCAGAAGTACAATGGAGGCAACTGTTAATGCACATTTAAAGAGGCCTGGTGAACCTACACTTTTATTGCAGTTCCCAAAGACAGTGCTCCTTATCCTTCAATACAATAAGCCTACCTGCATGGGGAAAGTCTCTTCTCATAACGGTGCCTGTTACCAAAAAAATTTGAGTGTATAAACTTTTTATTAGTGATATGAATTTATGAATGACCAGGCTTTTAACTAACATAATCTTTTCTCCTCATTCTGTGATATAAACATAGTTGAGTGTAGACTGATCTTAAGATCAGCCAAGCTACAGCCTGAGCTGTAGAACATAGATTTTTAATCTCTATATTATAGCATAAGGAATTTAGGAGATTTAGATCCTAATTTACTCCTTTAAATAAGAATGTATCAAAAATCATAGAATTAAAAGAAAAAAATCCTGTAATTTCAAATTTAGTAACAAATTAAGTGTTTACATTTTTTTTCAAAATTGTACATTACTTTTTACCAATAATCAAATGTCAATCAAAATCATATCCAAATGTCTTCTGTCTGTTAAAAAAATATATTATAATGTGTTTATGAAACATGTCAATTAATATTAAATTAAGTAAATATTAAACACACCATTAATTTCCATATGAAGAGAATATTTAATATATTTGTTAATATATCTTTTATAAGATTTTACAAATGTATTTTATAAAAAGAATCTTAAAAAAATGAGAAAAAGTCACTAAGCACTCGAATCTATAAGAAAATTGGTCTTACAAAAATTATTACTATATATAAATTTTGGTTATCATATTTTGAAGTTTATTTTACTTGCAATTTAATCTTATTCGGGTTTTACTCACATATTTAAAATGTATTCCTGAAAATTAATAGTTTACTAACAATATAATAGCGAATATTTTGACTTATTAGAAATTATTATGAAGATAAATTAAATATTAAGTAAAAAATTTTGTTACCTTTTCACTTCTTTCAATTCCCAGCAATATATTATGCTAGTTTCGTATTTTAGGCATTTAATAATGATAACATTGAATTAAAACAGTAAGTTAAAATTTCAATACATCTCTAGACCGAAGGTATCTACATACCTACACTGAAGTACCTATCATAAACGCAATGCACCATGCACGCTGCAGACAATGGCGAAGGTCGATAGACCATTTCTACGCGATTTTTACCCCTCGTTTTAAATAATAGACGACAAATATATACATAAAGTAATTTACTAACCTTTAACAGTAATATTTTGTGGAATGGGCGATAATTAAACACGCAAAATGTTCTACCACGCCGTAACTATGAGAATATTCATCACTATGTAAATAAATAAAAAATGAGCATCAAGCTTCAATAGATATATTTTTTAAATAAAATAGTTTCTTCGATGAGTTTTTAAAGAAATGTTTTGTCACGTTCTCATTTTAAAAAGGCGAATGAATACATCACTGTTTAGGTATTGATTTTCTTCGTTGGTTGCGCTTAAATTGTAGAAATATCTCATATAGCAACACTAAAAATATCGCGCCAAATGAGCGTTAGCTTACCTCTATACACAGTAATCAAAATCTTTTTAATGAGATAAATTATCATGATATTAATTTATTTTAAATATAATGTGAAAATCACAAAACGAAATTTCTAGATTTATTATATTTTATTTTTAAGGTAAATGGATTAAAAGGCATTTAAATTAAAACCATTTTTAGTAGTCATTTTTACTATTTTTAGTAATTCTTAGACCAATAATTATTATAGTACCTACTCACATTTTTTCACTAAAACTTATTAACTAATACAAAAGTTACATCGCATTGATTTGACACCGTACCTTTTTGTACCTTATAAAATTTTAACAAATAAACCGATTATGTTTTGAATACTGTAGTTTAAACTTTAAAGATACTTCTTTGTAATAAAAAAGGAAAACGGAAAAAAAGGAACCTGGGTAAAAGTATTTAAAAAATATATCTGTACCTACTAATTATAATAGCAGATCATATTCTAATATATTTTTTATTTCAATTAAGGTTTTTATACAATCATTTCTATGCGCAGGTTGCATTTTGTTCGTCTGACAATGTCAAATTCATGCCATCTGTATTCGTTTTATTTACAAACATACGTTATTGCAATAAAATATATTATATGGTACAATACTAGTGATATGTATGTATAAGATTATATTACTTACGAGTAAGTATTTAAGAAACGAAAACAAAAATAAACTGACATATTTAAAGGACACTTAAAAAAACGTTTATTATTGAATTATGAATTATTTTAAAATTTTTACTTGCTTGACACAATTATCTGTTATTAATTATAATTTGTATAAATGTAAGTAATATTGGATTTATATAAAAAAATGATTGAATGAATGTTTATTTCTGTAAAACATGAAATTGAAGAGTTTAGACATACTTAACGTGACCAGCAGCGTTGCCAGGTTTTATTTCGCTGAAAAGCGAGATTTTTAAGCATTTTAAGTAAAAAAGCGGGATTCCTTCACCAAAAGCGGGACAAAAAAAATGATAACTATTTCATTTATTATTTATCAATTTATTTCATTTGTTGTCTAACTTCCAATGGTAACAGACATCAATATATAATGTTTTTAGGGTTCCGTAACTTAAAAAAGGAACACTTTAAGATCACTTTGTGGTCCGTCCGTCCGTCCGACTGCCTGTCTGTCAAGAGCCTTTACCTCAATAACACTTGGAGATAATGAGTTGAAATTCAAACCATGTACTCAGATTTACAGCCCCATGATTTCCTGAAAAAAAACGTATTTCTACATTTACTTAAAAAAAGATATGGCCTTTTATGACGCAAAAAACGCGCATTACGACGCTATGGAGGAAATCAAAATTAACAGGGTACTTCCAATTGACCAGAATTATGAAAAATGTTTTGGATTGCTACGTAAGGCAGTTAAGTCTTTCGAGTAGTTGTACAGAACTTATTAGTATTTCTATGAAATTGCTAGTATCTATTAAAAAATGAAGGAAAAAAAATATTCCTTATAGTATGTGGAACAATCCATAAAAAACGAGACCTGTCCCGATCGAAACATTGAGTTTTTGGGCTAAAAATTGAGACGTCTGGCAACGCTGGTAACCAGTGAACGGGACTGTCCCGGGTTTCTAAAAACACGAAAGCACACCTCTAAAAAAACCTTGCAATGTCCCGTTTTGAGCTTACAGAAAAGTGGTGGCATTAGTCATGGGTACTTTATGTAGGTATGGATTTTAAAAATCTTCATAAAATTAATTATACTTATATCCCAAAAATGTTTAAACTACATTAAAGAAAAATATTTTTTGTTATTTAATAAATATTACTTTAAAGAAAATATGTACTTTTTGGCTATACTAAATAAACAATATAATTAATTTAATATACCATCCCATACACGAAAACTATTCATGATTCATTATTAAAAATGCTAGAAAGAGAAACTCAGTCTTGCATTAAAATTTTCAACTTTTTATAACTTTGATTTATTGTTAGTATATACAATGTTATTTTTAACAAGTTTTTTTATTTTCTCAATAGAATATCCTAATTCCAGTAAAATATCAACTGTGTGTTGTCCTCCTTCAGGTAACATTTTTTTGCCACTTGATGAACCTGGTGTAACTGATAACTTTGGTGCTGGTTCTGGAATAATTATATTTTCACTGTCTATATAAAAAGACTTTCTTGAGGAATTACACTCGTGTGTGTATGCCATTTTTGTATCTAAAACTGGGGTCACACATGCATCTAAATCTTTAAATATAGAGTACCATTCATCTTGAGTTTTTGTTAAAAATACTTCTGTGAATTTTTCCAAACACAATTGCATTTTATCTTGAGTGTAAATGTCTTCAGACAAATCCAACCCTTTTAATAAATTGTGATAAAATTTTGGTTCTAAAGCTCCGACTGCCATAAATTTATTATCCTTAGTTTTGTAAGTTGCATAAAATGGTGCACCACCATCTAAAATATTAGTATCAGGTTCATCTCTCCAAATTGGCAATTTTCTTGACTTATACAGCCAAGATGCGACATATGCAGATCCTTCAGTCATACTTGCATCAACTATTTGCCCTCTTCCAGTTTTAGTTCTCACTAACAGGGCTAATATAATTCCCAAAGCACAGAGAACACTTCCACCAGCAAAATCAGCTACTAAATTTATTGGGGGTTGCAGAGGTTCATCATTTTTAGAGAACATAGCAAGTAAACCAGACATTGCTATGTAATTTATTTCATGTCCAGCCTTATTTTTGTACAATCCATGTTGGCCATAACCTGTCAATCTTGCATAGATTAGTCTTTTGTTTTCCTTTAAAAGGACTTCTGGTCCGAGCCCATATTTTTCTAAAACACCAGGTCTATATGTGTCAATTAAAACATCTGATGCAGCACAAAGTTTTTTTAATATTTCAATGCCATCTTTGCATTTTAAATTTAAAGAAATATTTCTTTTTCCATTACACATTGTACTTAATGCTGATGGTCCCAACTGTAAATTAAAAAAATATAAGAATAACTATAAGGAACTTTTGAGTATAGTGAATATTATTTTAACTCTTGGATATAATTGTTGTACTATATCTATATAATAGAATTGTCCTCCAATGTAATACTTTGTGTATTATTTAATAAACAAATGAGGGAAAGTGAGGCTTTGAATTCTGCTACTCAACTATATTATTAGAAATAGGGTGTCTTCAACTGAACTGACTGAATACAGTGTGAAGTTAAAAAAATATTGATAAAAATGATCTTTAAATATATTACTTTGTATAACATTTATAAGTCTTTTGGGTCAATGTAAGGTAATTTTATTTCATTGATGAAATAAATACAACCTAGAGTTGAAGTGAAGTTCTTCCTTAATGTGAGCTTTATTTAATAAAAAATTTAAGTACTAAGTGCTCTTTTATTAAGAAAACATTAATATTTGCATTGCTAGTAATTTAATGAAGATTTATTATTTTCTATCTCCAATTTATAAACGAAAACGTAGAAAAATTATACCTTTTGAACAACCGTTACAGTTGCTCCAAAATCTGCCAATATTGTTCCACAAAATGGGCCAGGTGCTGATCCCAACATTTCTATAACTTTTATTCCGGTTAAGGCCATGATAGATAATAAAGTTAATATTCGTTCTTATAAAAAAGTTTAAGGGCGGCATTGAGTTCTGCCACTCAAAATATTGCAATGCCTTCAGAATTTCGCGAAAAATGGGGAACAGCAACAGAGTGTCTTAACACTAGGTTTCCTCTGCCTACCCTGCTGTGTATGAGATACAGCGTGAAGTTGATTACGAAAGTTTAAGTACCTAGCCTAGGTATAAAATAAAGTCTAATAAGGATCTTCACAAATTTAAACAATTCGAATAACAACATCAAACATAGGGGATTTAAAATTTCATATTAGCAATCAATTATTGATTGGCATTATTGATGTCACAAACAATCTATTTCTATTATATAATCTATTTCTAAATCCTGCTGTTATATCGCGTTTATATGCTCGTGATGACTAGGCAAACTCTCATAGTCCGTTTACACGCTTGTGAGAGTTTGCAGATCTTCACAAGCACCAATATGTGCCCCGTTTATCGCGAGAGCTTGTCGCCGATCCGAACAAGTGTCAATTTTTGGGCACAGAACAATAGGAGTTAGCGGCAAACATATTTAATTTCATTTATGGCGCATGTTTAGCCTCATTCAAGAGTTCACACCGCACGGTATGTATTTTGCATTTTTAAATAAGTAATACAGTTTTTTTTTATTTTAATATAAGCCAAGTAATAAAAATGCACAAGTAATACATTTATATAGATGGTAAATTAGCTAAAATAATATAAAATTAAAGAATATTTTTCGTGTATTATTTCATTGTTAATTCAGAGTAAATTAAAATTCAAAGCCATTTTAACTATATAAATTTATTTCAATATGTATAATAATTTCATTTCGTATATTTAACACAGTAATATCAAAATATTATTTTTTTCATGCCTTCATTCACTAATATTAAACTGATATTTATAGATTTTCTGAACTTAAGCTTCCTGTATATATTTTTTTATAATATATGTAGCCCAAAGCAAAAGCCGCTGCAAACTAACGCTCTCACAAGCATGTAGATAGAAGCCAAGCGCATGAAGGTTTGGATTTAGTGAGGAATCGCAAAGCCACCACAAGCGTGTAAGCCCGGTATTAAATAACAATATGTCAGCTGGCAATATTTGGGATTCACTCTTATATTATAACGCTGACGTTTCACGCTTATTGTCAATGTCATGTCATCAAGTAATAGTTGACAACTTTATGTAAAAAGTTGAAAACGTTTTTTTATAAATCACAAAATAAATGTAATATTCGGTTTTACTTTAAAATAAGATCATCATCATTATAGTCCTTCAAAACAGATTTGTTAAATACAATAATGACTTTTATACCTAATTGGGAAGAATTCGAAAAATCTGCAGAAATGTTATATTTGAGGGATCCATTAAATACACGTTACAGTGTTAAATATTCCCATTCAAAAGGTGTATTTTTAGTGAAGATTACCGATAACAAAAAGGTTTTTATCTTTTCATTAAAATTAGACAGAAACAAATTAAATATTAGGTAGAAAATCATGTTGCAATTTACACTGACAATATACAATTACTTGGAAAATGTAATATATTTTATAAAAGAAAAACAAATAAATTACAACAAATTGTAAATGTTTATTACTTCGTATTAATATATTAATATTTGTTATAATCAAATATGTCCCAATTATGTGTGTGTAAGTATATAAATATAAATAAAAATATATTTTTGAACTTTACAGTGCCTTCAATACAAAACCGAAGTTCAACAAGATGTCAGAAAAGTTGATAAATTTATTTCAAATTTGATAAGACACATGGCTTCTAATGATAATTAATTACTTTAAATAAAATGTTACACATAAAAAGCTTTTCATTGAGTAATTTTTATTATTTATTGTTATATACCAATATAATTGTTCACACTTTCTTATAGGTTTTGTACTTTCAATTGTTTTTTTTTATTTTTAAAGAACATGAACATTAGATAGAAACAATGATAGTAATGTAATATTGCCAATTTCTTCCTTGTATCTGCAAACACACCGGTTTAATTTCCATTTCATGTTACAAGTTAAAGCTTACGGTTTAGTTCCTCCTAGTAGTTTTAGAATTCATTCACTCATTGCAAACGGAAATGTCTTAATGACGACGGAGTGTCTTAACACTAGGTTCCCAGGTTCCCTCTGCATACCCTGCTTTATATGGGATACAGGTGAAGCAGAAAAATTGATGGCCGACGTCCCTATGTAACGTGCAAATCGTGCAAATTATTAACATTAAATGACCTGTTTAAACTAGACAACCCTGGGCTTGCAGCAGACCAAGATTGTTTTTCCAACTCCTTAAGCGATTTTCTTTTAAATGATGTGGGATTCATATAAAAAATTTTAATTTTTTTTGCAATTTTCTCCAAAAAACGCATTACCATAAGTTAGAATAAAGGTGATTGCGGCAGGAATTTTTCTAGGTAAACCTAATCTATTTTACTATCATGTATCATTCTTAAATATAAGTAAAAATTTATCCGGAATGCGTGTTACGTTTTTATTTATATTAGGTTCGTTTGTTTTTTAATATTTTGCAAAAAAACTAAGAAATATGATCTTATTTTTATTTTCATAATTATTCTATACTTAAATAAAAAATGTTTATTTCGAAATATAACATATTTCCTTAAATTCCATGTTCTATTACACAATAGGACTTTAAAGGTAAAAGTGTGAGCCGAAGTCCAGAACGACTTTTGAATACTTACACAACGATACCCCTTGTAATCGTGTAATTACGGAATGTAACGATCTTTATTTTTCTCAGTTTAACAATATGGCCAATTTGTCGCTGTAGTACTTATTTTTTTTATTGTCATGTCTTCAGTGGCAAGATTTAAAATTAAAACGTTAGAAACAAATTAACCGATTTTGTTGATTCTTCAAGAAAATCGGTTAATTTGTTAGGTTTTTGCAACGCCACACATAGAAATAAATATACTTACATAGATTGATGAAAATGCTATTATCAGTTGCGTCTTGCAGTCGGGCAAAAATAAACAAGCAACTTTGGCGGAATTGTTATGATTTTCAGTACAGAATTTCTAAGAATAAAAAAAACTAAATAAATATAATTGCAACATTTGTCTTCTATATATACTTACTATAATAAAACATACAAAAATAAAAATCTGGAACTTCTGTTGAAGAACCACAATAGAACAGCTAAAATATAAGGAAATAAATGAGAAAATCGAAACCACCATGGGCCAGTGGCCCGTGTTACTAAAACACGATGGTCGTGGGCTCGAAAAATATATTCACGTAGCAAATGCGGCATAAAGGTCGGTGTACATTTAAATGCAAATTGTGGGAATTGGGAAATGAAAGTAAAGCGACCTCGCGAAACGAAGTTGAAGAATAGACAAACTTATTTGACAATCGACTGTTTTTATAATTGTGAATTCATATACAATTAAGTAGATTAGTGAAGAATTATTGTCTTTTTGATGATTTTTTCTTGTTTTTTGTTTTCATAGTGCTAGGATAGTATTTATTACAAATAAATAATTTTTAAACACACATTTCTTAACATTAATTGGTTTCAGATCATCAATTATTCAAATATATTTTTTTATTTAATTTCATAGTTTGTGCCGTGTTGTTAAATTCGTAGAAATCTGCGGCAATATTTAAAGGACATACAATATTATCTTTGCCTGTTAGTAAGACGTCAATTACTTTTTTTATTAAAAATTAATCATATTCATATTTTTATTTATGACATGAAATTTATATGAACAAAGTAAGTATAACAAAACTTATTTATTTTTCAACTATGTTTCGTCAATTATAATAGAAAAGTAGATTAGTAGCTTTTATTTCAAAACGTTAAATGAAATATTTTTTGGTTATCTGTGTGTTTATCAATTTTCGACAGACCGTAGAAGTGTCAAATATGTTGATGGACATTGGACATGTTATTTTACTGTCATGAAGTGTGAAACATAAATAAAGCGTATTAGTTTTCTATAAATCATGACTTAATACTCAAGTCTAAAATATTAAAATGAAATAATACATATAATAACGTAACTGCCACTTATATATTTCTTTTTAATTAATGACATTATGGATGGTTTAATTCACGCGGCATTGGAAGCAGAGGCAAGTGTTACAATAATTTTATGATTTGTTTTTTTGACAAATTATAATTTATTTTTTAATTTTCATATAATAAGTTACTTAACTATTTAATTGTAGGTAATTCTTAACCGGGCTAAACATGTGAATTCAAACCTAACACAATTTGACAGTGGTGTCTCAGATCATAAAATGACTTGGACTCATGAGAAGATGCACTTAGCAGAATCTGTTGATGAATCCAGGATGAAATTTCAAAGAAACTCTGTGAATTCAGCTGCTAAAAGCTCAGAAAAGTTTGACTTATTTAAAAAACTTCATGAATTATACAATGAGCTCAGCAGAGATGAATCTTCACAAGCCAACTATGTGAGTCTTTAATTACTCATTTTATTTACTGTTGTGTAAATATTTTAATTTTCCATATAACTTTTTCATTAAAAAGATAACAAGCTTTTTTTGCTTAAAAAAAAAAAAAAAAATCAACATTCATTAACTTACCTGTAAACATTTCTCCTTAATATTAGACATACAAAACCATATAACATTAATTCCAATAGTATTTAATATTTTATTATGTTATTACAGCAAGGGTTAAAGACCACATCATATTTATTGGAAAAACTATTAGCTACTTATAATTTGAACACATTAATAATTAATTTATACCCAGGAAATAAAGGATACTCACTGTCACTTAAAGTTAATGGTAATATGCAGTATATACAACCTCCAGATGCAAATGTGAGTATGTGTAATGTTAATCATTAATTAGGAAATTATTTTCAATCAAATCCAACATACTGAATAGAATTGCTAAATAAGCAAAGGGAAATAATTTAGCAATGGAAAAAGAACTTTTTTCAGTTTCAGTAATATGTAACTTACTTAAATAAATAATATTAAACTAGTAAAACTTTAGAAATTTACAGCCATACCAACTATAAATCGTTAAAGCCATAAATTTTGGTAAAGTTAAATACAGGAGTTACACAAATATTGTATTTTACTATGTTTGTAAAATTATTTTTCTACTAAATATATTTTTATATTCTGCATAAGCCAGGCCAAATCTAAAATTCCACACCTATATACATAATAATTATACAAAAGACTATAATAATTATACAAAATACTATAATAATATATGTAAAAAAAAAAAAAAAAATGGTCGGTAGGGGTCTCATCCAACCCCTCTAGTATAAGCTCTAGATATAAGTACAGTTTAAATTGTCCCAAAATTAAGTACGCCACATTAAAAGAACTTTCATAAAATAAAAAAAGGCACGGGCAACTATGCGCCCGTGGATGTAGTTTCTAAAATAAAAAAAAAAAAATATATATTTTTATAATTTAAACATTTAAAGAATTATCTATAATCACATAAATAATATATTATTTTAAAATGTTATATTATAAATGTAAATTCTTTTATATAATTAATATGTTTTGAAGCCATTGTGGTGGCATGGCATCTGTAAAGTACTGTAAGAGTGATACCTGTGGGTTCGATTCTCACTTAGAAGGATGTGTTTGTTGTTGTTTCCTTTCTTTGGTAAGAAGACAGAGGGACATTGAATTCCACCATCCAACATGCAATGTTTAAAAAAGTCTTGCACAAAGTGGGGAACAGTGTGTCTCGACAATAGAGCTGAAGCTAATAAATAATATTATATTTTAGGCATCATCAAGTCAAGATGAGACATTAATAGAGACACCCAGATGGCCCTATGAGGAGGAAGAGCTGCTTAGCTACATAGATAATGAAGAATTACCAGTGGTGCTTCTTGATCTATTAGAGTCAGAACATTCATGTTTGTTCTATTCAGGCTGTATTATAGCTCAGATTAGGGATTATCGACAAGCTTACCCAAGTTTTGTATGTGATACACATCATGTTCTACTGAGGCCAACTAATCAGGTAAATTTTTATAATATTCCAGACTATGCAATATATGTAAAAGTACAAGTGGAAATTGGACCCACAAACTGACAACATTAAATAAATAAAATGCTTACAGAGTATTATAACTGACGCAATGTGTATTGGTGGTCGTTGTGGGTGGGTTGGCGAGGAGAGGGGTGCATTAGAAGCAGTAGAAGCGGCCCTAGTCCATGCAGCCGCACCTCCCCTATGTCTTGAACCAAGACCGGCGGTGGGATTGTTAGCAGCAAGATTGCATGCTGCACCTCGGCTGTTTAACACACCAAGGATAAGGAGACAAGCTAGGAGGTTTTCACAGGTATTGTGCTTTTTTTGTTACACAACATGGTCATTGTTTCTTCATATTTGTTTTAATTATAATGAAAGATTATTAACATGAGAACTTTGCTTATCATTGATTACTATTTAAATGCAATTATCATTTAGAAAACAAAAATTAAGCAAAATTAGTATTTAATTAGTCATATATAAAAAATATTTTAAGTGCTTTGAATGTGATTCCACAATTGTAAGAATATTTAAATTTAAAGGCATTCTTTGGTCTAGAAATACATAAAGTTCGACATTTTGCTCCAGCATCCAATACGCAATATCTCTTAAGTTTTCTACTGTGACTGCATATTATACTTTTAATAATTTTTATGCTGCAACCCACATATAGCAGGGGTACACAGACACATTTAGACACTCCATTTGTTAAATACCACCCAATTTTATTAATTTATTTTGATAAAAGTACAGTAGGCAACTATAATTAAAAGAATACAAATTAAACCTAAATGTTTATGTTACAGGTTGCTGTAAATAGAAAGAGAAAATTAGATCAATTTACTCATTATCATGGGTTAGAACTACTGGATTTGATTCATAGACAAAGAGCGAAAAACAGCAGACAATCTGTACCTCATACACGCCTCACGTCCAAATTTCCAAAGAAACCACCAGAGGTAAGTAAATATACATATAAGTATATACAGGGTGTAACGCGATCGACGGATCAACGGTTGACGATGGGTAGAGGACCTTGGTACTTATCCATTTCACCAGCATTGGTTACCCCTAATTATTATACCTCAAAAATGAAGATATAATTTAAAGTCCTGTTTATTTGTAATTGACGTTTTTATCTAACAAGAAGTAACCAAAGATCTCACGATACAATATTTCTTTAAAATCTCAATAGGTGTTCAAACCAATAGAACCACCAAGAATGGAGCCTTTGCCACTAGCTTTACCCTCCGAGCCTAGTGGGCCTCTACGTCTAGCGAGAGCGTACGAACGTCCCCGGCCTACTCCGGACTGTCAACCACAATTAGTAGAAGAATACATACTGGAAACAGAAAAAACATCACCCCACGCAACAGCTGGATTCTTCCATATAAAACTGTCGATATTACAAAGGCCGTCCGACCAAGAGTTCCTAGGGGAGTTGTATGTGGATAGAGATCATGTTGAAGGTGAAAGGAATGGTGCTGCATGTCGGTTTACTTTAGGTAAGTTGACATTTCACTTCTACTTCAACTTACATCTATTACAGCCTACAAGGTCTAAACCTTGTTAAAAAGAAGCCGAAAGTTAAGCTTTCATTTTGTGTGTGAGTGGTCATAATATTTAAGATGATTGTAGCTAGAAAAAAAAAACTTAATAATATATATAACAGATTTTACAATAAAACTGAAACAAATATTACATTACGTTTACAATCGAGATGGGCGTTATCGTTTTTTTCCGCTAACGGTTATGAAACCGATATATGATTTGCGTATCGATATCAAAAACGGTTTCAGATATCGTTTTTTTTTTCGACTTGTCAATAAGTGCAATCATAAGTATAAAATTATAATATAATAATAAATATATTTAATTAGTATTACATAAAAAATGCTTTATAAACTATAAACATAAGTTAAAAAAACAATATTTAGTAATTAAATTGAAATAATATTAAAATACAAAATCATATTTTAAATCTAAATTTCTATCTTATTCATTTATTTAGAAGTTCGATTTCATAACGAAGAAATAGTAACTAACTAAGAAAACCGCCAAAACATCAATCTGCTAGTTAGTTAACTATCGGATATTCGCTTCATTTCTTTTACACCCGTGAAGAATATACCGATAGAAAGAGAAGTAGCGAATATCAGTTCATCAGATATTCGCCTTATCTCATTTACGCCCGTTCGGAATACATTACTTAGAAAGAGAGGAAGTTAGTTTCGATATAAAACCGTTTGACGTTTCAGATGTTTTGCGTTATTACGTTTTTGTTCAGATCACAGCTATGTTGAGTTTTAAGTTTCTGTAAAAACGGTTTTCTAAAAAGATGTATCGATACGGTATGTTTTCCTTAACATATCGGTTTTAAGTTACGTTTTGATATATCGAACTCATCCGTACTTTACAACATTGATATTGAAAATATTTTAGTAACTAAGTTATAAAGTAATAAAATTGTATAACCGATTTTTTTATAAGAATCTTTTTTATTCTTTTTATAGGATCAAGACTCCAAGCCAATAAATACATACAGCAGTTTACGGAGATTTTTACAGAAGAAGGTCGAAAGTCAGTTAGGATAAAACATATAGTTCCTGGACAGCTACCTAGAGTGTCTTTCACAGGAGGGATGAGAGAAATCGTAAGTTTTTTTTAATTAAATATATTAAATGAAGGACATTTAATATAAAATGTTTAATAATCATATGTTGATCATAATCTACATGCTTTCTTTAAGTATTTACTAAAAAGTATTCAAATTATTTTTAATTCAGGACTCTGTCTGTGCCGCTGCACCACTGTTAGAGGCCTTCGTCACTTCGTTGTAGGTTCGATTTCCACTTGGAGGATTGTTTTGACTTGTTTTGATTTTATCACCCTAGCTTAAGTCCTGCTGCGCATAATTTTATACATGTTTTCTGAAAATATTTATCACTATATGATAATAAGACTTAAATATACAATTAATTAGCAACAGGGCCAACAGTTGCTGTTACAACAACAACGCACGGCGCAAGCGAGTAGTTCCACAGTGCAAACACATGCTACTACAGTGCCTGTAGTGTAAGTAAAATATAATTATGTCTAATTATCATATGTCATATTTTTTACATTTTAATTAGAATTCTTCTTTGAATAGTAGACATGCAAAGGTTGTGATTTTTGAGTACATATGTATTTTATTAATTATTTTTATTTAGTTTCTTGAATGTCTTCTTAAATGTCGAAGTCTCAGTGTGAGTTGTTTACTTAATGAACAATGTCTATAAAAATAGGTGGAAAGTGGAGAACATAGTGCCTTAACACTAAGATCATGCATATCTATATATATTTTCTAGGGGAGGCTTTGACTTTTGTTTTGAACTGTTTTTTTGTGTAAATGTTTTTTTCAGGCTTAATTTTATGTGAGTAAAAATTCTGTCGTATGCTCCAGACTATTCTGGGGTAGACACAGGCCATCCATTTTCCCCCTTATATTTCTACATGCATGACTAGGATTTCTCTATTTATATAAGCGGAAAAGCTCAAAAAATTAAATATAATAATAATGTGCAGTTCTTAAATTTGTTCTTAAATCTTTCACAGAACATCTGCCATAGCGGCGACTCCAAATCCTCATGCGAATCCACGACAACTACCTATTTTGGTAATTATATTTATTTATTTATTTAATTAAATTAAATATAAAACTATAAATTTGAGTTTGTAATTAAATTCTGATTAGTGTCATGCTGTCATTATAAATAAAATGTGTTCAATAAATAACAAAAAATATTGTTTGTTTTATAGCAGGCACAACTGCAGCAAGTTGGTAACGTTGGCGGTGTGGCAACAGTGGGTACAGTTGTGGGTACAGTGGGGACAGTTGGTACTGTGGGGACAGTTGGCACTGTGGGTTCAGTGGGGACGGTGGGTAACGTTGGGAACGTAGTAAACGTTGGCGGTGGGGTGGCGGGCGTGGCCGTCGAGTCTGCGTTGAAACAACAACCCTCGCCTACAACGCCACGGTTGTCGCCGCAGGTATATTATTTATGAATTTTATATTAGCGAAGTACACTACGGTCACTGTGCCTATGACTCGCCGGCCGTATTGTAAATCGATGAATTAGAAATACTTAGCTAAGAATTACTTAGTATTCCTTGAGTTCACCACGTGTGAGGGTGGTAACAGGGTAAGGAGCTCAGAGATGCCTTGTCTTGTGACCCAAGCGTAGGTAAGCGCCCGTTTAATTGCGCATTAACGCTCACCTCGGTTGTTTAAACTTCTCTTGGCACCGACACTTCTAAATTATACTACTACTGCCGCCTACGAAGAACATTCTAAAAATGAATTGATGATTCTAGTATCTTCTAATATTTTTTAGCAAACTTTAGCGAGATTTCGTTTTTATTATTTATTAAATTGCGACATAGCTATTTGGTCCGTTTTACCGTTTTAATTTTTTTCTAACATAATATTTTATCAGTTGGTTCTAACACAGAAGTAATTCAGATTAGTTAATAAATAACTGTGTAGTTCTAGTGGGCGAAGCCGCATATAAATAAGCATATTCATTGTAAAAATATTCAATTCAAATAAATTACAGGCGTCGACAAATCAGTTGCTCGCTCAACAACTCACAAACCCACCGCAGCCGTTGAACCCTCAGAAAATGCAGTCCGCGATAATACATATACAGCATCCGCTCATGTCCACTGCTGGCACTTCTCAGGTAACTTTATAGTATATTATTAAAATGTATATTATTTACGATTTTAGGATTCAGGTTTTAGTACTTCAAAAGGAATGCAAAATATTGTGTGACAAGGGATGTGAAGGAATCCTAAAGTCTGTTACATATTCCAATGTACAGACAAAATATCGGAACTTCTGTTTAAATTTAATAATTTCTAAGTTTAAAATAGAAACTAAGTGCAAAGTAGAGGAATTGATTTAGTAATTCACATTTTTCGTAGTGTCTTTATGTTACTATCTAACAAATACGTACAGGCAGGCTTTTTTTCTTAATTTTACACCTATAGTTCAATGTACACAAAGTGGCGTCATAGTAGGTAAGAGTGGGGTCTCAAAAAGTGACCAACAATGATGGGGAGGCGTAACGTAATAGTTGGATAGCTCCTTATTTGTATGAAAATTAAGTTAACAATTACGTATTTTTAAAATTGAAAAGTAATGGTTTCTAAACTAACTAGTAATTTATTTTTCAATTTCAGGTGCAAAGCATACAGTATACGAATACAACGACAACACAACAAAAAGCAACGATAACTAAGCCGAGATCAACAAACCCTGCTATCAACGCTCTGGTCACTAGTCTCATGAACTCGGCTCAACAGTTCCAACAAGGTGAGTGAAGATTTGTAATTAAGTATATTTTAAAAATATTTTGAAAAAATAAAGTTTGGAACAATAGCTGAATTATTAAGGGTATATTCCGATATTTGTTTAACACTGTAATAAACAATTGTTTTAATGTCCAACATGGACATTCTTTTTAACCTGCAGTATAAAGAATAGAACAGTGCGAAGCAACTATTTATTACCAGCACACAATTGTAGCTCTCCCAACTGAGATATATTTTTCTTTCTAGTCTATAATAGAATGAAGGGCAAACCATCCTACTCACCCCAGTAAGGGCACTGAACAGTGCTCGGAGTGTACATACATAATTAAAATAAATAAAATTGAAGTCTCGTAAGGCAGCGGATCAGTGTCGGTTTATAAACTACGATACGGTCGTGAGTTTGATTTTAACTTGTGTGAATTAATTATTTTAATTTTTTCGGTCTTGTAAAAAACAAAGCGCGGCGTTGAGTTCTGCTACTTTACACGTAATGCCATTAAGACACTCTGTTACCACACAGTGTCTTAATATTATATAAATGATCAGCAGCGGCAAACCAGAACGCGGCGAAGGCGGCGGTGAGTACGGCCAGCAACGCCACTATCCTCAACCTGCTGAACAGCGCGCCCGCCGCCATGACGCACGCGCCGCCCGACGACCACAAGTTGCTGGCGCGCGCCGTGTCTCTGGCCGGCGCCCGCCTCGTGCCCGCCTCCGCCCCCGCCGCGCATCCCACCTATACGCAGCAGGTGAGCACGCCCGGCACCGCCCCCATCCTCAACCTGCTGAACAGCGCGCCCACCGCCATGACGCACGCACCGCCTGACGACCACAAGCTGATGGCGCACGCCGTGTCGCTGGTCGGCGCGCGCCTCGTGAACGAATTTAGTTTAATTAAACCAAATTGTTGCAAAATATTAACTGAATAAAATCATCCATGCATTTGATTTTTTAGAGAAAGTGCTTAGGAACATTATAAAATTGAACGCCAAGTATCCTTTTATGATTATATATATTTTTTAGCTATAATTTATAGTTTTTAATGTAACGTATTTCTTAATGTATACATTACATCATTATAATTGTATTTGTTTACCACCTGACAGGTGATGACAGGTTTCACTCGTGAGAATGACTCAACCAACGTGTCGAGTAGTGAAAGTGCTTTACTAGAGCGGTTAATGGGTCCTGAACCAGCTGTGACGCCACCTCAAACGCAATCGCAACCGCAGCAAACGCAACCGCAACCGCAACCGGTGTGTCATTTACAGGTAATCGTTTTTTTAGCTTTACAATGCATCGCTTATAACAGGGTAGGAAGAAGGAACCCAGCGGTAAGACACTTCGTTCCCCACTTTTTGCTAAATTTATAACAAGATTTTACAACAAGACTGAATAAAATTTCGAATGTGGGTATCAGAATGTCTTAACAATATCGTTCTCTTTGCCTATTCTATAGTATAGAGTAGTAATAGTAGTGTTCTCTATGTACCCTGTTACATACAGTAAATATATATAGCTAAAAACTATTATGATATAAGTGTTAAAATAAATAAATCAACCCAGGATGGAAGCATCCTCATACACAATCACATTACTTAAATTTACAGGGTCTCAGCCTAACATCATTGCAAGGCCTCCAAGGCATCCAAGGCCTCCAAAACGTGCAAGTACAGATACCTGGCTTATCAGCTCCGATATCGTTATCACTGAACGTGTCCGGCGCACCCAGCGGCCTGCTCGTGTCTGTGCCGCCTACTACGTCCGTTGTGCTTACTAATCAGCCGTCTGTGCTGTCTTTACCTATAGGTGGGATTTAAGTTTTTTTTTATTAATCGAAATTACTTATCACGCTTAACAACTTTTGTTAAGGTTAAATAGTATTTCAAAATAGTTGGACTACTATAGGTGTACTCTGGATGTATGTATATAATATACAAATATAAACCAGCACAACTAGTATCAGTTCAAGTCTCTCTCCATATACGAGTACGCTGCACGTTCTTACCGAGCTATGTTGTCTATCATCAAAACCTTTTAAAGTAAATATAGTTCGCGAGGCTTACGCTGAGCTTTGCTTTTGTGTGAGTATTCATATTTAGTGTAGGTGTAATGTAGACCTGGAGGACTGTACATAACTTAATAATCACAATGATTTATATATAAATTCCAGCACAATTAGTATCGGGCGGCGTAAAAGGCGGCGTGCGTGGGGCCGCCGTGCAGGTGGTGCGCGCTCCGCGACCCACGCGCCTGGCCCGCCCCGCGCCGCGCCCCGTCCTACAGCCTGCTGCAGGTTGGATGTCATTTTTTTTTACTTTCACACTGTATCCTGCATATCTAGAAAGGGAGAGGGAATCTAGTGTCAAGACACTCAGTTCTCTACCTTCTCGTTGTATGTTGAGTGGCTGAACTGGCTTGTTCAAAATTAAAATAATTTTAATGGGGACCTAAGTCACAACCGTCGCATTTACAGTCAGACACTTTGTCGCTGCACCACGACGGTTAAAGAGGTTGGCTATAATTTATTTTTTCCCGTCCGTGAGACCATCGCGGCGCAGCGGCGCAAGGGTGTGACTGTAACGCGACGGTTGTGGTTTCGATTCCCATTTGAGGAAGTGACATATTTATTTACATTTATATTTTCACTTCTTCGCTCTGGTGTCGAGGCAAAACGCGGCATTGAGTTTTGCTACTCAACACGCAATTTCTCCAAAATTCGGCAGAAGTGAGGAACAGAGTGTTATAACACTAGATTCCCTCTGCCTACCCTTCCGAGTGAAGCGTGCGTGAAGCTAATTTTTTTTTAGTAGGCTATCCAGAGAGAACTAAAATAATGTCAAGACACTCAGCACTACTCTTTCCTGCCGCCAACTCAACTTTATACCGCGTTTTGTCTTAAAAGTTTGGAGAAATGAAAATAATTATTGATAATATGTAAAAACCTTCTTATAATGCAGATTTTACCCCTATTCTTTGTATATTTTTTATAATCAATACAGTTCTTACATTCCATTAACTATAACACTGTTGTATTCATACTCAACTCAGTGGGTCTGATTTTGCTACTAATTATCACTACTTATCACCTTGTTGGACTTTATTTTGATTATTATAATGTTAAGATCCCTATGCTTCCTCCTTCTTCCTTATTTTAAATTCCTAGAACTTTATAGGTTTCTTAAGTTGTACTTATATTTTTATAACATGAATTGTTAAATTTCTTGACGGTTCTTATTAGCTTTACTGCCTCCCGAGCTCGTGGCAATCGGTCAAATCGGTGGAGTTCTGTAGAATTGACATTACTGGCATTTTTCTGTAACGTGACGTTTCAAAAGAGCTTGTATTGGCCGTATTAAATAAACAATGTTCTGATTTTAATATAATTGAATATTGAAACAATTTGTAGGCATAAATCCTAGATAAATGTTTTTTTTTATAAAAATATTTTTTTTTGTTACAGGTACGACACAGTTCATTACACAGGCACAGGCACAGACTTTAAATGCACATCAAGTGAGGCGGAAATCGAATCCAGATAGTTCATAGTAAAAGCTAAAACCCCTAGCTCACTGCCGTTATAGTAAAATAAAGTTAAAATAATTTTATAAGTTAAAAAAAAATACAAATAAGTGATTAAGTGATGTTTCTGCGTGCAATATACTATATAGCAGACAATACTGTGAAAGATAGAACTTTCAAACAATATGGTGTATTCTAGTAAATAAACTCAAATACGTAATGTTACCATGAGTTGTATTGAGACTGACAGAGCTGACATAAAACGTCACACCGACGCAATATTCATAATAAAATAATAGATTAAATTTTAAACTAAATGTACCCTGCGTCTAACCTGCTATATGCGGGATACAGCGTGAAACTACAAAAATGGAATTATTAATTTTTTATGCTACAATCCATTCTTATTTTTAATTTGTTCATGATTATACATTTTTCACAATCATGTATTATGCGAGTCACAAATAATTTTAAATTGATATTTTATTTCATTTATTGTAACGATGTTGAATTGGATCATGACAGCGACGTTAATTTAAATTTAAGAGTTATTTAACTAATGTGGAATGTTCTAGAAGCCCAATTATTATCATTATTGAAAAGAAAAAGATTTTATATCTTGTTAGAAATGTTTGTAAGTAATGTAAATATTGACAGCTGTATTATAATTTAGACGAATTGTCGCGAACTTTGTATATACTGATATATTTAAAGAAATGAAATGCCTTCACGTTTTAATAACATAATATGAAATATTGTACTTAATGGAAGTGTAACAATCATTGGTTAAGGTTGTTGTAATTGTTTTGTTTATGCTAAATCAGTATTAAATGGCCGCTCGCGCAATCCAAACGAGATAGAAACTGTTTATTGAATCGTCTATCTTTATTTTTATATTAATAAAACTGTAAATATAGTATTTTAAAATTACAAATTATTGTTTAATTCATAAATAACACAGTTGTAACGATTCGAGGAACTGTTTCTATTTTTTACGAAAAGAAGTACAATGTAATTATTATAATGTGTAAATATGTATATAATTATACTCAATTCATCACATATTATGGAGGAAATGCTTCAGATGTTAAGTTTTGCAATGTGTTCAAATAGTATCTAATGAACAGGGATGTTATGGCCTTCCGTAATCGGTAACGGAAACTATCGGAACTATCTGTTACCGTAAGCTTATCATCTATAAAAGTTTCGGATAATTAGTTATATGGGTGGTGTGGGTGGAATCTAAATGAGACTTGTTATGAAATGTTTTTGATTATGCCAGGGTGAGCCGATGCACCAGCGCCTAGCACGAAGTAATTAGTCGCATTAAATACAATTAATTTTTACTAAAAAAGATAACCAACAAATATCACATATAACAAAACTGCTGAAGCCATATATAATATAACAGCTGTAAATAATAGATTGATTAAAAAAAATATTTCTCAAAAATGTATTATCCGTAACCGAAATTATCCGAAATTTACGAATTATCCGAAATATTTTTATATCCATAACCGAAACTGAAACCGATGTAGTATTCTTGTATCTGTATCCAGATGCGAAATATTACCTCTTTAACATCCCTGCCATTGAATGCTATTCGTTTTTATAAAGGGATTGATAATACATATATTAAATATTTCGTATTTGTTTCTACTGATATTTTTATCTATGTGATCTAAACATCGAAGATTTGTAGTTATTTAAATTTAATTCTGAACTTATATAATCTAATACTGAACAAATTCTTGTTTAATTTTAATTGATATTAAGTAATTATTATTTAATGAAATAAGACTATTACACTTTTTTAAAACAGCACTTTTAATATTGTAATATATTCAGATTTAGTGAATATTTTTTTAATGTGAATTGTTCTTGTTTGATTATAAGAGACGCATGTGATACGTTGCACGTATTTTCTTTAATGTTGCCATAATTTATGGAGTTTATTGTTTCTGTGTACTAAACTCGTTTCCGTGATTCAGATTTTGACAATTATTTCACTTAAATACAATTTATATTGTTACTTTAAAAAAAAGTCTCAAAAAAATTGATGCCGTCGTCAAAAATCTATTGTTCTTTATCTCTTATCAGTTTTATTTGTAAGCTGAATACATTTTACGTTGAGTTTATTTGGAAAACACATTATACCACACTTGAAAATGTGGATCTGTGACATAATTTTGTAACTTTATGTATATTTAAGACACACATAGATATTTGTATCTATATGGTATTCCCATTTTGCTATTAATTTGAGGATTTTAATGTTTGTGTTCACTTTTTATCCTCCATATTAAGGAGGGTAAGCAAAGAAAACCTAGTATGAATACCTAATATCAAATACCTTCGCATTAGAGTCAGAAATTTAAAGATTGTATGTTTTATGATTTTAAAATATTTTTGACGACGATAACTTCTTAATTCAAATATCATAGTGCCATTTCTCTTCATTGTTGCATAGCAATTAAAAATAGAGATATAATGTCAATTTTATTTGGTCGCGTGAAACTGCTTTTAGAATCTTAGACGAAGCCTCTCTTTGAACTTTATTTTTGCGTTCTTGTTCACTGCTTTTCATCAGATTATTTGTTTCACCTGAACATGAATAAATTAAAAAACTAAGGTTGCTTATTGTATCGAACTGGTGCCCATAATATGTTTATAATTGTAAATTTCGACAAACTTTACAAAGCTATGAATTATATTGCGATAATATTATTTATATATTATATTTTTAAATTACAAATTTTGTATATTCGGAACAGAAACGGTTATGCAGCCGAAATGACTTTTTTAAATATTTTATACGATGCAATAATTAGATGAGTATTAAGATCATAAATGTATAATAGTCATGAACTATATTGCTTTATTAAAATCATTCATATTAGAACTAGATGAGCCTCTTAAATGAATTATTATGAAATAGAATGAAACATGTCGCATCGTATTTATTAAATGACATTAAATGACAGTGACGATAATAAGAAATATAAGAAATTAAGCTTAGCGTTTGTATACGTTTATTGTTTACGCGCACAATTTTCTTTGTTATATACGCCAATTAAATAATGAAATATGAAGATTATAATTGCAATTATATATATTTTACACTATTAATGTGAATACGAGTTAAAAATATTGTATTGTATATATTTTAAACATTTTTTTAAAAATATTTTTAACTGGTTTGATGTGTGACATGTTACTGTTGACTAAACAGTAGATGGGCGTCTATGGATAATATTTTTTTAGATTGATTCATATATCAGTGAGATATGATCGATATTCCTCCTAATCATTATAGATATATTAATATAAATATTTCATTATAGTTAAAACGCAAACGCAATAATAGTTTATTTTGAAGCAACGGTTCTAAAAGAGTTTTTCATATTCGTCCATCTCTATCGTCTACGTGGCTGGAACGTGCGAATTGTTGATCTCATTTGTTTACGGACATGTAGCTCAATATTTAGGGGATTTTATGTAAAAACTCAGAAGTTTATCCGAATGTAAATGTCTATTGTAAGTAATAAATTGTATATATATTTTTAAATAAAGATTTTTTATACAAATAATCCAATTTTGTCACTCACCGGTAAAGTTTCCAGTGTCAACTCTTTGATCTATAGCTCATTGTAAATATAAATAGTTGTTGTAAGCAATGTTACGCTTATGACGGTGTATAATAAAATTTATATGAATGTGTTGACTTGGATTTGTGTATAAATTGATATTGTAAACATTAACTCGATTACGTTGTTCTGAATGAATGACGTTTGGAACGTGAATAAATAAATAACTTTTACACATTTACTGTGTTTTATTTAAATTATAAAAATTACTTATTTGTATCGTAAATTGCATAATTTTTTTTCATATATTTAATTTTATTTTAAGAATTTTATTATATCATAATTTAAGAATGGGGATATAATGTAAACAACACATTGATTTGGTTAAAAAAGTATGCTTTTTATTTATTCTTTCAAATAGTCTTCATCTAAATTTTATAAGAACATTGGACACAATTGAAGCTTTTTACCGATAAATAAGTATAAATAATTTCATATTCACATAGATCGTCTTATTTTTACATACATTACATTTATTTAATATCAGTCCTCTCAAAAGGTCCATTCTCTCCCTGCAAATTAAAATTTATTATTTACACAGCGATAGGGATTCGCGTCTACCGTACATACATACATCAACAATTAACAATTAATAGAGACTATTTACAAAATATATCACACACGCACACACGACCTTTCATCGTCATTCACACACATCGAATTTACATTCATACGATTTGGCATATGGATGGCGTGACGTCACTAGCAGAGGTCTTCCCAAGCGAGCCACCAGGGCGCTTTGCAGTCTTCACGCTTCCGTCGTCGCCTCTCTGCTCGGTCTGACCGCTTCTTCACGAAGCGCACATTGTACGGGTCCTCGGCGAGCTCGGGGTACCTCGCGACGTCGTGGACGTACTCCCCCTCGTAGCCCGCTGCCGAACTAGACTTTTGTATTTCATCTAATTCTGCCGCAGACCAATCTAACGAACCGCCCAAACCAGCGCGCAAAGCCTCGCGCTCCCGATGCCAAGCTTTCCGCACTGCGGACACTCGAGCATGATGTAACAAACGTTGTTTCTCTCTCTCGGCACTCGTTCCGTAACGAAGATTCACAATGCTCGTATGTCCGTGTATCTTGACATCTGCGTAAGAACGACCACCTTCAGCTACTTCGTGGAACGTTACATTTAACTTTCCTTGCATACGTTTCAGTTGTTGTTTGTCGTCGGCCGCGCGCCACGTGTCTTCCTTTACAAAATAAAATACATCTTGCTGGTCCCCGTGAACTACGAAGGAGAATGGCAGTAAGTGAGATCTATTGAAGACTGAAGTATATACGTCCCGGTATATAGCATTAGCTGATGGCACAGTTGTAACTACAGCACGGCCTCGTGAATTTCGAGAAACTAAAATACCACGACCGAAAGGAGGTTCAGAGTCTGATCCAATTCGTTTCGGTGCAAGGTGAAGAGCGTCAGTCTTCAAGGCTGACATTGCTGGTATGGAAAGGCTTCGGAAATCAGCAATCCTCTTGTTGGACATGTGGGATAGAAAACCAGATTCTATTGTAACACTGGAAAGTAGAGACATGGCAGATGGTAATCCTGGACCTGCATCAACTGGGGCAGTGCCCCATATTGGCCGCCCACGAGGGATACTAGGTAGTATGGAACCTCCTGGCAATTCATCAGGGTACAGTTGTGGTGCCAAACTTTTCGTATCATAGCCGAGAAGCTTGAGCCAGGATAAATGATCTGCAAAATAAAATAAGTGCTTATAATATAATGAATTATGTATCTTTTATGAAAAAAATACAAGACTTAATGATATTGTTGTTACTTGTATATGAAATCATGAAAATATTACCAGTTGGTTTCTTGTTTTGTGGGCGAACGTTGATAGGGTCGTTGCCATTAAATCTATATAGATGTAGTTGAGGAGGATTATGTATTCTCTCTATTAAATTTTCCCAAAGGGGTGACATCCATTGGCCAATGAGAGGATCATACACTTTTCCATTAGCCATATGAACGAGAGATGTTACTTGATCCAATAACCCGCCACAGAAGTCCACTGGTAGATATAGATATGGGTTGGAGTCATATACAATGTGACCATAAGGAGATCTCATTATTTCCCGGATACCTTCTCCATACTGATTGAACACCATGACTGGCGTTCCACATTGATCAGTAGCGATGTAATATTTGTGACGGGCAACCTAAAACACATTGAAATGTTAACGAATACCATTTTTTATATACATATTGCAGCATGCAAATTTTATTTGTTTATATTTTCATATATTTGCATTAAATTAAGTGAGCTCTGCTCTACCTGGGTGTAAATTAGATGTCCTCTATCATCATAAACTAATGTCATGAATCTATTTTCTCTTGGTGAATAAATATGGCTAACTTCATGGGGTTTTTCTTTATTAGTATAGAAAAACTGCGTAACATTTCCAAAGTTATCTTTTCTGGTAGATAATCTGAAATAAAAAATAGTATTGTAGTTTTTAAAGGGATTTATGTAAAAATAAATAAAATTTACTTAATTATATTGATTGTCCTTACCTATCAAGGTGATCGTAGTAATACCGTACGTCAAATCTACCCCGTTTTGTAGCTCGAATCAAAAGGCCTTTTGCATTATATTGGAATCTCTCTTCTCTTGCGTTTTGAGATACAAGACCACGGCTATCGTATCGATATTGACCTTCACCAAATTTAATTATACGATCTAATTCGTTATATTCCATAGGTATAGTATTACCTCTATACGTTAAGGATAGCATATTTCCATTATCATCATACCTAAAACCCCAAGGTTCTTGTGCTTCTACGCCAGTCAATTGACCATCACAGTCCCAAGTATAATTTTTTACATTAGTGTAAGTATTGACTCCTACATTTCGGGTGTGAGTTCGAGTTTGGGATATTCTACCATGTCTGTCATAAGAAAACTCCATTCTAAATACTTCCATTCTATGAATGTTAACAGTTATTTCCTTTTCAAGAAACTGTTCACTAACAGTTCTTGAAAACATAGCAATACCGTCATATACAGACGTTTCATTCCATTTCTGTTTCGAGACTGTAAATTGTCCTAAGACTTCTGGGGCACCTGTTTTACTATTGTAAATGATGTGGTGCGGTATAAGGGTCTGACCTCCTATGCGTCCTTGTACTGCTGTGGTTCTGTAGTTATTATCATATTCATATAAAATTTTCGCGTTGCTTAGCCCTGTCTTCGCACCATAGTCAAGTCTTTCTTCAGTGAGTAATCCTCCAGCATAGGTAGCTTCCCAGCGATAATCAACATCGCGATCTACATGTAGTATTTCTGATGGTAAACCACTATTTTCAGAATAGTGAATTTGAGTTTGACCGTCTCCGTGAATAACTTCGGATATTTTATTGGTTGTAAAATATCGGTATATTATACGCGCACCATCTCCTGGGAAGACAGTTTGCAATAGTTCACCGGTGTGGGAATAGTGCTGCAAATATTTCTTAGAAGATCCGGGTGGTGTATACGTAACACGTAAGAAGCCTATAGATGGTTGAACACTGAATGAATGATTTGTTCCGGATGGCAATATAACGTGAGTTAATCCACCGTCGCTATCGTATTTGTATTTAAAATTTCTTTGACTAGCTAACGATATCCTGGAGACGAGGTTTCCTTCATTGTAGTAGATGAATTTTGTTCCATCTTGGAGGCTCGTGATTTCTGAGAGCATGCCGTGGGGATCATAACTATATGTTTCTTCTGAAACACCCCACTTCCATCCATTTATTCTATTAAATCTGTCATATGATATATTTAGCGGCACACCAGCCCCATGCGGAGTAAAAGATAATGGTAATCCAGCTACATCATACGCTATTGTGAACAATGGGATTCGATCTGCATTAAAGAATGTTTCTTTGCTTTTAAATTGATCGAACTCAATAATTAGGACACGCGAATCATTAACCCATATTTCACGATTCAAAGTTTGTTGTGGATTTCTGACGTCACCTACTAAAGTGTACAAGGAGTACATATTATTTACCAATCCGTCGCCAAAAGTGGTAGTTTGATGTGACCACATATGTAACATTTCAGCTTCAATAGGTAAAGCTGCTTCTAGTAAAGGATGCTTAGCAGCTGCTATACTTTCAAATTTACCAGACCACGGTGTATCAATAACCAACGTGTTGTTAGTAAACATACGACCTTCTGTTACTTGTTTTCCATTGTTTATAGTAATTTGCTTAAAGGACTGGCCATGGAGAACATATTCGCATTTCTTCGATACGCCCACAGGAATTGTGCTGGTTGGATTTGAAACAGTTACTGCAAGACCATAGTTTTTAGCAAGTCCCGATGTTATATGTACTTGCTCTCCTGAGGGCATAATTATTTTAGTGACACGTCCAAGCTCATCGTACGCATAAATCACTGTATCCCCTGCCTGTAGAATTAAAGAATATATGTTATTAATATAGTTAATTATTTATAATGAATAATCAGATTAATAATGATGTCGTCTGAAACATACCCCCGATCGACTATTGAGTAATCCTGTATTAGCATCATAATCTAATTCTATTTCAGATGTACCTTTTTCGGTTATTTTAGTTAAATAACCAATTCCTGATATTTTAAGTTCTAGTTTATGGTCTTGTGTATTTTCAATAGAACTAACGATGTTACTATAGTCCCTTAATAATTGAATTTTGTTTCCTGATGCATCAGTTACTGTCGACAATTTCCCAAAACTAGTATTTTTAGAGTATAAGAATGAATATCTTGTTTTTCCTGAAGTCAAATCTTTAGTAGTTATGTGCTGTCCGTAACGATTGAAAACATAAATTTCTGAAGTAGGTGGATATGGTATTCTAAATTCTCCATTTTCATCATGTGATGGTAAATAATGTTTTAATGCCAATATGTGAAGTGAACCTGTGGAATTAATTAATGTCATAAAATACATAAATTTATTGCATTAAATCCTGTAATTTGATTTATTACCATAATATTATGTATATCTTTTACCTTGATCGACTACGTTTAGAACGCCATCTGGTGTAACAGCTAAAGCAGATATTGTCTGGAATTTGGCATTAGATGATAATAAAGTTTCAGTGTTAGTCGGAGGTTCATCTCCGACGGCCACACTTAGACGGCAGGGACATCCACCAATTTCGTCCCTTGGATTTATAGGAACAACCGTAGCTGACATTGATGTGTTACATTCACAGCTTAATTCTTTAAAATTTTCTTGCAGTTTTCCAGCAAAATGCATAATTTTACTAGAAGGGTCTATGGTTTTGATCGTGTTAGTCTTTTTAGCATCTGACTCAGCCACGTAGAGAATTCCACTGGGTGCGAATGCTAAAGCTAATATAGTACCCAAGCTTGAATCTTCTCTAAAATCTGTATTTGTCCTGTTCACAGGCTTAACAATTGGCTTTCCATCACTTCCAAGTCTGCAATGTGACGGCTGACCTGCGACTACCTTTATTTTCATGTCGACTGTCAATTTTAAAATTATCCTATCATCTATAAAGTATAACGATCCATCTAATGGCGACAAAGCAACACGAGTTGGCCACTGCAGTTGAGCGTCATAAGGAGGAATAGCTCCACGACAAGGAACTGGAGACCAATGGTTGTGATGTCCATGGTGACCTACTAACGTGTGTATAATGCCACTCGGGTCTACAGCACGAATATTAGTTCCATCTGCTATATACATTGTTCTATCTGCAGCAATAGCGAGACCTGAAATAAAAACAACTTTAAAATATCTTGGCTATACATAATATACAGAGTGTTTTTGTCAGCACTACGTTAAAGAAAACAACAGTTTTAACTATCCTGTAAAAGCCTAATACATAGCAATCGTGTACCTTTAGGATGAGCCAATTTTGCTTTGATAGCCGGTCCTTCATCACCACAGTTAGAATCGTCTCCTGGCACACATCGGTCTCCATTACCAACAATTGGTTCAGAGTTGGTTGCTGGATCACGTACTTTATCTAAAACTATAACTCTTCTAACTTGATGTCTTTCAGAGTCTGATATGTATAAATATCCATCTGCTGGTGATATACAGATATAGTATTGATATGCAACTTGCGTGGTCCTGAAATACACATTATTATAATCTATAGTGAAATCGGCAATTTTAATTGTATAATATAGTATTTAAATATGAATAAAAAATAATTGAAAAAACAATGTATTCACAAAACTTACTCTAATTGCAGCACTGTAGTAACAACTCCTTCAGGCGTAATACGACGTACAAGGTTAAAATCACCGACATAAAGAGATCCATCAGGGCCAGAGGTAAGGGCAGTTGGTGTGAGAAGGCGTGAATCTGCAGCTTTTCCATTACAATGATCAGGGCAATTGAGCGATCTTTGTAGACCTGTTCCCATTACCACCTAAAATTTTTAATAAGATATTAAATTGTACGTAATTGAAGTTTAACTTGAGGTTGACTGAAAAAATAAAAATACAACAATACCTGCACTGTCCTAGGATACTGCTTCAAATGTAACAAAGCTCCGTCTCCTTTTTGCAGAATACCTTCATGGAAATTATAATGGTGATGAATATCTAAGCCCCATCCGCCAATGTCAGAAATATCCACATCAAAACCAGACAAAGTAGCAGTTTGTGTCTCCCATACTATAGCTGAACAAGTTGTATATTCGTATCCAATAGATATTTTTGCTTGCGCTTGTCCATATACCTGTTAAAAAAAATATAATTAGGTAAATAATTATTATAATCTACTAATATATTTTATAGTTTCAGCTTAAATTAAAACTAACTACAGAATAATAAATACAATAGTTATGTATACTTCACACATAGTTCACATACGTTACACATACCTTTTGTTTATAGACATTCCTCTTGTTCCAAGCAAACACATGGGTCAAATCAGGGTCCGCCTCGTATGTGTGTGTGTGTAAAGAGCCCTCAATTTCAACGCGCACATGGACGCGTGTAAGAAACGCCGGAACCACTCTTCGGGTCAATTGGATGTGCACACAAGATAAATATCCAGCTGCTTGTGACGAACGGTACGTTAGCTTCACAGATGAGCCCGGTATGCCGATGGACTCGCTCACTATCTGTTGTACAGCGGTCAATTCAATTACAAGCGCAGTAAAGTAAGATAAATGGCAGTTTGCGAAGCTGGGGGGCTGTTTCTATGTATTGGTACACACATATAAACATAATATGCAAATAATATCTTAAAAATCAAGAATACAAATTTAAAATAAATATTCATAAGCTAAAAATCCAAAGCATTGTCTGCATAGTTGTTTAAGCAAATAAAGCGAAGAAACTTAAAGATTTTTTATAATTTAATGTTATAAATAATGAAACTAAAAATAATTTGAAAGTGATAAAATACCTGTGCTTCAGGGTATATGACAGTAGATGTTGTGGGTGAGGAAACTGCTGGTGCTGCCAGAGCCGGCATTGCCACCACTTCAGGTCTGAGTCGCTCGTGATCATGAGCACTACATGGTGGTGTTTCAGATTCCCACCACTGTGGCATCGGGGACCAATCGAGTCTTGGCGGAGCTCTGAAAAAGTTTTTGACTATAAAAATGATAGGAAAGTACTTTTAAAAAAAATAGATTAGTAAATAAATCACTTCGTGCCCATATAGTAGGAGAGGAGCCTAGT
Organism: Heliconius cydno galanthus; assembly: GCA_036379175.1. NCBI lineage: Eukaryota > Metazoa > Arthropoda > Insecta > Lepidoptera > Nymphalidae > Heliconius > Heliconius cydno. Next base: position 1,211,764 of record JAKRZM010001290.1, on the reverse strand, counting down.
CTTAGGATACTCCGCTCGTGTACTTTCTGCCGAATTCTTAGGACATTACATTTAACATTTGTTGTATTTAATATTATTGATATATTTTTGTATTTATAGTACTTAAAAATAAAGTAAAAATTTGCTCGACAAAAATTTCTAACCTCGGCGTTGGTACTTTAATACTGTCATCACTGAGTTCCATTTGGACTGGTGGTAACACCACAATTTGATTCCATGGCACGAAGACTGTCTTCCTTAGAGGCTTGAAAGGCGATCGCTGGAACTGCAATGTAACTGCTCCACCGCCATTCACCAACACGTCAAACCTAAAATTAAATTAATATGTTGAAATTATGAGATTATAAACATATATACGCTCTTTTCAAATGTTATATTAGCTTTAGAAAGCGTAGTTTAAAATCTGGCTGTGTCCAAAACATTAATATAGAGGTAATTTAAATAACTTAAGAGTAATATTTTTTATATAAATAAGTAAGAAGTTCGAAATCGTCCTCTACGCGTTAGAGTTCTCAAAAAAGGTTTTAAAAAGATGAGTGATGGAGGGAGTTGAAATATGTATATATGAAACTATTTTTAAGTCTTTCCTCATCCACCACGTTTCTTTTTATTTACTCAAATTTGTCATAGAATAGTAAAAACAATATATTTTTTACAGATTTACAAAAGACAGAGGGAACCTACGAGTACACTCGGCGAACGATACTTCGTTACCCACTTTCCGTCAAATTATCGAGGTTGGCGTAATTGATCGCTGCGCTTTTACCTTGGTACCCGAACGAAGAAATGAAAACATAAATAAGTAGATAATAATTCATTCCCTCGAGTGATAATCGAACTCACAACCATGACGTTACAATAATACGCTTGGGCTACGTCGTCACTCAACACGCAATGCTTCCAGAATTCGGCGGAAAGTGGGAAACGGAGTGTATTAACACTAGGTTCCCTCTGCCTACCCTGCTGTGTGCGGGATACAGCGTGCAGCTGATATACACATAGCTGGTTTAATATTCCTTTTGGTATAGAATATCGAAACAAAGATTAAAATAAATGAAATTTCACTTATTGCCTAACTAATAAAATCCATTAAAGACTAATATACATTTTGAATAATAGTAATATACTTTTAATTTTATAAATACAGTTATGAAATCGTCTATTGTTTTTATTTAATTTGAATAGTTATTGAGGGAAATGAAAATTCTAAATGAATCGTGCTTGAGTGCCGTTCATTTTATAATAAGTATCTATTTAATTAATAATTTCCAGAAATAAATGTATTATGCATGTAAATATTATATACTTCAGTTTAGCTTATCATATGGGTACATTTTCAATATTAATTAATCTCTTTGGTTAATATAATAATATTAATTAATTAGGCTCTTTGGAAATTATTATAAGAATCATTATGATTTGCTAAACGATGATCTTTTATTATACAATTATTTTGATATGTTTCTAGTTCATAACATTTATTTGTCTTTTGTAATACGAAAAAAAGGTACTGAGAATACAGGAACTTAATATGTTAATTTTACCCATTTTATAATACTTTTTTTAAGTGATAATAAATATAATGTTAACACATAAATTATATGGTTTTACGGATTTCAATATAGATATATTAAGAAATACATGTAACCTGTGTTAAATATATTAAAACCTGCCATAGTTCAAGCAGCACATAAGTACTTTCTTTTTCAGCTTCACTCTGTATCCCGCTAATAGCAGAGTAAGCAAAGAGAAGAGCCTAGTGTTAAGACACTCCGCTCCACACTTTAAGTCGAATTCATAGAATTTCTTCCATATAAAACTTCTTTGTAATACTTTACAAACTAACATTAATAACTAATATATTCATGGCTATCCCCACACCGACGACCTTTTAATGCAAACATTATAGTTCATTTCCCTTAAGTAACAAGCACACAGGTAGTTATTAAACATCATAAAAAGGAAAGATAAACAAATATTAATATTAAATAACATGAAAATTGTATAGTTCTATCATAAAAGCCGTAGAGGCTCTATGTATAATTCGATTATGCGTGAGGAAGTTTTAACGACCGTGACGGAGAATTAATAATAGCCGATGGTTGTTAAGATCAAATATTTGTAATGATTGTTGATTTTTACTTTAAATGTAGTGAGACACGCGATACGAGAAAGTTGGAATGTGGAATTTGTTGTATTTAGATATTTATATGTTATTTATGGAACCAATCTGTAACATGACTGAGAGTTTAATTGTTTAAATTAAACGAACGTTAATAGTTAAATGTTTTAGGGTAGGCAGAGGGAACCTGGGAGCCTAGGTTCATAACTAATTACTAATAACAATAAGTGCAATGAAGTTTTAGACCGTATGTATTTTTAGATTTATATTTATATTAGTTGCCTGGAAGAGGTGAATTTTGTAAAAAGGCTGCATTTTGCGCATTTTTATATTTTAAGTTCTTCCTCTTGTGAATTAGGTAGCTATATACGAGTATTTTTAAACTTTACGTGAAATAGAGTTTTTAAGTTTTGTTACGTTACAAGCCTGTAGGTACTAAGTGACTGACATAAAACGGACAGCCGAAATTACTGGACTTAGAAAATAAAGGATTCTCTACCTAATACAAAATTTTCCAAAGTTCCTACGGAAACGGGAAAGGTCAGGATTTACGATTTCTGTTAAAATCGACGCAAACAAAGTTGCAAGTGACGACTAGTTTAATATTAAAATCTATAATTGATATTTGTTGGAAATTAAGAATAATTAACATAATTAAATAAGTTATAGTATAATAAAATAACATTGAAAGTTATAATTTGCGTGTAAAAAGAGAAGGTTAACGGGCTCAACGCAAGCTGCGTCCTCATTGTTTATAATGTATGTACGAAAACATATAAGTGCTTTGTACAGAAACGGCACGTGTTCTAGCACCTGGCATGTCTTCTTTCGAATTAAGGGTGGACTGAGTTGTATGCAATTAATTTGTTATTTCGACTCGTTTGCACTAATTCGTGAGGTGTTTTTAAGGCAATGGGAACCTAGAGATAAGACACTCCGTTCTTTACTTCGCGCTGAATTTTCGAGGCATTCTATGTTAATTTTACGCGAGCGAATCAATGAAAATATTAATAACTAGGTTATTTCTTTTCGTATGGGAATGGAATCCACAACCGTCGTATTTACAGTCACACGCTAGTGCCAGTGATGGCCTCTACATCATTTACCAGTTAAGCACTACTTAAGGCACCCAAGTGCTGGCTGTCGGTTTTAATAATATAAAATTCAGTTTTCACACTTGGCATCGACAATACCGAAGCAATTAAATTATTTTGATTGGATGAAAGGCAGTTCACTGTAAGTGCGAACCTTGACCTAGATTCATCAATTTGAATGCTCCACGAGAGTCCATTAGTAGGAAATAAATGATAAATTCAATTTTTAGATTCATTTTCATTTTCCGGACTGCCAACAAAATATGAAAATTTTTCAAGTAGGGCAGGTACACTACGTCAAAATAAATTAGTTCACGGCAATTATTTTCCAGCAGCAAAACTATGACTTCGCGAACACTTGTGTTTTCAATATAGTTTTTATTAATGTTTTGTATAAAGTACCTAGGTACATATACTAACATATTTTTTGAAGCTTTCAAGAACAGTAGAATCACAGTAAGGATGGAAGATGTAATTTTTAAATTTCCACGAATTTTCTTTCTTTACACTGGGTGTTTATAGCCATTATTTTTGCTCTTTTATTATAATAAATATTATTTTTTCCATACATCTTACATGTTGCAATAATAAATTAAAAAATTCTACAATAATCACTCCGTTTCTATATGCATTTCTTTTTTTATTCAGCTTCACGCTGTATCCCACATATAGCAGTGTAGGTAGAGGAAATCTAGTGTTAAGACACTCCGCTCCCCATTTTCCACCGAATTTTGGAGGCATTGCGAGTTGATAAGCGGAATTCAACGCCGCTCTTTTATATCTTTATACACGTATCAATTTCACCATTACAACCATATTTTTAGTACATTATATTTTTTAGAATTATCAGCCAATTCTCAACAACTTACCATCCGCCTTGTCTCGTAAGCGTGAATCCAAATCTTGCCTCGCGGTCCACGGAGACCCTGATGCCGATGATGCCGAGCCCCTGCGGCGACACTACCTGCCCCCGCATCACCGACACTCGGCTGCACATCACACCGCTTATCAAATCGTGTCGCAGAGCACTTAACGTGCACGACTATATGATTCACATACATGTTTTTTATTATTTTGTACGGTCTAATTGTTATATCTTTTGTTTGCTATCTTTAGAATTGATTATAATAAGTTGGTGTATGTATAATTTATATACTTAGTACATTTTTCGTTTTAAATGTATGATTTTGCACTTTTTTTACAATAAATAATGTATAAATTGAAAATATAATATAAAAAACAACAATTAAAAACTAAAGTAAATGTTTTAAAAGTAATTCTATTTGTGTTGTTCAAACGAAAGTCACAGTAAGCACACACATAGAAAATACGTAAAAGAAAGATTAATTGGATATCTGTGACCATTAAGAGAAGAGCTCGAATAAACGAGACTCGTATCCATTAATACTAGAACTTAGTTTGCTTCAGCAAAAAGACAAGAATAACTCGTAGGAACGCCAGATACTTTTAGCCGTAGATGGCTAAAGAAAGTGGAAAGGGAAAACTTAGTTTGTAAATTGTCACTATTAGTGTCTAACTGTAACATTAAAAGTGCATACATTTAATATAAGGTTTTTCTGTAAATAAATCGATAAATTAACGAATGTTTCGATTATTGTAATTTTAATACTTAAGAGTTATTTATATACAAGTTATAACTAATTTCAAATATAGATTATTATACCAATTTAGCTCCAATTCATTGCTACCAGGCATTTACAGTATTCAAAACATTCAGTCCAAACTTCTCAAATCAATTTCACGATAGCCACAGTATGAGAATCATATCGTCGAGCACGTTGCCTCAATAGAATAATGATTGAGGTCACCGTGCTATAACTTGCAATCAAATCTGTGAAAGTGAAGAATGAAAATAAAAATTGAAAAATAAAATAAGAAGTCTTTAGCATTGCACATTCTCGTTTCAGGATTAGCTAATCGTCTAGTTGAAATTTCCATTTTCATAATGTATTCTTTTTGGAAATAATTAATAATTTAAAATAATTAATGTTTATTATGTAAATGAAAATTTATCTAGATAGGTATGTAGGTATAATAATGCATGTAACAGCTGCCACACAGACCATAGTCAATATTTTTCATATAAAAGGATTTTTGAGCTACATTTATTTTGTACGTTAAATACCATCTCGTGACATTTGAAATTGGTGCAAATTATAATGAATCTGTAGCGTTGATATAAAAAAGTATATTATTTCTAGAATACAGCTTGGTTCCAAAGTGCATTTTGGATAAATTTACGGCGATACGACAAAGTAGATGTTTATGTAATTTAGTCAATTTTAAATTCAAAATCAAAAATTGAAATTCATTTATGCGAACTTAAAGATTAATTGGACCGTTTATTTTGAAAGTGGTGTAAGTCCATTTTTGAGAAAAATGAGATATCACGTAATTCATGCTTAATTTAATGTAATGTTTTTATATATAACTAGTCCGTGTTTAATTTCTCAAAAAAAACCCATGTTTTGAACAACTTAAAATCGGTCGGTAAATGAAATTGCATAATCATCGACATACTAACCTTTAATTTTCTCGAAACAAAAGAAAATGGACTTACACCACTCTCAAAATAAACGGTCCAATTAATGAAACTGATGCACCGCTGTTTATATAAGTACTAAACGCTTAAATGTATATTTAATAAATATTTTTTTTTATGTAAATTGTATACTAATACAGGTTTTAAAAAATAAATATATATATCTACTTAAGTAGATCTCGTTACCCACCATAATCTAGCACATCTTGAGCTGACCTTCGTGTCTTTTTATTACATAGTCGTTGCAATTTTGCTCGCTGGAAATATTTCTTAAATTGTGTTTTAAATAAAACTTTGTCTAAATACATAATATAAATGAAATAGTATATGTATTACAAATGTTCTAGGAAATGTTTAGTAAACGATAGTGTGAAAATTAATATAAGTTGTATATTATTTTTTATAAGATTTGAGACATAAAATTAAACTAATTTAAGCTTTAGAATTGATTTAAGCTAAAAGATTAATGAGTTACAAATTTTGATGTATGCTAGTTTGTTTTATAAAAAAATTGCCTAGAAAAAGTTAGGATTGCCTATTTATTGCCGTGTTTTGCATCATTTAAATATATTTTAAGGTATTGTATACCTAAGAAATACAGTATATTTCATTACTTTTTAACCGACTTCTGTAAGAAAAGGAGGTTATCAATTCGACTGTATTTTTTTTTTTTTTTTTTTTTTTTATGTTTGTTACCTCATAACTTTTAACTGGGTGGACCGATTTTGATAATTTTTTTTTTATTTGAAAGGTATAGCTTCCCGAATGGTCCCATTTTTTTTTGGTCCATGTCTGACAATGGTATCCATGAGAAAATCACATAAGTCTTAAATTTGCATTATGCATGTGCGCGACTAATAGCCGAATAACTCAATGTCGCGCCAACCGATTTTGATGATTCTTTTTTTATTTGAAAGGATACACTTCAAGGATAATTTGGTGAAAGTTTGGTTAGGTTTCGATTATGGAATCCGGAGAAAATTGAGAAAGTTTGTTTTTTTTGGTCAAAAATTAATTATACTGTAATAGTTACAAGCAAAAACTTTTTAAATTGATGTCAGAAGTGAGATTCCTGATCGTTGCATTTCTTTTCAACCAATCTCAAAAAAGAGGATGTTCTCATTTTCAACCAACTTCAAAAAAGGGAGATTCCGAATTCACCCGAATACTTTTTATGTTTGTTCTTGTCAATATACCAAAATGTAACTTTGCACAAAAATAATAGCTAATTAAATGAAGTTTTACATAGAACAATCACAACCACTCGTTGACAACCACTACCACCACCATCACCACTCGTTCAAGAAGCATCATTTTAAGATCTACCCATCACTAAAAATCGTAAAATAAATTAATTTTTAACAAAAACAAAAACCGACTTCTAACAACGAACTAAAAAGTGAAAAATAATTATATAAAGATTTTATAATTTTGAAGTCGGTGCCAAGTAAAACAAACAGGCTTAGTAATTAGATATTGTAGTAAAGGTGTTGTAGCATTAGTTTGACACCGACTTCAAAATTATAAAATCTTTATATAATTATTTTTCACTTTTTAGTTCGTTGTTAGAAGTCGGTTTTTGTTTTTGTTAAAAATTATCACGAGAGTGTAATACAATTATAAACGTGAACTAAAAACACTTATAAAACTAGTCTAACAAAAAATAAATTATCATTTAACTAATAAATCATACTAGATACCTTTTAAAAGTTAATACAATTTTATTTATATTTAGAGACTCAATTTTAATTCTTCTAACTACATACACAATATATGTACACTTATATTCCTAAAAACACTCTGGAAACACAAAAACATATTAATTAAATAATTAATTAATTAATAACATTAATTAGAGGAAAGTACGTTGCACCAATTTCAACGTTGATTATTCTAAAGTGTATTTATTTACTCTGTGACCGGTAGATGGAAGCAATGTTAATGTACAGTGTCGACGAGTTGCTATCATATCGCAGAGAAATGCTCGAAGTTCTCAACTTGTGTTTTCATCAGGGTTAGGATCTAAACATATAAGAGCTTGGGCAGGGTAAGGGTTGGTTAACAGATGATAGACGCAGACAAAGGTTAGGGAACACATAAAAGGGTAAGTTTTTTGAAGCTAATTTTGCGTGTTCGTTGATTTGTTCGATAGATGACAAACATTACGCGCCTCTATACGTATATATTACATCCCTACACCTAACGAAATGTGTTTTTAACGTCTTGCGTGAAAGCGTATATGATTTTCCTAAGTTTCTTTAGTATATAAAAGTTATATCATAGTATATGTGAGCTATAACAGAAGCACAGTAGACGAGAACAAATGTTACAAAAAATGCTTTTGTGGTTGTGACAAAATCATATAGTATAATTCTATTATATTTATATTTTTAATTTTTTTACTGCGCTCGTCAAACCACGTTCAAATGATTAACAGAGGATGTGGAGTTTATCTCAGCCACAAAGCACATTTAAGACAGACATACAGATGTTACATACACATAGAGAATGAAACGAATACAGACAAAGGAGTAAACGAAAAGTGAAAAGCGTTATTGTCGCCGTTCGCGTGCCACTTGGCGGACAGGCGGCGGGCGACGGCAGTACACACATATGCAGGAGTCGCAACAAAAGGGAATAGGTTAACAGATACTGAACACTGAGGGGCGAGGGCGGGCTGACTGACACTTACCCTGGTGTAAAGGAATCCCAGAACTCGCTAGGAGTGGCGGACACACGGCGGCACAGGGACACAGAAAGACAGGACAGATTACTACACAGATACCTACAACCCTCAGTGCAACCCCACCCCGATCGGCAACCGGTGCGGCCGGTTGCGCTCGTCTACGCTGGTTACCTTGCGTTTTAACACTTGCTTTAATCATCGTTATTATCAATTGACATATTTTAGTACTGATTAACAAGTGAAGCCCGTTTGCATTAGAACAACACCACCACTATTCGATTTCATGTAAATGTTAACAGGACAACTTTACAATGATATGTGAAATTTGGAAAAGTGAGATTTTGAAGGTTGCACCAAGACATTACTATACGGAACTATACGGAACGATACAAGAGTGCATGCTGAATGGTGAACGCGCGAAGGTCAGGTATATATATATGTATCTAGGTCCAATTAAACAAATGCCAGAACGCAATATAACCCTTCCAAAGTTTCCAACATAAATAAAATAGTTAAGCGGCTCGTGTTTTAATGCAAACAAACTTTTGAGGCGCTTTTGCATATAAAGCGAGGTGGGTTGTCTACTTTATTTATTCAGTTTTGCTTTGTCTTATTCTGTTATTATGAGAGGTCGCATTTTCTTTTACTTTATTGAACCGCAAGATTATGTTACATTAACTTTTGTTTCTAATATTGCAATCGGTTAACTCAGATCGTGAAAGAAACCTGTCTTTTTATGAATAGAATGTAAAGTTTGAGACAGTTAATAATTCTGTTGTCAAGACAAGGTAGACGAAATTAATTAAATTGTCTACGTCGACGTAGGCGTCAATCATGACTTGAGTCCCTGATAATGATTGTAATTTAAATAAATATTTATCTGGCAAAAGACAAACAAAACTGTTCGAAAGCTTTTGAGCGTTCCGATATTTTATATGTTAATAATTAAATAGATATAATTAATAACGCAATTATTTTTAATTAGACAAACAGGTAGGGTAAGACACACACAAAGGATAAACATTAGACAATACACAACACATCGGATCTGGTGTGAAAACATAGGTGTGAAAACAAAAATGATAAAAACAAAATATTTTTATACTATTATTGAATTATTAATTAACCATGCCGGGATTGCAAAACATAAATTAATAAATTTGCTCTTTATAAAAAAAGAAATAGGAAAATCAGAACACTTCCACCAGATGATAAACAATAATGTAAATAATAAATCAATAAAATAAAAATAACCACACCAAATCCTTGGAAAGGTCTAGGAAGATGAACGGGATCCAAATTGGTACAGGTGCTAGTTCCTAAATACACAATGTTAATTTTAGATTTTGTCTTTTATTACGGATTTACAAACTATGGAGATGATAATACGGATCTACTATTATTGTTAGTGCAAATTATCAATTTATAACTGTGCAAAACCGATCGGTTAATCCTAAGCCATCGTCGAGTAAAAGATATCGTTGTTAATGTCACCATTTTTTTTACAATATTTATTCGATATCTTTCACGTATGAAGTGATTTGGTGTTTACGTACTTGGATATTTGAATATTCTAACTTTAAGTCACTTACCTTTCTGAATATTCATCCATGTGTGCGTAGCTTTGTACGGAATTCTCTTCGATAAGAAATTTAACGCGTTGATAGAAGGAGGCGGTGACCGATGGGGGTTGCTTACGAAGCAGTACTTCTACAGGATCGTTGGAGGCCAAACACATAATGTGCTCGGAGCATTCAGGCCTGCTGCAGCACTCGGAATCCGAGCAGTCCGTCATGCCATCTTCAAAATGGTAGTGCCAATGTCAAATGATCGATCATTTCGAATGCAGAAAATATTTTTGATTCCTTTTTGATAAATCTTACAAAGTACACAATAAAAATAGAGAAAATGCTTTAATGACTACTACATATTGGATTATGAAATTGAATGATTATGATTGAATGCAACAGTAGATTCATATTTATAAATAAATGAATTACCTTCATCATTATCTTCGTTGTCGCTACAAGAGAGCTCAAGTGCGATAGAGCAGTCGGTGCCAGCCCAGCCGTCAGCGCAGGAGCAGCGGTATACACCATCTTCCAGTAAGCACTGACCGTGACGAGAGCAACCATTTGGACAACCGGCTGTGTATTTATTAATTACTTTTAATATATGCTTATTTCATGTAACACGGTATGCTAGGCTATGGTTTGTAAACCTTAGTTGTTATAAGGTACTTATACCAAGTTTAGTCTTTAAGAGCGTTATAACTTTTCTAAATAGTAAGATACAATTAAATCATATCATAAAAAATACAATATTATACTTACGTAAAGTACAATGTCGTCCATTCCAGCCTTGTGTACAAACGCACGTGCCATTTTTGCATTGACCATGTTCATGACAGCGAATATCGCAAGGGCGTTGGTCGCATAAGGAACCCGTCCAACCATCATCGCAACGGCATACTCCTTCCGCGCAAACACCATGAGGTCCACAATCCAAGGAGCAGACCACTGTGAAAAAAATATACAGTTAATATGTAATAGTTAACATGTTAAAATTGATAAACTAAAATTGTTAAATATGGGTACCTTGTGAGCAATCATCGCCAGTATACAATGGATCACAAACGCATCTCCCTGCATCTAAGTCGTATATTCCTCTTTGAGAGCAGGCAGGCAAGCATCGTTGAACGCGCGCATCACGTTCCGTGCAGGCTGCGCCGCGCCAGCCAGCGCGACACACGCAACGACCACGAACACATGACCCGTGACCACCGCAAGTAGGGTCGAGGCAGTCCTCTGTATTAAAATATCAATAATTAGAATATAAAATATATGTACGTAATACGTATATAAAATATAAAATATAATATTTTAAATAAAAATGTTAAAAATGTATTTTTAGTACCTTCATCACACTTAAGCCCTTTCCAGCCAGCTTTGCAATGACATTGTCCAGCCACACATTGACCACGGCCAGAGCAGTCAGCGGGTTCACAATCATGTGCAGGAATATCACACTCTGCCCCTTTCCAACCTTCAGAGCAGTGGCAAATTCCACCCGCATATGCACCATGACCAGAGCAAAGAACGGGGCATACACCTGTGAACAAAAACATTTTGTAAAAATTTAAATATACTACCAGAAATGAGGTATATTAAATAGGAGCTGAGCTTACTTTTTGAGCAGTCATGCCCTTCAAAGCCATCCATACAATCACATTTTCCAAGATAGCAAGATCCGTGGCCAGAGCAATCATCTGGGCAGGAATTTGTGACACCTTCTGCTTCAGAAACAATCATTTCGACATGATGTGGTTGGAGTTCATCATTGTAAATAGATATAAACCATCGTCCCGTGTCAAGGTATTGAAGTATACTAACATTCACTCTCATATCTGTGGATCTCTTAGTAATAGTATGGTTCCAGCTTTCAAATGGACTAATCGTGCTAAGTAATGTCTTCATATCAACAAATGTGGGCTCCTGTGATTCAAACTGATATAAACTTCTTCTTTTTCTAAGTCTGTGATCAACTCGACCGCCTCTAATAAATTCTACGAAGTCGTACTGTGTAACACTAGGAGCGACATTTCTTCTTCCATATACAGCAAAATTAGCTCCCCAAGGTACAGTAAAATTAAGACTAACGAATGCAGGTTGTTTATTTCGAAATTCAGAACTCCAAAATTGGTAAGCAGGAATCGTTGCGCTATGAAGTTCATCGAATTCCCGGACTTCTAAAGCTGGAGACCATGGCGGTGGAGCAGCTTGCTGTACTTGCTGCGGTATTACTGCTGACTCTAAAGCTGCTTGAGCAGTCGTTGACCAACCTAACGATGATGTTGATATAGATTCTAAAAATAAATAAAATAGTCATGGTAAAGTATACTACGATAATAATGTAATTAATTCTTAAAAATTACAATGACAACATTTTTACGTACCATCTGATGGTGAAGATGTTGAAAGAGCATCTCTAATTCCATGTGAATGTGTGACCGCTTTTACATCTTGTACCAGAATACAATTAGAATTGTCTATATTACTTTTAATTGACGATAATGCTGCAACAATAAATATATCCAGTTTAAAAAATATATATTTAATGTAATTCTTCTAGATTAGATTATATGCGTCTATTAAATAAACTGCTTAAATGAATTAAAAGACCTGTGTAATATTTCCATTAAACAATTTTATTATCTTCCAATCTGTTATAACCAGACGTCAAAATGAAATTCCATTATAATATTGGTGTGATTGTAAGCGTTATTACGAAACTTGACACAAAGAGAAATGTCTCTGTAGAATGTGACGTTTGGTAGATGCATCTATGAGTAGGGTAAGTGTCGTGACGTCCCGTTGAGTTTTAATTAACCGGAGCAAGTCTAAGGCGCATTTCGTGGCACTGTGACGGAGCAATTGGTTCCGGTGCAATGGACTGAGTGGCTTGTGAGCACGTAGGTTGCTTACATCTAAACATTTCTTGCTGCCGGATTGGTAGTTTCTTCGAAAATGTTACTAATTTACACGTATTGGAAAGCCGATATATGAAATAGATCGTGTAATTATTTATATGGAAATTAAGTTCTACAAATCAAAGACAGTAAAAATATCGTTTAAAATTCAATTGAAATGAATATAACAACGAGATTTTTTATTGTGTGAAAACAAAAAATTAAGTAAACCATTTATCCTTAACAAAAGTTGATTTTGGAATAAAACATTACCATCTAAATGGAATTGATTGTGCACATTTATTAGTTCCATATGAAACCTGCAAGCGGCCGGGATTTGCTGGCCCATTAAAGATGCAATGTTTATTTTGTTTTGGAACGTGTGCCCGAGCCGGGATCTGGTTACATCACCTTAAATAAAACTCGTAGCATACCATATGTCAATCGTCGTACGGTTTAATTGACGTAACGGCGAAGCGGAATCCGACTAATTGCCTACCATTTACTTTTGATTATTGGCCTACAATTTGCTGAAAGATATTCCGAATAAATAGACAGAAGTGGAAGTAATTTATGGAGTTGGTTAGTAAATTAACTGTTAGGGTTTTAGTGCCATAATATTATTTATGACAAAATAAAGTATAAAGTAAGTAAATAAACTAGAACTATTTTATTATAGTTATCATATTTAATTTAATTCTGGAGGCATTGCTGTTGAGTGGCGGAACTTAACGCCGCTCTTAATTAAATATTAAATATTTCAATTCCTCGAGTGAGAATCGAACTCATAACCAGTCGCGTCTTTGTGACCCTGCACCACGACCGACTTCTTTAACCAAATATTGTAATATGAATTTAAATTCACAGTTAATGTCTATAAATAAATAAAATGATCACAAATTTTAGAAGCCAACAAGTAGACATTGTCATCGTAAAAACAAATACAAAAGTGAATAATTACGTTATCAGCGTCCCTTGAAGAGTTATCTCCGTAAGATTCGGTGGGAGATAAGCATCGTAATACGTTGACGCCATTTGGCCGTTTGAATTGGACAATTTAGTGTAACTGCGTCGAGGGTCAATACTTAACTGGATAAGTTATCGATGCACTTATCTATGGTTTAATATATAATTTATTCATGACTCACAAATGGTAATTCTCATTGATTTTTAAATCTCGTATTGCAAATTTAGATAAGCAGTGATACAGGCGTAGGGAGGGAATATTTAAATTTTGTTTCAAAGTGTCTATACAAATACTAAACTATAATGTTTTTAATATTATTGTATGCAATAGCTGTGGTAATTTTAGCTGTGTTGGTATATGGACATTTCATATTAAGATGATTTAATAATCTACAGAAATAAAAATTATTTAGACCTTATGGTCTCTTTGGGACATTAATGTATAAAATGTATATTATTTATTTACATTAAGTTGGAAATAAAAGCTAATAAACAGCATTGAACTACATATAAACGAGCACAGACGACGCAAGTTCCGCCCACAAAAATGATATATTGTAATGTGGTAAGTTGTTCCTTTTCGATGATCCCTCGTAAATTCTATAAATTTTCGCAATAGAACGCCGTCGAGGAAATCGAGGGTCGTTGAATACGTCTCCGGGATGCACGGGACGATTGTGTGCAGATGGACGATGTTTGCTATCTATACTATTTTTCGAGTTAATACAATTTATTGTAATACGATTCAGCATAGATTGCATCGTGTAGGGGGACTGGGGGAACAAACTTGTTTGATGGAGTCTCGGGGGACCCTGGCGCGCCGTCGCAATGGCTCGGTATTAGTCACGTGATAAATCTTCCACTCCGTACCTCTCTCCCTCTATCTCTTTTTATCGTTCGGCACACATCATTAAAGCGTCCTGTTCTCGCGTAAATATGATCCATATTCACGGAGGGTCGAGGTCTTGTTTGCTCTATTTTAAGAAGTGTGGACAAGAACAAATCTATCAATGCCAGGCACAAATTTAATAATCAAATTGAAAAAGTAAATTTGCTATCGCCTAAAAAATGTAATCATAGCTGTATGGAAATACAAACGAAATGTATAAGGGGAATTTTAAAAGAGCTTATATAGCTTTAAGGGTTTAAAGATTGATAATTTGTAATATTGTAGAAAGAATAACGAATAAAAAATGAAATTACAAGAACTGTTTGTTTAACATTGATATGTTATTATGTAAGGTGCTACCGAATATATAAATGGTTATAGGAGAGCTACTAACGTTATCGTAGCGCAGGTGAGTAGTGTCTGGTTCTATAAAGTATATTTGTGAGCTTGGCCTAGTTTGACGAGGCACGGCTAAGGTTGAAAGTAAAGAAAGAATCTTTTAAAATAAGGTTCTCTTTGTGTACTTTATTCTGTGCAAGAGAAGAGTGAAGATACACATCTTTCGTATTGAGATAGAGTTATCAGTATTCATTATTAGAGGACATTATTAGTAATATCGAAAGTAATATCAGTAAGCATAATTTATTATTAATTACAAATAATTTACGTTAAAAATATACGCAAATGCGACAGATTGTGGGTTCGATTCCCACTCGAGGAAATCAAATATTTGATATTTTCATTCCTTCTCTTTTTCTGGTGTCGAGGCAAAACGCGGCTGTATGTTCAGCCACTCGATACGCAGTACGTCCAGAATCCGACGGAAAGTGGAGAGCGGAGAGGGCTCCCTCTAACTCCTGCTACATGCGGGATACAGCTTGAAACTAAATGAATAATAAATAATTTAAGAATACTATATCTTAATGCGTATGTATAAAACGATTCATTAAACATTTTTCATAACAAATCCACCATGTGGCGCGTGTTGTTACGCATGTATTGGATATTATTTTAGCATTTAGTTACAGTTATAGGGAGAGTTTAAATAAAAAATTAGGGGTCTTCAAAATTTCAATTACATTAAAAAGTTGACGCAGCTATATTCGTGCCCATTCATCGTACTCGGACGTAATGAAGGGTGCAACAGATGGTTCACATTTTTTTCATTACACCGGCAGAACTACTGTACACCAGAAGATTTATGTCGGATTAAAAAATAGAGCGAGTTTTATTCGCTACATATTTGAAACATTAGTGGGTGTGATCTGTGTTCCTAGAGCTACTCGTATTATAAATAATACATAATTGGTACTAGGAGGCGGATTACAATTACATTGTATATCAACATTATATCGCAAGGAACCTCAAGTCAAGTATCGCATTTCATTTACTACATTGCGTGTTGAGTGACGAACTTAAAGCCATGCTAGCTAAACATAACTTACGGGAACCGAACCGATATGCATTCACTGACGCAGACCGCTGATCATCACAGTCATATGGGCTACTGTCCTACGACGGCCTCAGTAATAATATGGAGTAAAGTGTAAATATAAGACAAAATTTAATTTAGATTATTTCACTTCTTATTAACGCCATTAAAATACCTTAAGTTTCACGCAGTCGAGACGATTTCTACTAATTAGTTATATTGTTAGATTAATATTGTAATGTTATAAAAGAAAATATAACACGACATTTATCTCACCACTTTTTAATTTGTTTTACCGAGAATAACGTCCAAAGAAAAATTACTTTAAAGTCGGCTGCATTTAGAAAAAAATACCTACTGCTTTTGACGGCACCATCCGTATATCTCTGTATTTTATTGATATTTCGTTAGATTAAATGATATCTTTGGAAAATCTAAATGTGGTGATTTAAAAGTCATTCAATTAAAAAGAGTGTATCGGTTTCCAACAGACGCGAGGCCGGCACATCAGTATGCGACACACGGCTTATCTCCTGTCCCCCCAATTTAATGCATATCTAAATGAAGTGAGATCCAATACGATAAGATCCATTGACTTAAAACATATCACATTGAGGTTGTCCATTAGGTTGTCCATCGCTACGAAGAAATGGGGGAAATTGTATTTTATTTTTTTTCTTATCCGCTGTTCAACTTTCTCTCGACAAAGTATCTATAAATGCGTCACATTAGTATATATTATTATAAATAGATTTTTTTTAATGAAAAATAAAGTTTTCCGTACTGTGGTGTGTATGTAGGTATTTAGCTGTTTATTTTATTTCAAAGAATACATAATTATTTGAATTCTTCTAATTTATTAGACATGATCACTGTAATATTCATATGGCTCAAATATTGACTATTTGAAATTATTGAAATATGGCGTGTTCGAAGCACATTATTTGGTGTTCGGAAATTGCATACCTACTGCAGACTATGTTAAATAGAATAAAGCCGGCTAATTGCGAGTTGGACTTGCGCACAAAGGGTTCCGTATCGTTGTCTATAAAAACGGCAAACTAGGTTTGTTGTATGGGTTTCCATAAACATTTATTTTCTTCTATTTTTAGTAATTGTTATTAGCAGCAACAGAAATACATCGTCTGTTAAAATTTCAACTGCCTAACTATCACAGTTCATGAGATACAGCCTGGTGACAGACGGACAGACTGACAGACAGCGGAGTCTCAGGAATAAGGGTTTCGTTTTACCCCTTGGAAACGGAACACTAAAAAACCTAATGTTATGGTATAGGTTATATAAATTGTATTTAAATATACATAAATGACTCCAAATTAGTTATAGAATCTTTTATTTTACGCAGGTATACGTCACAATTGTTCAATATTTGCGTTCTTGATATTACATATTAATATTATTACATAATATGTTATTGATTATTTGTATTATATCTTTGTTTATATATATATTAAACGTCTTTGTAATGTCCTTCTTTGTATCACAGTTATATTATACTAGCGGACCCGGACGCGGCTACGCCTGCTTGAAATATAAGAATATAATTTCTATAGAAATATAATTTCAATCTAGATGAAATGCTAAAAGTGACTATTATATTTATTTTCATAAAGATGAATATCAAAATGACGCGGTAACGAACGCGGTCGCGTAGCGACGACGGTTGTTATTAACATGGCAGAATAAATTGCATGTCAAATTAGAAAGTATTTTAATTTATTAGTATATATGTGTAATGTAATTTTATATAGCCTATAGCACTTCTGTAGAATGCAGCTTCCATACAAAACAAAAACGAACTAAATCGATCCAGTAGATCCAGAGATCTTAGCGTTCAAACAAACAAACAAACAAATTCTTCCGCTTTATTATATTACTAGTGGACCCGGACGCGGCTACGCCTGCTTCAACTATAAGAATATTTATTAAATATATTCATGAAATTATTTTCAATTCTAAATAGAATTAGTAAGAAAATATAAGCTCAAATAATCAAAAAGAATAATAAGTAGATACACACTATTAGAAAAAATTATCTGAGTTATTGAAATGAACTAACAAAAGGATTAAAAGTAACAAAGATATGTATTCTTAATATTAGAAAAAATACCTAAAGTTTTCCGTACGTGCGTACATAGATATCGACTCTACGAAATAACTAAACATTTCTCTCTATTGAGTATGATAATTTTAGCGGGCAATATCAAATAAAATAAGAAGAGAATCAAAGTGTATTTTAAATTAATTATAAACAACAAATAAAGTTCGAAAATGTATGAAAATTTATAAAACCGTCAACGTCATCTGCCCGTTCGCGTCGGTCATACTGTGCCGCCCGCTAGGTGGCTAGGTCATTTGGAATCAGTAACATCTCCTTAATTATTTATTAGAATGTTATACAGTAAACTATAATTTCAATCTAGATAAAATGCTAAAAGTGACTATTATATTTATTTTCATAAGGATGAATATCAAAACGTCGCGGTAGCGGTCGCGTAGCAACGACGGTTGTTATTAACATGGCAGAATAAATTGCATGTCAAATTAGAATGTACTTTAAAATATATTAGTATATATGTGTAATGTAATGTTCTATAGCCTATAGCACTTCTAAAGAATGCAGCTTTCATACAAATCAAAAACAATGAAAATCGGACCAGTAGATCCAGAGATCTTAGCGTTCAAACAAACAAACAAACAAACAAACAAACAAACAAACAAACTCTTCAGCTTTATTATATTAGTATAGATTTCAATACGACGAGTGTTTCATAAGACATTATATAAAGACAAATGGAAAGAGAAATAAAAATGAAGTATCGGGCCTTTATCGGGCGTAGTATTGGGCGTATGTAAGATATAATGTAGTGCAACCAGCGACATATTTGCTGTCGGTTACTCGATATTCATATGCTCGGCGTCAGTGCTGGGCCTTTTGAATGCTAAAATACGTTTTTTTACAGTAGATACTAAAAACAGCCTTAAAAGTTATGTGAATACTCGAAAAGGGTAAGAGTAAAGTAGAATAAATTGTATTGTTGAGTAGAGTTGACTACTTAAACGTAGAGTCAAGTTATGACGTAAAGTCAACTTATTGAAATTGCTTTTATAAATAGAGGGATAATTAAAGTAATCATTTTCACGAAAAAAAATGTTGTCGAAAGATAATTTAGAAAAAAATAAATCATTTTGAGTAATTGTTAAATTAATAATATTAACTATTTAACAGCTAGTTCACTAAATTGCGTAATGCTGAAACAAAAAGCCAATGAAAAATATATTTAAAGAGAATAAATAGTAAATGCACTTTGAATCAATGCTTCAAAGTTTAAACATTTAGAATAGCATATAGATATACTAAGTTTCTATGATTTTATATGAATAAAATTTCTGTTTAACACAAAACAGAAACAATAATTGGCTTAAATAAAATCAATCAATAGGCTAATATTGTTATAGTTGTTCCAATACACAAAAGGAAAAAATATTCGAACAAGTTTTTATAAAAGCTACAGCCGGATTGAATGCGTGAGTCGTACGTGTAAGTAGGTTAAATGTAGTTATCTCTCTCGGGATCGAATCTTTGATGCTATTTTTGCGATGCCTTTAATGTGTGTGGTTTAAAGTTTTATCTAAGGAACTTCCGAGGGGACTCACGGAGATTTAGAATAAAGAAATATAAATTTATTTACTCAATTGCAAAACTAATTTACTTTTATAATGGTATATATTTAATTACTTTACTGGAACATACGAGTAATATTAATTTTTCAATTATAAATAAAACACCAAACATCAGAATAAATGAACACGAACTTATGAGTGTAATAACATTAATAACACTAATTTGTCTTAATATGTCATTGTTTAATACTTTTTGGCTCGCATTTGTAAATCTTGATAACATATGGAATGACTTTGTTGTTTATTGTTTTCATATTTAGCATATTTCACGTTAAAAATGTTTATTTTTGTGTTGTTAGTTTATAACGGATTACTAAATAGAGAGGGTTTGTTTAGGAGATAAGACGAGATTGCGATTAGATGATATATCTATAGTAAAATTATTCGGGACGTAGGTATAAGATATTTCGTAATTTATAACAACGTTAGCACAGGAGCGAGGCCCGAGGGCCCGAGGCACAAACCGCGTTGCCTCAGGTTAGCCCCATCATTTATATTTTTCAGATGTCTGTTTTTTTATAGGTCTCGCTGTGAATGTCGGATGCCAGCTCTAAACAAAGAACGGTGAAAGACTAATGATCCCGAGTTACAATACCAAAAGCGGCGATCAATTTATTTTCATTTTAATAGTGTTTAAAATAAGATTTAATTTGTGAAAATTATGATGAAAATCCATTTTCATTCGAAACTGTAATAAATATTTGTTTGTTTGTATTTAAATCTTCATTATTTTAATAACAACATTAAAGTCATATAGAATGTTTAATTAAAATCCCATATTACAAAAGTTTTACCGCCCGATATTGTATTTGCAGCGCTGTGTGCACATTGTAGCCGCAAGGCGACACATTATGTAATTCCCTGTTCCTTCCAGATAAAATAACAATCAGAAAAGATTAAATCTGCCTTTTATTTGTGGAAATTCTCTGCCTCGGGGCTTTTAATCATATATAAAATGTCTTCTTCCTCCTGGCATTAATCCCGGCTACTGCCAGGTCTGCCTTCCTACTCAACCTACTCCACTTTGCACGGTCTTTTGCGTCCTCGGTGGTTAGACCATTGGTTCTCATGTCCTGCATCACGACATCCAACCAGCGCTTCCTTGGGCGTCCGGGAGGTCTCACTCCAGAAACTGATATAGCACTGATATATCATATATAAAACGTATATACCCAAATTGTAGCTAAAATCGTACCTATACCTACATATTACATTTACGTAGCATTTTCTTTCTTCAAACAAAAATAATAATAATTACTAAAGTATTTATTATTACCAAACATCACTGTGTTTCTTTTAGAACTTATAAATTAATTTTTAACAAAAACAAAAACCGACTTCTAACAACGAACTAAAAAGTGAAAAATAATTATATAAAGATTTTATAATTTTGAAGTCGGTGCCAAGTAAAACAAACAGGCTTAGTAATTAGATATTGTAGTAAAGGTGTTGTAGCATTAGTTTGACACCGACTTCAAAATTATAAAATCTTTATATAATTATTTTTCACTTTTTAGTTCGTTGTTAGAAGTCGGTTTTTGTTTTTGTTAAAAATTAATTTATTTTACGATTTTTAGTGATGGGTAGATCTTAAAATGATGCTTCTTGAACGAGTGGTGATGGTGGTGGTAGTGGTTGTCAACGAGTGGTTGTGATTGTTCTATGTAAAACTTCATTTAATTAGCTATTATTTTTGTGCAAAGTTACATTTTGGTATATTGACAAGAACAAACATAAAAAGTATTCGGGTGAATTCGGAATCTCCCTTTTTTGAAGTTGGTTGAAAATGAGAACATCCTCTTTTTTGAGATTGGTTGAAAAGAAATGCAACGATCAGGAATCTCACTTCTGACATCAATTTAAAAAGTTTTTGCTTGTAACTATTACAGTATAATTAATTTTTGACCAAAAAAAACAAACTTTCTCAATTTTCTCCGGATTCCATAATCGAAACCTAACCAAACTTTCACCAAATTATCCTTGAAGTGTATCCTTTCAAATAAAAAAAGAATCATCAAAATCGGTTGGCGCGACATTGAGTTATTCGGCTATTAGTCGCGCACATGCATAATGCAAATTTAAGACTTATGTGATTTTCTCATGGATACCATTGTCAGACATGGACCAAAAAAAAATGGGACCATTCGGGAAGCTATACCTTTCAAATAAAAAAAAAATTATCAAAATCGGTCCACCCAGTTAAAAGTTATGAGGTAACAAACATAAAAAAAAAAAAAAAAAAAAAAAAAAAAAAAAAAAAAAATACAGTCGAATTGATAACCTCCTTTTCTTACAGAAGTCGGTTAAAAATTGAACAAACTGCTAATAGCCCTTGGGTATATTCATTCCTTTTATTATTTATAATGATTTACAAACTCTTATAAAAGAATAGGTTCTTTGTTTAAGTTGTCACACATTAATAGGTGGTGTGTGCTCGAATATTTGTAGATCATTGGTCCATTAGGTTCCCAATTACGTGTCAATAAAAGTTCGTTACATCGGGAACGTTGGCAACGAGAGCTACGTTAAAGTGGAGAGCCACTCTCACAATTTCGTTTAATTGTCACTCACAACCCCAACAAACTTCATTAATAATACCGTTCAACTTGGTAATGACATTGTATGTAGGTACACCACTATAATGTTTTTTAGTAGGGTAGGCAGAGGGAGCCTAGTGTTAAGACACTCCGCTTCCAACTATCCGCAGAATTCTGTAGGCATTGCATTTTTAATAGCGGAACTCGACTACAACAGACACTATAATGTTTTTTTTATAATTTAAAGTAATAATAGCAACATGGGAGCAATTTTTTATCAATGTACGAAACTAGGTGATGAAGTGAATAGGGCTTAACATACTTTTTCTATACAATATCCTCTTTAGCCGGGTGCTATTATATTATACTTATGTATGTCATTTTTTGTTACAGGAACAAATGTTTATTGTCTCAGTGTATAATTTTGTTGATATATACTAATGGCACAGGGGTACAAACGTGTGACTGTAGTTCGACGTCAGTGGGTTCGATTCCTACTCGGGGAAATGAATTATTCATTAATTTACTCATTAATATTTTCATTTCTCTGCTTTGGTGCCAAGCCAAAACAAACATGCAATGCCTAGAAATATTTGGAAAGTGGGGAACGGAATGTCTTTCCCTTGATTCCCTGATGTTTTAATTATTATACATATATGCATGATTATATAATATTGAAACCTATATACTTATATATGTCTAACAATTGTAGCATTTAAAATACAAACATAAATAAATTTAATTGTGAAATCAGTAAGTTTTGTGAATATAATTAGTCTGTACAAGAGATATAAAACATAAAAATATATTAAGAGGGCTCCCCGTAGAGTATTATTGACATTATTAGCGAAACATTGAAAGCAGTCGAATACAATATGTAACCAAATTACTATGGCTCATCAATAAATTATGGCGTATTTTTATAGAATTCATCATTATGCTAATTTAACATACAAAGTTCCGAATTAAAGTATGTCACTATAACCGTGACTAGTTGTGGGTTCGATTCCCAGTCGAGGAAAGAAATACTCGTATTTATTTAAATTTATATTTTCACTTTTTCACTCCGGTGTTGAGTTCCACCACTCAACACAAAATGCCTCCAGAATTAGGCGGAAAATAGGGAACAGATTGTCTTAACAACAGGTTCTGTCTGCCTACTTTACTACAATATATTGGAAAAACTTAATGTAAAAGCTGCTTTTCAAGCTAAGAATTATTGTTATTGATTCTCGAGACGTAGAAATGTTTATTTACTTTAATTATTCATATTTTTTATGATAGCCCTGCTACGTTTAATCATATGTAATTTATGTAAAATCATATAGGAACATGTATTTAGATTAATGTTTTGAAAAATAGAAACGTCTGTAACAATTTAAGCTGCATTCCTAGCGAGTTCATAAAATGTTCTCTAACGAACGATTCCGACGTCCCGCTGAGTTAGAATTATGATATATTACTAATATAATATTTCTGTTTTGTTTTAACAGTCGCATTGTATAGAATTATGAAAAACCCTTGGAAGTTGTAAATCTAAATCAATTATTTTTTATTATTTACCTTTAACTTTCTTTTCATAATAGAGATATAACTAATGTAAATAACTTAAATTCAAAATAATATATATAAAAGAGAATCTAGACATCAACCGGAGTACATAAGTACCGACATATATAAAAATGTAATAGTGTAGTTTTTATAAATAGGCTTCTTTTTTAATGTCTGTATTATACAGGTTGTTTTAAATAGTTAAAAGAGAGAATAATAAAATAAGTCTTACCTATAAAGTAGGCGAGCATGGCCGCTAGTATGACACAGAGGCATATCATGGCTATAGCTAAGCACTTCCACGTGCAACGATGTTGACATCGTTTGTCTATATGGAAGCGGGAAGGCGAGTACACGGGCACAGGGCTCGGCTGATTGGCGCGAAGAGGGAACCCTGGCATCACCAGAGGCTGGTTGGCAAGCTGACAGTGTCCAAGAGTACCTCCCATGCCACTGGACATTCCAGTGCCGCCCATTCTGTTGAAAAACAATAAGTTTTATAAATATGTAAATATGATTAACAAAACTCTTATAATAAAATTTGACCAGATTGCTTTTAGACAATAAATAAATATTTTTACTCAAAATCAGTAATAATCCCAATAAGTTAATTGTATTTTTTAATAATGTTGTTATAGTATATTTCTGTTGCACAATCATATAACTTTTTATGACAAATTCAAAACAAAGTAATAAAATAAATTCATTGCATTAGTCCACTGTATAAAAGAAACTCCTGCAAAAACTGATACCTGCTTTGATTTCCTCATAAATCAAACATCTGTTCCAGCATGATGCTCACCATATGGTGAATTTTTTGATGAAATCAAAACATATCATTATTAGGGATGTTGATAAAAAAATAATCGAGCGTTTGGAAATGTCCGCCTCGAGACACCATTATCAATTAGCTTCGGGTCTTTGTCCAAAAAGATCAGATAACAATACTTATAGGCATATCTGCGTAGAATTTCGAACGACCGTTGCGCTCGCCACCTGACGCCATTTTAACGATCTTTAGACAAAAGGATAAGCAAAAAATTAAAATAATTGGTCCAAGTTGAACGCCAGAGGAGCGTGACTTCTAAAAGACTTGTTTCGAGGATGCTTTTCACTGTAATTTTCTTAAAAGATTATTCAGAGAAAGAATAACTTATTAAATCTTAAACAATAAGTGTCTTGTATAATGAATGACAATGGACGTAAAAGTTAAAATTTCTGCAAATCGCATTATTATTTAATTTGAATAATATTTCTCTGATTGCGTCTACATTTTATATTTTGTATAATTTAAAAATAACCTTGTAATGGAATTTGAAGTTGCCCGCAGAGTTACAAAAGTACACTAGTACCTACCACTTAGCTATTTATAACTGTACTCGAAATTGATTTTGTTATGTGAATAGCTATTAACTTTTTGTAGATTGTAATTTTGTAGATGCTATTACTGGTGGAAGAGCACCATTTCCACGCGTTACCGAAATGACTCTACCATTTGTGTTTTACGAAATAATAATTATGTGGTCTCTTGTACGGAATATATACATAGTTTCAGTAAAGAGAGAAAGAAATTATCCGTAGCCTTCATCCCAAATTAAAAGAGGGAAAACAAAGACAATTAACGAAGCTGACGACAGCGACTATTGTAGGACATTCCCGCTATATTTCAAGCGGTGGCGCACGGACGGGTGTTCGTTAGGATTTTGACAAGCTCTTGTCACGAGTGAGCTCTTAATGAAGCGGCAAATAATGAGGTGCGGCACCGTACGAGCCATAAAATCGTGTCTAATTAATACGAGTTTACACTCTACAATTTGAACTAGAGCATGTGAAATTTGAGGCTCAGGCCAGTCATGGCGCAGGGGCTCAACGGTGTCATTGTAAACGCGGCAGGTAGTGGGTTCGATTCTCATTCAAGGAAATGAAATATTTAATAGTTTAATTTCTTCGCACTAGGGTGCAACAGCTATGCATCGGCTTTTGCAATCGTTTTGTTAACCTGCTGTGTGCGAGATATAACGTGAAGCGCAAAAAAAATTGAAAAAATAGCTCTATTTGAGGATTAACGGTAAATACTGTAGCAATGGAATAAAAGCAAAAAATATCAACGATCAATTGAAGTACGTGTTTAAGACAGAAACCTGTTAGACATCCGTGTCTGTCTGCAGTCGCACAGTTTTTATATTTCAAATCGCGCGTGCATCGGTCACTTCTAGTTCGGAGCGGGCTTGCCGACCTCTAACTCGGGAACAAGATAAAACAAAAACAATAAAAATGCAGGCACGGGCCGTGAGAACGCGTCTTCTTCTCTGCGGCCGTTCCGTGCCAGCCATTTATCTTGAACAGTCGTGCAGGTATGGACCGGCCGGCGATGTGCTTTTATTGCGTCGTGCCCCTAAATATACGTTGGTAGAAACTCTGCCTTACATTATTTCCATATAATTATGTTTTGACGAAAATTATAGCATTTGTAAAAAACAATATTGATAACTTTAAATATTATAGAAACATATATATTTTTCCAGCTTCATGCTGTATCCTGCATATAGCAAGGTAGGCAGATGGAAGGAACCTAATGTTAAGATACTCTGTTCTCCACTTTCCTTTTCCTTTGCCTTTATAGCAGAGCAAAGAAATAAAAATTGTATTAAAACATCATTAATTCTTTCGAGTGCGTCGTCCGACGTCCTCTATCTATATGGAAAAATATTATTAATAGTTTATATATATTGTTAAGGTTAATATTTTAAACACAAACTAAAGTAATTTTAAGAATTATGCCATACATATAGCGGCAGTAAATTTATGAGCAATTGTTATGTAATTTGTATAGAGATTGTTGTATTAATAATTCCTGTAGATTGGCGAATAATATTATATGGTGATAGTGTTCAATGTTGATTGTTTAAATGTTTCATTGTTGTAAGCTATTCAATACATAAAGAGCTATTATAGATTGTAATAATTTTATAGGGATGGTATGTAAATAATTATTGATCATATAAAATATATTTTTTCAGCTTCATGCTGTATCCTGCATGTATCAGGATAGGCAGAGGGAGCCTAGTGTTAAGACAGTACGTTCCCTACTTTTCGCCGAATTCTGGAGGTATTGCGTGTTAACTAGTACTAGTCAACGCCCTATTCCTCCACAGCAGAGCAAAGAAATGAAAATATGAAATAATTCATTTCGTCGAGTGGAAATCGAACCCGCAACTTGTCCCGTACACGCTTGTACCCCAGCGCCACGATTGGCCTCTATATAAAATAATGTGTGATTTATATAAAGGAAATTAGTAAACGGTGAATCATATTGATTGAAGTAAACTTATAACTAGATTAAAGGCCCTTCCTCTACAGTTACCTTCGTTGCAAGTCACTGGTATAAATTTAAGGAAGCCCCTTCAATTTAAAACGAAATGTGTTACAATGGCGTTGCTATGTTCCGCCAATTTCCGCCCTTGCCGTCAATGTAAAACTCGAAGGAGAAACAGCTATTGTATTTAAAACTCAAATTCTAATTTATAAAAAATAGAGATCTCTTTCAGAGATAAGCTATCCCTTATACATGTTTCTTTCTTGTATGATACATAAATAAACGAAAAAAAAAGATATAAATAAAAAAAAAGATAAAAGGGTACCGAAATTAGAGAAAATAAACACTATTTATTTTATCATTAGCTCAATCTTTCTAAACTTTATACATATGGTTGCCAGACGGTGTATCTCACGTTTGACGTAACACTCGAAAAATCATCGCCGGATAGAAGTCTTCTAATAACAGTTTAAAAATAATCATTTAATAAGTACAAGCTTATAAATAAGTGGATAGAATCAATCCTTTTTATAATTAAAATTATAGTTCCACAGAACTCTATCGAGTGGGCGTTATATCATAAAAGTAATAATAGTTCGAGACTTATTGATTAATATTAATAAGTTTTTATTTTTATTGGTTATCAATACATATTTTTTGTGTTATGTTTCATCACTTTATATATTTAGTAGAAGCGTATATAGAGGCATTGGCGAAGTGGCAGTGTGGGTTCGATTCCCAGTCGACGAAATTAATTATTATTTATTAATATTTTCATTTATTCGCTTTGGTACCAGGGCACATGCACGAAGTTGAGTTCTAAAGGGTGGGGAACGCAGTGTCTCAACACAAGATTTCCTCTGTCCTACCCGCCTGCTCTTACCCGCCTATCCCGCTATATGCGGGATACAGCTTGAAGCTGAAAAAAAAACATATTACATAGAATGCGATACATGAAAGACGATAAATTCGTATTTAGCGCAATCCAAGATGCAAGATATTACGATTTAAATCCAGCACTCACGGAATCGTTGAACCCGTTTCTCTTATTAATAACCCTCATACCGTGGTGTTTGTTTTAGTCGCCTCCGGTTCTGTTAGGTAATGGTGAAGTTGATTCATGAATGGGAGAGTGCCCCTCGCACTGCGAGTTCGCACACACGAATATATTTAACAAACATCGTCCTCCTAGAAATACTTATCTCGCGGCGGAAGCTCTTATGAGTTATTGCTGAGGTGGAAATTGTTAAAATATTTTGGATGTACCATTCAAATAGACTGATGATATTTGAGATGATTGTTTTTTTTATATATTATAAGAGATTGTATGAAAAAAGTGATTTACTTATTTCCACCATCGTTTCATGACAAAAGGCAAAAAGGCAAAAAGACGAAAGACAAAAGAGCAAAAGGCGGCGTTGAGTTCCGCCACTCGACATGATTAATATTTTGAAAATTCAGCGGAAAGTGGGAAGAAAAATCTTAATACTAGGTGCCCTTCTAGTCATACAATTTTGCATTTAATAAATTTAGGATTATTGCAAGAAAGATTACATTCAATATTTAGGATAAACCTACTAGTGGGCGCACAACATACATTAACTGAGACAGACTTAATTAATTAGATACTTATGGCATTTTAAGATAATCTCCTGCTGTGATATCTAACAAGCTTACTACAATTCACAGGGCTTGCAGCACTACCACCTACTATCAACAGAATGAATGGGAATGACTGAATAAGCAGCCAATTACCGTCCGCCAGTCCGCGGGGACCCGCGCGTAAATAACCGTGCTCACGCGCAGAAATCCGATAGAAATAAACAATTTTCCATTAGCAACGCCGCGTAGGGACTAGGCACTGAATACTATGGAATATATGTCTAATTTCCATATCTAACTGCAAACGACGATAACCTCTTATTACAAACTTGTCATTGAAAGATATTACTAGGTACTATACGTATCTAATACTAAATTGGTGTAAATTTAGTACTGTAATTCGTTCTGCAAGAATGGCGTGGCTTACAATTTAATATGAAACCTACGTAGAAAGTTTCACATTTGCAAAGTCTGGTTTAGTATTAAATTTATTGGTCCTTACATTTTTGTTCGTAACTGACGATAGTTATTATTATAAAATAAAATAAAAATCAGCTTCCCGCACACAGCAAAATAGCTACAGGGAACCTAGTGTTAAGACACTCTGGTCCCCATTTTTTCGCCGAATTCTGAACACATTGCGTGTTGAGTGGCAGGAATCAATGCTACGCTATGCCTCGACACTAGAGCAAAGAAATGAAAATATAAATTTCAATAAAAATTTCAATTCCTTTAGTGGAGGTCAAGCACACAGCTGGCCTGGCCTCAATTATTATAAACGTAACTGAAGGAATCATTTGAGATAGCCATCGCTACTAGCATCGTTCTGGGTGCGCAACGCAGATCTTAACTAAAAGCCTGCTATTGTTCAGCGAAACGGAAAAACGGTTTCGCAAGCGAGCCCCCGGCCGGTCGTATTTCACCCCGAGTTCAATATTATTTCGACAGCGGTACAAAGAAGCGGAAGGCCCGTGCCGTCGCCGCGGGCCTCTGCTCGCATCCTTCCACAATATTGTCCTCTCTTTTGCCTCGGGTTACACTGTAAATATTTTTCGGTAGTCTGATTGAAAAATTTTATCACATCTACCCCCATTTCTCATATCAGATTGGGGAATTCTTGCTTCTCGGCCCCACAAGTATTGCGAGCGTATTAGAATGTAGGAGACACCCAGACGAGATAAAAACATAGCCAGGAAATAACTATATAAAGAAAATTTTGTCAGTAATGAAAACATGCAGTAAGTATATTAAAAAACTATACAACAAAGAGAAATACATAAATTGTTGTTTTTAAGTAACTATTTTAATTTCAGTTCAGCTTTTATAGCGATAGGGTACATAGAGCCATATAAAATAGGTCGAATAACCAAACGGAGAGAAATGGGGCACGAAGACATGGTTGCAGTACATTAACTTTGTTCCGCAGATTCGGGAGGTCCCCTCATGAATTGAAATACATTGAATTTTCGTTTCATCTCCATTTTGGCCCATACTTACTTATGATCCGTGAAATTTATTAAAAAGACAATTCTACGCGTAGTATTTTATGAATTAAACACGGTCGGTTTCGGGTTTTGGAATTATACTGCACAATTTGAGCTATTCGCAATTTACTAAATTAGAATTATTATTTTGAAAATGTTACAAACGTTTGTTTTAAGAAGGATTTGAATTCTTCATAATTATATTGTAATCTACCCACATTTTTTTCATTTACTAAAAAAAATATTAATTTTAAGCTACAAGACTTCTGGAAAACTATGTAAGTAGTTTATTCTACTAGGTATATGCGTGTACTTAGGGAACCATTTGATCGGACTTAAGCTGCATAGAGCATCGTTTTACGGTTGACCGACGCAAGCAAATGGTAGAGTATTGGGTCATTGGTTTTTCTTTCCAGATCGATTGAATTGCTAAGCTGGTATCACTAGTGAGACGAGCAATTACATATTTAACGACGGTTACACTAGTTAGTGAGAAATGTAGTTGAAAATTAAAAATTTAAAACTTAAATATATTTTTAAATATTAATAAAAAATCATATCAAAATAACCTAATTATGTAACTTTTCTAATATAAATATATTTTCTTTATTTTATCTTAGTTCAACTATATCTTTACACCGTAGGCTCAATAAAAATATATTAAAGGTCAAAGCAATTTTAAATGAAACTTATTAAGTACTCGGCCGTTTAGGAATTATATTACTTCTTATACTTAACGTATACTTTAAAAAATATAAAACTATTTTAATTGATATAAGAAGATTATAAAGCTACTTTAATGAGAAATTAATATGAATATTTTAATAGCACGATAAATAAAAAAATACTTAAAGAAAGATATGATAGAACTAAATCTAAATAAAGAAAAATAACGTTATCATTACATTTTATATTTGCATCGGTAAAATAAACTCGTACATTTCACAAGAGTCTTTTTTAAAACTACTAAACGAAAACATATCGGGATCTACTGTAGAGTATAATAATAATACTTGATGCACGACTCGACGGCATAACCCTTCAAAATGAAAGGGGATTAATGGATCTCGACTGTTTGGTATTACTGAAGACTCTAATTACGTATATGCGTCGTTCGGCTAGAGTTATGGTAATGTCTGGTAACCTTCGTAGATATCTGGCTCGACGCTGTCTTTGATACTTACGCCTCTGAATTTAGGGTCTGTAGGGCGAGCCATTCGTTGGTCACGCCCGGTGACGTGTACCTTGGACAAGACCAAAACGTTTATTAGAAAGAATCGTCTGCTTTTATTTTTCTTAGGTACTCGGCTTAATAGTTTTTTTATATTCCTGATATAATATCTTAAGCCGTAATGTGTGCTCCGTTTAAAATTCGGTTTATTACTGACCTATTGGCAGCCGGTATCTATTCCATTTCTCGTTTTACGGGTAAAGTGCTCTTGTGTCGTAAATGAACCCAAAAAGACATTCCGTTGTTAACTTATGTATCTTCCTTTAACCGTACCTACATTGCGGTAAAATGTATGAATTTCCGGGCACAAACAAAGGCATTCAACACGCAAAGCTTGCGGTACCGCGAAGCCCTAAAGGGTAAAAAGAAAAGGCGTTTCGTGGTAAAAAGTGAGTTAGGGCGCTGTTTGTGTATGGTGTGTTGTGAGTGTTTAGATAAGTGCAGCGCGGAGCAGACGTTTGTTATCTCTTGAAAGTTGAACTGAGTCAAATGGTGTCATCCTGTGTGGTCTGTTTAGTTAACTATTTCAATACAAAAATGATTTTTCTAACTTAAATTTTATATTTTCATCTGATGATTCATCATCATCTAGTGCACTAGTCGTGATTGCCGAATTACGTATAGCGAGTTCTTTGTGTATGGTGAAAGTCTATAATAATGCTATTGATAAATAATAAATCGAAACATTTCTTCCACCATTTGGAATACCGTTAATAAAGAACAATGACAATTTTCTTATAATTATAATAATTAACGTACCATAATTATACCTGGGGCAAAGAAATGATAATTAGCTTTATTTCTACCTCTCTCCCTTCACTATTATACCATATTTGTCTACAAATAATGGAACACCAAGTCAATCAATATTGTATAGAGACAATAGACATCTCTTATTCAAAACGGAAACTGTTATGGCCGCGTCATTGTATTCTAAGCCTTAGCAATCCGAATAAATTATTCAAAATAAAAGTAGTATGTTTACAAAATCCGTCAAGGAGAACTTGGAGCATTAAGGATTGTTGGTGACAGTAACTTTTACATACATAATATTGGAACTTAGCAGGAACGCAGGATGTCGATTGATGTCTTCCAAAGAGATTTACGTCCGAGCTCGTGACTGTGGCATTGTTAAAGCTAAATCTGGATTATCCTTTCTAAATATATAATACGAAATAAATAAATATTTCCTATTGTGTTATATTGATTTTGTATGTTTATTTAAAGACGACATCGTGAGAACAAACTTCAAGATTACATTTCGAGAGATAGATAGCAGACGTAAGTACGTGAGTGAGGTCATGTAATTGGTTCATTTAACCAGATCAATTATGAACGATTGAAGCACCAAGCACGAAGATTCAATTTAATGAAATGATTGTGTCGATATTATGGATGTATTAACGTTGAAAGAAGATAATTGAATTTCCTGGACGAACTGTAGCGGTTAGTGCGCGGCTCTCCGAGTGCCCCTTTCATATGCCGCGATCGGGACACACTGAACGTTTTGATGAGGCGTTTCCTCTAATTATTTGATTTATTAATAAGAGGTGGATTTGGAATTTAAAACAATCTAACAGTGTGTTCTAAGAAACTATTATACCTTACCCGAGGTAGGGTTAAGATATAATTGTGTTTGTTAAAAATAGCTTACATTCATTGATGAATAATATACCTAATAAATAAAAAATATATTTTATATATATAGTAATGTTAAATAATAATATGTTTATAATATAGAACATTAATAATAAAAAAATACAGAAGGAAGTACTATTTTCGTCGAGATTGATCATTTTAATTAGGTTAGAGACTGTGTTTGATTCTTTGAACAAATTAAATAGAAGGAAACGTTGGTGTGGCGAACGATCAGCCAAACGCTATATTAACTAAGTTTGAGGTTTGTATTGGACTTTGATGTGTGAACGGTGTTTGCGCTGTCCGGGCTCTATGGAAATGATTTCTTGCTCGAATGAACTTCCGTTTGAACCGGCAGATATTTGATGATGAAAGACAATATTCAAAAGACAATATGTCTTCGAAGGTCGAAAACGGACGAAATGGTCCAAATTTCAATATCTAAACGTTTGTTATGATTTAGCTTATAAAGTAAACGATGTATTTATTATTCTATAATTCATTTTGAAAGGATTTGCTAATTTATATATTAAATTTAGTATTAATTAGGGATTAAATTTCCATTGATAAATACACAAAAACACGGCAAGACGAATTCGCTTCGTTGGAAACGGCTGGAGGGGCACCCTCGATGCTATCTGCCCGCTATTGTTGCGTGCACTTAACCGTCACATGCTTTGAGCTTGTATTCAGTCCTTGTTAACACATTGTAAAGGAAATTACATTCTTCACACAGGGAATACGACCTCAGACACAATTTCCGTTATCGATCATCACTGTACCATGTCAAATTGCTGTCATTATAAAAGCTAATAATAAATTAAGCTTCTCTACACGCATGTTTATTCTTAGATTGTGGCCGGTTGTGGCGCAATGGGTTCGAATTCTGCTCGAGGAAATGAATTAATATTTTACATATTTAATATTTTGATTTCTTTGCTTCGTTGTCGAGGTCAAGCAAGGCTTTTAGTTTTATCTTTTATCTTCTCAAAGTGGAGAGTGGAGTGTCTCTACACTAAGCTCCCTCTGTCTAGCTTGCTACATGCGGGATACAGCGTGAAGTTGATAAATATATATATTCTTAACGTTTCTGGAATCTTATTATTGCACTGTTACTACTATTATTTATTCAAAATTACATAACAAAGTTTCGTTAAGGTAACATGAATATAAACATCCTTACTTTGCATAAGTTTCAAAGAATTCAAATAATTTATTTACTCTTGTATTTGAAAGCAAAAGTCAACAAACAGGTTTTATTGAACTTTTTGCATCTGATTTCATTATTTTCAATCAAAATTGAACCAAATTTTTTTTTTATTTCTTTTTATATAGGATTCTACGATAAATATATTATATTATTATATTAAGAAATGGGGGAAGAGTGACAATTGTAGCGCCGCAGGTGGTGGTAACGGCCTCTCTGTGTTATGTCCAAACGTGCGCCAAATATAAAAATATGATTTACGAGATACCATGTAGAACTGCACATCCGCCGAGACAGTGTCTAGTGGACCATTAACACAGATATTTATATACATAAAATATAATATTGGCACAGCTCAGAATTGAGCTGATGTAGAATTTTATTACTTTAAGTCTTAATAAAAACAGTTAGGAAAAACTTAAATGAAAATGCTTTTTTAGTTAGTTTTGATTTTTTTTAACTGTACGAGTACGTTACAATTTACTTCAAAGATTTAATGTAGATAGAAGATATCTTATGTTATTAGTATTATATATTACTTACTATACCACAAAGTTCAAATAATTGACTACTATTAAAAAGATCACATAACCATTTAAAATTCAATGTATTGAAATTACTAAAACAAAAACCTTAAGAAATTTCCGTTGCTTTAACCACGCAAATCCCGCAGGACCACCGAATATACGTAAGTAGCTCAGAATTAGTTTCGTGTAAAATCTTACTTTAATAATTTTGTGGTCTATAAGTACTGTGGGGCTTCCGTTATGTTTGCACAGTCGTACGATATGAAATAAATGTTTTCTGGCTTCAGGCAGTTTATTATTACTTTGGAAAGCCGTATCAAGAGAGTTCAACTACAAGGGGAAGGTAGAATGTAGGGGTCCCAAAGTAAACAAGTGCGGCAAATTGATTCAGCTAGTCCATCAAATAGGATATTTTCTTTTTTTATTCAGATTTTCATTCGCTTATTTCGCTATAATATTATGATTTAAGAGAGATTTATGAGCTGAATTGTAAATGTGTGACGCGTGAGTTCAGTTTTACTGTGCTATATGGTGAATATGATGTACTATAATATTCATAGTACTAGAGTTTCGTGTAATTAATATAAATAAACGTATATTACATTACGGTCTTGTATATAAAAAAAACTGTACTTGTAAATCTCCAAAAATTTAAATAAACAAAAATGAAATTAATAATAATTTTACAAAATAAAAAATAATATAACTCTATTGTATATTTGAAACCATTTCTTCCTTAACTTACCTGTCCTGATATAAATTTCAATATCCATAACAAATTAAACGACTACATACACCATCTTTACGGCAGTCTGTGCAAGCTTACCTAGGATCCACGAAGGGTTCCGCATAGATGTTCCTCACGGGCTGGCGACGCGGGAGCGGTGGAGGTACCGGGCTGAACCCCTCCATCATGTCCTCCCACTCGCTGTATTCACTAATAAACAGTTCACTGCACAACTATATTTTGGTCTTCATACACAACATCACTGCTAATTTATATCACTGCACTAACGTTTGAATCGTCCATTCTTTATAAAAAAATTGATTTCACTTTTATTTATTTATATTTATTGTTAATGGTTGTGAACATATTTATTTAAATTTTAATTAATTCTGTGAAAAGAAACGTGTTTCGTGTTTATACAGTTTTTACTGACACCGTCACACGCATCCAGACCCGGCGGGAGCAAGTGGCTGACTGTGACTGCGAGAGCGAGTCCCTCCGCCGTGGACGCCCGACCCTTGCCTTGCCTAAGCTTTTGTAGTTTTTGCGCTCGCGCCGAGGTGCCACAAAAGCTCGACGAATTATTAGGCGATCGAACAAAAAATGTGGACCGTACGAATGACAGCATATTGTAAGTAATAGACTTGACGCAACCGAATGAAAAGCGCGGCCCGCTCCACCCGTGTACGACATGACGTGATGCGGTTAAAATTATTTCAAAGAATGTATTGTGTTGGGTGAAGTGTGAACAGCGATTTTTTTAAACTGCGTTCATTTTTATATTAATAATAATAAATATTTTGTATTCAGGAAACGTTGTAACAAAAATAAATGTTTTTTTGTTCGTTTCTAAATGATGCGCTATTTTACTTCTTGCATATTTTTTTCTATCACAGTTTTAAGTGGCTCTTTCAATACCGAAATATTATGAAAGAAACAAATTACACACTGTTTAAATTGATATTTTCATAAATTTTTTTAACGCTTTTTCACACTTTTTAACTTAATTTAACAAATAAATAATTATTTGACAAAAAAAACTCAGTTTATTCTTCTATTTAAAGTATATTATTTGCTCTGTATAGTAAACTAGCTCATTCAAACCACTTCTCCCCTATACTCTCTATTCCTACCTTCTATGAATACACGGAATTTCATACATACGAGACGAAGAAACAGGCTTTAGGTTTTACAAATGCAAAGTAAAAAACAAATGTCACTACTTATGCGTGAGCAAATGGTGAATTCATATTTGATGTGAGGTAAGTAGGGTATTGCGTGTACGGGATTGTACATCTCTCTCCGCTCCCTTTTACGGCGGAGAGGCGGCTGGTTGATCTCAGTGCTTTGCATGTCAAACAATTACCCCCACACATTGTTGAGGACAAATACGACGGGCGTGCACCCTTTATCGTTGAAATGTTTATTTTCAAAACTCGTTACCCCTTTTTGAAAATTTTATTTACGCTTACAAAAAATTTAATAAACATTCATGATTTATTGTTAATTGTAACTCATTTCTTTTGTCACCGGTTAAATTTTACATAAAACTGATATCTAACACAAATAGATTGGGATTAAATTATTCAAATTTAAGCTTGTGGATATGAATTATCCCATGAGGATCGAAATAAGAATACAAAATAGCTCTGGAGATTTCCATATGGGTTTTGTAAATCAGTATCGAACGCGTTTTACGGGATTCACCTATAGATACTGTACACCTATGTGACAGAAAAGCAGACATATAAATACACATATATATATATATATATATATATATATA
>JAKRZM010001290.1:1156520-1174224 GCA_036379175.1 Heliconius cydno galanthus | reverse complement strand
ATATATATATATATATCTCAACTGTTGTACCTGTATAACAAATTGATTTAAGCGCTTCGTGACAGGTTTAAGTATGTTTTGACAAACATTAGGGAATTTAAAGCCCTTGCGACTGAACTTTGTTCGGTCCCCGGAGCGCTACTTGTCGAGATGGTACGAAGTAAATTTCCTTCAAGTTAGGAGGACACTCGATTTGGGAACATCTTTTAAAGGAAATCAAAATTGAATCACTTTAAAAAGTTTTCTTGTAACTTATAAATCGTTGGTTTTTGTCAGATCTTACCAATTTTCATTTTAAATATACATATTTCTCAAATATATAAGCACTAAATCCTACTATTTATTTACTTTATTAACTAATATAGCTATACTATTTGTTTTTTGGCTGATAACAACAAATATTCATCTCCGGATTCAGCCTGTCAGTTCTAAGAGATCAGTAAAACCGGTGTATAGGTTGCAGCACTGTCTGATCTTATAAGGCAAGCAGGAAGCAAGAACGTTCCCATCGCATGGATAGACGCATATCTGACCCGATACTTCTTGCACTTGAACTTGCAACCGCTATACGTACGGTACGTGCCGTATGAACACCATATTTATACGAGTTAATTTTATCTTCATAGGATAAAGCTAAATATATATAGATTAGATAAGATTTTTTTAACATTTTACTATAGTATATACATTAAAATTATAAAATAGCCTAAATCTTATATATTGAAATTTCATATGAAACATTAGATTTGACGATCAACCAAATCAATGAAATCGATTACGCAATTAGTAACCGAACCTTTAGGCCAAGACTTTATGTCCAATTTTAACACTATAAGAAAAGGATTTCCTTAGACCTTCGAAAAGGTATAAAAATCTTATTTAAAAACAAGCATATTATTTTAATATCCGACATGATTACATTTTGAACGGCGTTTGAAATCACATTTGTTATGCCCACCCAGTAATAACTTCCTACATAAAGACAGACAGAATGTCATCTACGTTTTGTTTCGCGTATCAAAATCGAGGTGTATTTATGTAAATTCAGATCATGGTTATAATTTTTTATATTGAATTTACAGTTACAGCATAAAGGAATAAGAGAGTAAAAATAAAAAAGAACTACGAATTTCTATTACAATATTATTTTATTTGAGCTTAGAGAACTTTGTAAAATAGGAGAAATCTTTATTTTGTAATAAAAGAAGAACCTTTATTGTAAAGGATTATACGAGGTTCCTGTAACGAGTATTTTTGTTGTACAAAAAATTCAGGTTCCCTGCCTGCACGTAGTAAAGTACTGCACAATAACACTGCAGCAATTAACACAGCACTGTTTACATTTTAAGATCTGCGCAGCCAGCGCGAGAGCTCTCGTACTCTAATAAACACATTTTACTCAGTATATTTACACTAGCATCAACAAGCCGCTTCTTAGTTGGAACCTAATTAATCTTCGCTCCTGACCCAAATGTAACTCTGCATCCGTCTCGCGTTCCACAAAAAATACTAAACTATTTTAATTGGCGTAAAGGTTTGAAGTTTCTACTCGTAAAAATGTCAATGAATAGCTGTACACTTGACATGTGCGGTTCCTTTACTATATATTAGTATAATTTAATAAATGTGTTTACAAAACAACTATTTATATAATACTATATACTTATATAATAGTTGGTAGTAGTTGGTCCCGGTTTTTTTTAAGTAGAACCCCGTTATTTAATTACCTATATGCTTACACAAGAAAATATAGTTCATTTTCATATTTCATTTAAATAAAATATAAATATCGTATTCTCATTAAGAATTCAAATTAATTAATTTAATAACGAACTAATATTAAGAAAGATAATAGATTTTAATTAAATGCTACAAGATTTAGTAGGCAGAACGAATAAATACGGGCAGCTAAGAACAAATTCCACTTTAATTATCGGAATCTTCTTCATATTTGTTCACTTAGTCTCGTGCCTTACAGTCCTAGACGGCGCGGGTGGGGGTAATGGGGGAAGGCACTTGTACGATAACATGTGCCTGTGTGTGTTGTGTGTGCCTGTATGTGTGTGTATGTGGAGCACGTTTCATAAAATAAAAGACGATATTGATTCCGTGACGAGCCGAGAGCGGGCTATGGGAAACGATTCCTGTCTGTTTAATAGATGCCCCGAGGAGGAGCACTTCAACACTCTTTGTTCAGACAACACTGCTTTAAGAAAAAAACTTGAGATAAGTGCGAGTACGTGATCACTGAAGGAGCTATTTTAGAAAATGTATCACTTATCACGCTTTTGAAAACTAATTAAAATGTAAATATCTAATGCAATAAAAAAAATTAAAAAGTTCAATTAAGACTAGGATACTACCAACATAGTAATATTTTAAAACTCAAGTTAATTTTCTCCTTTCATAGCTCACTATAGAGTATGTGCTAGCACCACCAGCACGAGAACTCAGTTTCCAGACGTAATTAATGAGTTAAGGTTGCGACATGAGCACTTTATTCCTAGTTTAGACGCGGTCGGAGGCTGCCCGGCCGCAGGACCGACCACATTCTCGACGGGTAATTACGCACGCCTGTCTCGTTCCCAAGCCTCCTCTAACATTTTATGCCTCATTTCGGAGTGTGTGATTTGCTGCACATATTATTTAGTATAATCATCGTGGGAGTTAGTTTCGCTTGCGTGCGAAAATTATTTCTACCAAAGTAGCCTTAGATATGGTCAAAAACCAACTAATTTATTAAAAGAACATCTTTTAATGCTACAATTGTTGAGAAAATTCTATTGAAATGTAAATACGCGACATTCCAAGTAAGAAAATAGATTCGCTTCTAATTTGATGTATGAGGACTTATACAAGGAGAGATCAAACGTTCTCTAAACTATATGACATCCGACAGAAGCGGACGCAAGTGTTTTGAAAGGGGCCGTTATATAGCAGTGGGTTTACTTTTGCCCGTATCAAAAATACCTTCGTCGCGAAATTCACTAACAGAATAACTTTTATTTTTAAATATGTTATCGCGTTGGTTTTAGGAGTTTTTGACAGTTAATTTGTCGTTAGACCTGTATCTTATCGTGTTAAATATTTAATAGTTTCAATGTTGTAGATATATAAAAATATTTGAATTTTTTTTTGTAAAAAAGAAAATTATGCATGTTTTTGTGCAGTGAGATTGGTTTACATTAGACTATCTGTGAGTCTAAGGTCGCAGCTATATCCTTCCTATATTTTCAGGTAAACTTAAAGATATATTAGTAATGAAGGCACAACTGTTTTAAATATTTTAATATATCTTAATATAGAGTAAGTAAATTACAATTATTATATTTAGAAAATTATTGTAAAATAAGTATTGAACTTAAAAAAATACATTCAATAATTGACTAAATTTTAAATTGTTTCTGTGATGCCACAGAGCAGATATTCATGTTAGTCTACTCTAAAACATTCGCTTACAAATTTCTTTCTATTTCTACTTCTATTATATGAAATTTTATATATAAATCTTTAAACTTGTTTTACACAATGATATTAATGATGCTGGAATTTGTTCTTGTCGAAATGCTTACACATTAGCTAAGGACATTAGACCGGCAATAGCAAACAATGTGTGCGTGTCATCTCATTTGGGACACGTGACGGACTAGAAAAACAAAGGGCCGAGCCAATATGTTCTGGCATTAAGGTATTTTTCGGGCATTCATCGGGCCCGAGTCAAAGATAAAAGAGTGAATTACAATGGAGGTTCTATTTCATATAAATCTTGATTATTTTGGTTAATTTAAGATTCAGGATGGAAGGAATGGGCTGATGAAAAACGAGAAAAATATGCCTTAAAAATGAATGTTAACCGATTTCTCATCATATAATCGAATGGAATTTTATAGAATTTGTCTGTGTTTTTTACTAAACTAACATGCTATACTAGTTTAAGCGTGTGAACGCAATCTCCATGATGTGTCACGGTTAGTCTTAGCCATTAACTATCGACGAATTTTCCAGCAATTTGGTTTGAGTACATAATTGCGTTGAAGTCAGACCTAATGGACGCCGGGGTCCGAGTTCAAGTTGCCGTTAATGTTCCGCGAACAGGTTTTTACTGCCCAATACCAATAACAATCGAGATTATAAGCTTATAACCATATATTTTGTTGCGAAAGCCCTATTAGTTAATACATCAAAATATTTGGTCGTTTTTTATTAACATTAAATTTAAATACAATTTCAATTAAATTTTTTTATGTATGATGTTTTAGATTTTATAATTTTGTTTTCATCTTTTTTTCATTACTTAAAAAAATACTTGGAGCTTGATTTTCGGTCTGCATTCTAAAATCATGTTTTAAATTACTATTTTTATATAATTTCATCATCATTTAGCATTAGAAAATGCTAAAATTTTCAACGATTAATGGGGTCTTAACAATTTCTTCAAAATATCTCACACTTTCTTACAAGGAATATCTAAAATTTACATATGAAACTTTTGATTATTGTTAATTTTTTGCGTAATCCTTAAATTGGCTTACAAATCTATACTACTAGTGAAGGTAATATTATAAAAAAGAATAATAATATTTAAGTATCATAATTTTTCATTCTCAAATGAAATTCACTTAGCTGAGAGGAAACTTGGGTAAGTTTACTCTGCACGTTCGGTAATTCACTGAAACTGTCTTTGTTCAAACAATTCGATTGTGTGTCTTTCACTGCTGTAGTCATAGTTCAAAGTTTGTTCAATAGCGTAACACACATTCAAGAAACTTGCCAGTTACTTGAAATAGATTACGTACTTGCGCATACGAGTACATAGTATGAGGCGTGCGGTCCACAAGTCAAACAATATAAATAGAAAGCGGACGAAAGACGAGGTACTTTTCAATTTCCGCCGCCGTTCAATAAATAAAACGGAATCCAATATTGGATTCCCCTATTCATTACATTTGCAAATGCAATTTTGGGAGTTCTTGTGTACGAGCTTGAAGCTTTTTTTTAAAGTTTATTCGATGTAATGCTCCCTTGGGCGCTGATTTGTCTGAAGGCGAAAAATATAATTATTTCTCTACCTTTAGAGAAAGTATTTTATGTTATAACCTGCTTGTGAAGGCTTATGTACTAATTCAACATACTGGGTATTAAATATTTTAATTGTTATCACTAAAATTGCGTAATATGTTATATTGGTTACTTAGATAGAGAAAATCATATTTTTTAAAATAAATTCTTAATTAAGAATCTAGTTGTTAAGAAAAACAAATTTCTTAATTTTAATCAATTTCATTATTCAACAATTAAATTCGTTAAGTCATAACACAATAAAACTTATTTACTGTTACAGCTCTATTGATTTTTTATGATATCCAAGTGCAATCGTATGTAGA
Organism: Heliconius cydno galanthus; assembly: GCA_036379175.1. Classification (NCBI taxonomy): domain Eukaryota; kingdom Metazoa; phylum Arthropoda; class Insecta; order Lepidoptera; family Nymphalidae; genus Heliconius; species Heliconius cydno. The sequence continues at coordinate 1,168,840 of JAKRZM010001290.1, read as the reverse complement.
AATTACATATAATATGAATATTTCATGACTGATATTGATTAACCCTTTTTGAAGACGACATCAAAAATGGGTTGCCATTCAAGCTCTACTACAGTATATTATATTATGATCTATTATAGTATACAGTCTATTACTTACTTATTATGTTCTACTATAATAAAATTAGTTTTGTAAATGAATATAGAGCGTTCAAAACATGCCTCTCTTACTATTCTTACTCCGCCGTTTTCATATTTACCTACTCGTTTTAATTAGTTGCGTCGCATATCCATTCATAAAAAAAAATAGAACAGTTCATAAAAAACTCACGCTATGTCGCTACGACTGTAAGACTCGTAACTCACACCCACGAGAACCCTCGTGCATCTACCGCTCGTAGCATACAATTATCAACACAATTTAGCAGAATAATAAACACTTCAAAACAATAAAAAACAAATTAAAGTCGGACGCACGATCAGCATTAGAGTAGGTTAGAGAAATAGCCGTATATCACGCTATCGGAGCTACCTGGTAGCAGTGGCAGTCCGAGTAATGTACCGGGAAACGATATAGGCTCGCGGCGGCGGCGGCGGCGTCCGCGGGTCGCTGTTGCCAGAGAGGGCGGAGGTCGAGGGACACGGTATCGGTCAGTGACCGCACAGCAGGTCGGGCTGGCACCAGTGCCTCTCACCGTCGGAGGTGTTGAGTCGAGTGACCGCGCGGAGACAGCGAGAACGCGCGGACCGGCCGCCCTCCGCAGGCGATTTGATGCCCTCCTCGCGACGCCGCTGCGCGCGCATCACTTACTATCGGATAATGCCGCCCTATCTCATATCGAAATACTTATATCGAGTTATCCACCTCGCATAGACATTTTATTTAACTGCTTTTTTATAATATAGGCATATAAAATATATCTTTTAATTTCATTACATCTCATTTATGGTGCTCTGACACCACCGATACCACCGCCACCAGAATTAAGCTCATTTAAAATAATATCAATGATAATTTTATATGTTATATAGTTAATAATAAAGACTGTCACCGGTTTATATATTTTTTAAGATTTTATGGTAAATCGACAAAGGACATCCCTATGGAGATTACAATTGGAGCATGCGTGGTGCGAGGGTTGAGGGTAGCGCCAGGGTGGGTGGCGGTGCGGGGCGCGCGGGTGTGGCGTGTCACCGCGGGCCGCGGCCGTGCCGGCGCGACTCGCGACGCTACACCGACGTGATCTTGACACCACGTATGCAAACTATTATATGTGCCACAGAGTCATTGTAATTATTATTAATTAATATTTTAAATGTGTAAAATCTAAATAATTAAAAATTTTCTTAACTTAAATTTATTGAATCCTGCGTGAAATTAGTAATAATGTACACAAAATTACAATTAAGTTCTAACTGTATCGCTTTTTTACGAGTACAATAGAAACAAATTGTAAACACTTTCTATAAATAATTAAAGTACTTAAAAGGCTTTATTAAAATTAAAACACTGACCTTGACACGACTTTCCCGAATTCTTTGCATGAGCGGTAAATAAATCAAGAAAATAAGACCAGGTCAAGCCAAAAAATGTCAGACTGTAAATACCGTCGACGGAAACATGCTTTTCATTTCTCTACAATATTTTTATACTTTGGTGACGATAATATCATTTTTCATTGAATTTTTATGTCTAACCCAATGTAGTGGGTAATAGTGATATATATGACAGATATTCGACGATTTTGTTAATGAAAAAAAAAAATGTACATTTATTAACTTTCCGTAATAACCAAATTCTGTAAACCCGACTTGTATTGCGTGGGAAGTCATTACATATTTAAATTTAATTCGAAGAAATCTTTTCTAATATATTATGCATTAATAATTGTGGTAGCTAGTAACTTTTTTAATCTTTATCGCATACAGTCGGCCGTAAGTTAGATTCCCGCTGGGGACAAATCATTAAATATATAAGTTGTTGTTTGTTCTGGTTATGTATTTCATCTTAAATTATCGGTTTTGTTATAAAAGCAATTAAGTTTACTTAATATCTGTTAATATACTTGGCTGGTTTCTAAGCATCGGCGTAGGTATATCTAGGGATGTTTTCTGGGAGAGGCCTGGACTTTAAATTTGAACGAATATGTTTATATAAACATGTTTTTTTGTATTTTAGGGCAAAATTCTTGTTATTAAAATTTCTGGGATGAACACGTACCACCCAGCCCACCTTACGCCCATGCAACTAAGGCTATTAAGTGATAACATATTTTATATCCCATGATATCTGCAAATACTATACCTTAACAAAATACGAAGGAATATCAATTTAAAAGCGATCAAACAATAGTTTCCATTGAATATCTATCTAGACAGAACGTAAAACAAAAGTAAAAGCGCAGTACTTTAGAATGAAGCGAAACGAGCATAGATGTACAGACGGGCGGGACAGGCGGGATGTGTGGATACGAAATCCTTGGCGCGTGACTTTCGTTCGCGCACCATCGACTTTTTGGTATGCATATGACTATATTGTGTAATAATACTTACAAATATTGTAAATTCCATACATAGAGCTTTTATATATATTAATCTATATATATACAGTTATATAATTTAAAGTTAAGTATGTTTTTATTATTGTTTGTTTGTACAAAAGTCCTAAATTACATTAAACCAGCGATGTAAGGACTGAGTGAAAATATTAAACCTACGCGTGACCCAGAAAAGTAGAAATTCAAGCGATGTGACCTATTTAATCAAACAAAACGAGTAAGATTTTCGTATCGATGTTGTATTTTTTTCTTACTATTATTACTAAAGCAACTTTACATTATGGTTTATTTATTTTTACAGTCTCAAAACGTTTGTGTGCAGTTCAATATTTAATTATACTTTATTATTAATCTAACGCAGTAACTTATTTATTAAAAAAGAATTCTCACCATATATCATTCAAAAAAGGTTAATCATAGAAGGCAACAATGGCTATATTAAATTTATTTTGATATTTATGGCGGATTTTGCGAGTTAGGGAGTTGCCGCGCCGCCTCGTGTACCCGCGCTGCGGTACCCTCCGCGGTCTAAAGGGTTTTGTTTTCTTTATAAACAACCGTGAAGGTGCTGTTAACGACTCCACGAACAAATACGAAATTCGATCTACCATTACGCATACCAATAGCTCCCCCCTGTTGAAGTATTGTCTTTGTTTCTTCATGCTCGCTCCAAACTTCACTCATTATTATATTTATAGGTTTATTTTCTTTTTTAGCTTCACGCAGCAGGGTACGCAGAGGGAACCCTAGTGTTAATACATTCCGTTCTACACTTTCCGCCGAATTCCAGACACCAGTGCGAAGAAATGAAAATATTAAATATTTCATTGCCTCGAGTGGGGATAGGTAAATTCTCTGAGAAATATCCACTTGCATTAATAAATAGCGTCAGCGATATTTTTATAATCTATAAAGATTGATTCTGTTATATTGAACCGGCGAGCTTATCGAATAATCATGAAAGGAAATGAATAAAAAGTGGATACGAATTCATAAAAAATTGAAGTGTCGTTATCTTCGATCGCGGCGTTCATTGCCTTGTCTAGAGGATCTGTTCGAGTCGAATATTTACGTATCGATTTACAAAGACGCGAATCGGATATTTGATTAAATTAAGATGTAGGTTCAGATTCTGTTTTTATTATATTTCTTATAAGTTGCCTATGTTATAGAAGCAGAAGAGGTTAAAAGAAATAAAAATATTTTGTTTTTTTTTAGGATTTTGATATTTACGATTGATCTAATGCAATTTTGTTTGTTATCTAAATGCGCTTATAGAAAGCTTTAGTATTTAAATTGCAAATAAAAAATATTACATAGAGGTACGTAAACATATTTTCTTGTAATATTTTCATAAATCTACTATAAGTACAATTTGAAAATATATTTTATATCCAAGGAATGTCATTTATCAGCAAAATATGTACGTAAAAACTCGTTGATAAAAAGTAAGTAATCGCCGCATTTCTATTTACAGACCATGAGGTTGCATAAAAGGCGAACAAGAATTTTGTTTGTCAGCCGTCGCCGTCGGGTCCTCACTACTCACTCCTCATCTGATCACGTGATAACATAAGCCCAAGGATAACCCATATTGAAATAAGACCTCGCTTCATAGGATCATATTGAAATATTATGTTAAGTATTTGTTTATAATACGTTCGAATGTAAATTCTTATCTTTAATCTAGGGGAATGAAATGTTATTCTTGAAAGGTTTAATATAAATCAATTTATATGAGGTAGGTGTGCCCACAGACACTTCAGTATGTAATTTTTATAGAAAAAGAATGTAAACGACCGTTTTTAGTAGTGAGTAGTTTTCTAAATCCAGATAAATATACGAGTATTATAATATTATATAAATAATATGATAATTAAGATTTCGCCTTAAATTTGTTATTAGTTAGGTGGAAAATTTAAATTACAGTCGATATTCAATACCTTTTAGAAGTTTGTTTAAGCGGAGTTCGACACGACGTACAAGCTCTTACGTAGAATATGCAACTTTAGTTTCAAATAAGGTTAAAGATGCTTTGTTAGGTTCAATATACCCGTTTTCTGTAAGCTTTTGTTGTTACCAAGACCAATTTTTTTCATTTTTTAATATTATACATATAACTGAGTCTGTTTGTACATAAAAAATGGACTATCAATGAATTCAGATTCATTTTTGATTTAGGAAAAATAAGCCCGGTTTTTTAAATTTATTACTTTTAATAGTTAAGACAACCTTTTATAAATAAGTGTGTGTAATAATTACGTATTTAATGAAAATTATTTTTAGTAGTTGAAAATATATTTTTTCATGTTATTAATTTTAAAACATTATTCAATAAGTCATTTTAATAACATATACTTACTCGACGATATATTTTCGGAAAGTATATTAAATTAATAAACATTTAATTACATTGTTAAATATTAGCACTAAGAATCCCGAAATAATAGCATAAAGAAGTATTTACACCGGCGGAAACTGGGAAGCGGAGTGTCTTAACACTAGGCTCCCGCATAGCCTTCTACGTGCGGGATACATGAATTGTGTGTATGTATATGAAGAAGAAGACAGCTTACTAAAGTGATTGTGTTTCAGTAGTACATACATACAATTTAATATTATTTCTTTTAATATGTCACGAATGTTATATCTATCAAATATTTTTGATTTAATTTCTCAAACGAACAGCATTGTAATGTAGGCAAAGTAAACGAAACGGGCGTTGGCGTACGATTTATGTCGCAAGCAACTATTGTAGAGACACTGATTACCTTTTATGGGGATTTGGTATCCTAGCACCACGTGCCTTAGCTCCATGCTCCGTTTTCTTACAGCAATGGGTTGTATGGACGTAAAACTTTTATGCCTCCGCCGCGTTTTACAGCAGGCTCTCTATTATTTAGTGAAAGGAACGACGGTGATGTCATAAATCTCCGCTTCTGCGTGAACTTTTGCCTCTTATCTGGGAAAAGAAATTATGAACGAGAACTTTGTGCCTTCTCTAGACAAAGTGTTTGGCTTTTCCGAACCGCGGGTCACCGCCGCAAACATTAATGAAGAGATTTAAGTGTCATTAATGGTCGTTGATATTTTATAAAAAATCGGGTAAGTGCGAGTCAGAATCACCCAACGAGGCTTTCGTATCAATTTCAAGATTGTAGGTCAATGGGAATTACAATTTATGAAAGTGGACAAACTTAAGTTTGCGGTCATATGCGCTCATTTTTTATGAAATAAAAAGTACACATATAAGTTTGTAATGGTTTTTTTATGAAATACATATAAATTATTATTTCGAGCCAAAATTTTACACCTGTAGGTCCCCGGGAAGTATCCTATAGATTTTGATTACGCGGCGAATTACATAGAAAATACAGAAAAATTAATGCATAATTGCTCGTATCTTTTTTCTGAAATTTACCTGACGATAGAACTAAGTAATGAATTTTAGCTTAATACCTTCACGCCTTCTTCGATGTTTTCACGGACCGACAGACAGACGGATTGAGTGATCGTGATGTGATGAAGAATGAGAAAGTGATTCTATAAGGTTTCTATTCCTACCTGTTGAGGTACAGAAACCTCAAAATAATCCAGGTAATCATATAGTGATAATTTTTTTACTAATAAAAATTATCGAAATTAAAATTTCACGTATTTTATAACACATTTTGTTGACCTGGTGCAGGTGGTTGTAAATTATAAAATCATAAAAAGCTCTGACAGTTTAAAGTGCTCTAGAGCACGGAGAGAGTGCAAATGTGAACGTCGGTCAAAGTTTATTAACAAAATGCATCACTTCATATTCACCAGGTAAATCGTGTTTAAATAAGTTAAGAGTTAAGTAGTTGTCATGTATTTATTTAAGTGTAATGAAAGTGACAATAAAAAAATAAACATAGGTTGTGGGTTCGATCCCTGATCGAGGGAATGAATTATTATTCATTTTCATTTCTTCGCTCTGGTGTCGAGGTAAAACGCCGATCAGTTCCGCTACTCAACACTGGCATTACGCCTCCAGAATTCGGGAGAAAATGGGGAACGGGGTGCCTCAATACTAGGTTCCCTTTGACTACTTTAATAAATAAATTTTAATATCGTAACTAGTAAAATCTACCATACAATCTTTATTCATCGTAATGGTTTTATAATTTGGTGGAGAGTACGTCTCACAAATGTCAAAACTTATAAATTTTCAAATTTATTATATAATTTTAATGTAAATCATCCTTGAGTTACTAACCTACCATTCTCTACAAGTGCGTTACTATGTTAGAGTTATTTATTAATCTTATATTAAAACAGATACTGTGTGGGCACAGTGACAGCCTCTACATGTTAGTAATTAAATTACGGGTGGCGTGCCCGAACCGGATACACCTCTTTAAATCATATCCGTGATTAAAGCTACCAAAGACTGAAATTATTATTAGCAACCAATAGAATATATTAAAGGGTTATTTATAATGACTGTTTAGTAATTAATTTGTAATTAAGTGCTGTAGTTATTTGTTGAAACATGTAAGATAAATATATTTCAAATTAAAAAAAGATATGTTTTATAAATATAGGAAATTGGAATTCATTTCAATAAAATAAAATTCGTTTTTCGATTAGTCTGCGTATAGTGCATATAAAAAATGGCGTAAAAAAATATTATTCGATATTTTCAAAATTTTATTCATCATTGTCGAACCAGGAATTTAGTTTGCGTGGACTTAAAGACTTAAAATTGATAATCTCGTTTTTTCCCGTTCCCGTAGGAACTACGAGATACTCTGCCATGGTGTTGTTTTCTCACTTACTTTAATCCACTTATGTACAATGTACGAGTACATGCCAAACTTCAATTTTATAATTCCAGTAGTTTCGTCTGGGCATTGTATGAACGAATATTAGAAAGTCTAAATGAATTGTTTCTATACAAGATATATATTATATCTCGTCTCGTATATATAAAACTCTTGCATAGAGGTAAATAACCTCAAACATATAGACTATTATATGAAGAACCTAAATTGCTGGTCAAAGGCAAGAACATAAAACTTGTAAATAACTAGGTCCTATAAAGTTGTGACAAAATAAAATATTTATTATGAATTAACTACCACTAAATCTTAATTAAATTAATGCAGCGCTTCTATTAGAGGCACCGGCTTCTAACCAGGCGTTGACGGCCGGCATATTACAATTAGACAGACAGATAACACTAAACGAAAGAATCCAAATCGTAAATATATTTACTTTATTATCTATAAAAGTCACTAATGAATTAATTGAACAATGATTAAGTACTTTCTTAGGCGACATAAAGGGTCCGTAGCCCACATCGTTAGGGCGTTATATAGCTGCGTAACTAAGTTGTCGCCGCGTGGACCATAAAAATTGGGCTTATGTATCTCACAATGATCTCTTATAATGCAATAATAAGATTAAAAATACCATTAAGAAATTAAATTATCACCTTTTCAACATCTTGAAGCATCATGTTATAATGAATAAAATATTTTAGTGGCACTTTTAATATTTGTGGCGCAGTAAACGTTCGCTTGTGGCCGCTACGGCAGTTAATGCACTCCTAGGTTTCTAGATAAGCCAACAAGCCTCTTTAGCTAAACAAGAGGCGGCCAAACAATAAAGGCGACTTAAGCATCGTGAAATATGGCGGAGACGAGGCGCGATAACTTAGTACGCCGGGGCCGCTTCTTTTCCCCTAATTAGCCATTCAATTCCCGTAATCTTGTTTACTCGTCGGGCGGCCCGCGCTGCCCAGGTGCGATAATGGCTGAACTATTTGCATGCCGCCATATTGTTTCCCCATGTTCGGTAGTCGGTAGTCGGCAGTCTGTAGTAGGTAGTCGGTAGAGGGTAGTCGGCAGTCGGCAGACGCAGTCGGCTCGATCCCGTCGACCCCCCGTTGTTTTGGTTGAGCTTATTGGATCGGCTCGCGATTACTTTGTATTGATCCTGCCGTCCATTATCTACATTCGTTTATTTTGGTATCAGAGTAATAATACGGGTGATGTCCGCAAATCCGATGAGCTTTTCCATTGTACATATCAATTTGTAGTTTCCGTTCCACAGCCTACAATTAAAGAACACTTTCTGTAATGAGTGTTCGGGGTTCAGCGATGGTTTCTGGAAAATTGACTTTTATTGACTCTATAAATTTTCAATCGACTCTATTAAATCATTCTGAACATGTAAAGAGGAAGCATTTTAAAATTTCATTTGTATAATTTGATATAAAGATGCAAAAATATTTTACTTGTATACCTGTGGAATGCATAAGAAAAATAATTTTGCTAACATTTTTTATACAGTCACGGAATTTAAAAGATATTACGGGTATGTGATTATGTACGTAACATATTTTACTTACAAAACAATTTAGTTATAATTTTTTAAATTAGAAAAAACGTATTAATGAAAAGTAATCAATGATTGATAAGAAATTACATTGTCATGAGTTTGTTTCTGTCTTTATTTTAGTAGAACTTATGCAAAAGGATACATTTATATTTATTTTAGTTACGTTACGTGAAAACATGTGTTTAAAAACACAAGCGAAAATAGTATAATTGGTATATTATGTAAATAGTATGGAATATTGGCCTTCATTAATAGTTATTTCAAATAGATCTACAATGCTGTTCATAATGCTTATTGACTTGCTGACAGACAGTGTAAGCACAGAATACACTCATATACTCGTATGTATGTATGTAGACACAGTTTGCTTGGCAGCATAGAATTTGCATGAACAAATCTATATATAAAATTTGCATATACATATATATTTATGTATATAGTTCATGCATATATTGCTATTAGGATAATTTAAATCTATATAGGATAATTTATATATTGTTAAAATACAACTGAAATTTCAAATAAATTTTCAAAAAATATTTAATTTATTATGGGTATAAATATATTAAATATGGGTACAGAATTGCTGGTGTATCGTACAGTACTGTCGGCGAGTCTTGGTCGCCCACTTAAGGATAGACTCAAAAAAATACATATATTAATAAAGTTACATTTCTGGTGCTTTCTTTCAATTCTAACAGAGAAAATATTATAAGTCTTAAATTTGCATAGGCATGCATAGTTTATTCGTTTTATGTTAAATTTGTGAATCTATTTACTCCTCATAATAGAGGAAATATGTGTATTCCCTGTATTATGAGAACTTAAACAATAAAATGACATGCAACTGCTGCTTTATTTATTTGTTTATGTAATTATTTATTTATCTATATATTTATTATCGTATTTCGAAAAATTAAATTGACATAAAGACTATATTGTCTGCTACAATTTAGGGTATAATGTATTTAATATCGGCATTGTTGGCCCTATTCGTCATCAGCTATACTATTTCCACCTTCCGATAAACACAATTGGTACAATTCGAAAGATCGTCTTCGTAAAACAAAACGTTTTAATTGAATACCTCATTGTGTAAATCTGGCGAGGTGAAGCCGATCTGGTTCTTGAAGCGTTGTCAACATCTACTATAAATACATTACAAGACACGCTTTATTACTTCGCCGTTTCCATCCAATCCTGTTAAGTGTCTGTTCGTGAACAGTTTTCCTTGCGACCGTTCAGCTTAAGATGGCCATTTTTTAAAATAGTATTAGGGTTCGATAATGGCTTTTACACGGCGTTAGGGGGGAATGTCTGTATTATGTCGTGAGATTTTGCGAGCTCAAGCGATATGCTAAACTCTTGGTGTTCTGTGACTGCGCTGACATGGCGTCTGGCCCGGCGTTTTGCGAGGGCATAATTTAACTACAACTTTCTAAGAATTCCTTTATAAAAGTCCTACAACTGATGGAGTTTATACAACATGCATAGGTTTAACATTGTTGCGTAGACGAGACTTAATGTGATGATTATAGGCTCAAACCCAACTAATATTAGTTAAAAATATAGGTTTACCTTATCCAACTTCGATGTCACATGCCTTATACCAGAGCTTGAGCGAAAAATGGAGAATAGAGATGTTAATTATATTATTTTTAATTTCACAAATTTTTGGTTATTAGTACCAACTCAAATCTCAACATATCTATAATCCAATTGTTCTAGTTTTATAAAATTACCACAGATTACAAATAAAAATATGATGGTTGACGATTACCCCCCGAGATAAATATAAAATGGGCTTGTTTCATGTAATTGGATCCAGGGTAATTTGAATCCGCGACGCACATTAAGTTAATCCCTTCGTCTAATCTCATACGATCAGGACCTGTATAATTAGGGGTGACAACAATGTGGCGCTACAAATACAATACGTTTGTATAAATCGCTTGTCAATTTAAATTGACCCCACTATGCAAGATGGCTGCCAGCTCGTGTTTTGTTCGTTGTAGTATATGTGTATATTGGACATTATTGTTCTAATGGAGACATGTTTTTAAAATTTTTTGAATGATTTATATTGCAATAAATAAAAGACCAAAAAGTCAAATTCTATAGCTTATTCAAAAAAAAATATATAATTACAAATTTTATCCAAAAATAAATACATACGCTCGGAAGTTTAAGTTTGTTAAGTTTTGTATATTCCGATGAATTACAATCCTGAAATCGGTGGGAAAGCGTCGGTGTGCAAATCCGACTTGCACTGGTTTTTTTAGTTCAACAAGCCAATGATACAGTTATTAAGGACAATGAAGGAAATTCTAGGTTCTACTGTGTGTTACTTTGCCAATTTTATACAATAGACGTCAATTATAAAAAAATACAAAAACACTAGTTTTAAAAAATATATATACGAAATGAAAAACCCCATTTACCTTCCACTTGAAAAAGGATAAAAATTTACATAGTTTACATACAATCGCTGTCCAAGAAGGTATGAAGATTGAAGGAACGTGCGCCCGACGGTCAAGAGTTTATTGCCCTTGACTAGAAACGCACAATTCAGTACAAAAGGGTTCACGTTCAGTATTAAATAAACTTGTAGCTGTATAACGTATATATAATTCATATCTTAAGTAATGATTCAAACTACAATATAGCCATCAAAACAACCACTCAGAATTTATGGACGAAGGTAAACAGTCGTAAATATTTTAACGAGCAAGATAAATGTAAGTTATTTCATTTACTCGGCACCACGGAGCTGGTGCTGCATTACCTCGGACATTATTTAGCACGTAAGTGTGACGCATTCTGAGCACAAAGCGACGGGGAGGTTAACCTACCACATTCAGTTATTATTTAGGAAAAAGCTTATATTAGCATTCTTGAATAATTTCTCGAGGCCAGTCGTGGCGCAAGAGCACAAGCATGTGACTGCTGCTGCTCGATAGGCTGTTGGTTCGATTCCCTCTCAAGGAACAAGGGTAACGAGTATATCCAGAATTTGGCGGAATGTGGGAAAAAGAAGTGTCTTAACTGTAAGTTCCTATGTTCTCTCTGTGTCTCTCCACTGTGGGTGGGATACAGCGTGATGCTATTTTTAGCTTTTCTTTTGAAAAGAATATTTTCAACACAAGCTGTTTATCTGTTTTTACCATCTTAATACCTATACACTTTCGTTTACATTTAAGTATGGCAGAGAGAGTATTGTAACGGAAAATTATTTTATTCTTCTTCCTGGCATTAATCCCGGCTATTACCGGGGTCTGCCTTCCTACTTAACCTACTCCACTTTGCACGATCTTTTGCGTCCTCGGTGGTTAGACCATTGGCTCTCATGTCCTGCATCACGACATCCAACCAGCGCTTCCTTGGGCGTCCGGGAGGTCGCGCCCCAGGAACT
>JAKRZM010001290.1:1018390-1148461 GCA_036379175.1 Heliconius cydno galanthus | reverse complement strand
TATAAAAAACGTATGGGTGCAATTTTCTCCAAAAACGAGTTACGAAAAAATGTAATTAAAGGTGATTGCGGCAGGATTCTTCCAGGCAACCCAGGTGTAATCTGTTCTACTAATCATGTATTATTCATTAATATAGGTTTAATTAAGAAAACTCGTTTATGCAGGATTCAACGGCCGGATCTCAGGGTAATGCTACAACACCTTTACTACAATATCTAATTACTAAGCCTGTTTGTTTTACTTGGCACCGACTTCAAAATTATAAAATCTTTGTAAAATTATTTTTCACTTTTTAGTTCCTTGTTAGAAGTCGGTTTTTCTTTTTGTTAAAAATTAATTTATCTAGTGTTAATATCCTTTTCAAAACAGTATCTATACTTATATTGAAAAGTTTAGGTTCAGCCAATACAATAAAACAGTTATAGTAATTATGTCAAACAAAAAGTAATATATCATTTTATTTATAAATCGATAGAAATGAAATAAATAGTCAATGTTAAGAAAAGTTTATTTGAAGCCAGATATAGTAGTAAAAACTGCAATTAAGTTGGTTAGGTTACACCGTAAACAAACGCGCATTCTACAAAGAAACAAACAGACAATCAGGCAGGTTTCATTTTCAGATCATTGTTTTTGGTTCTATTATGTTGTTAAATGCCAACAATAACATTTTTTTTTTATATACATATATACCACGCACAGACGACTATCTCTTACGATTTTATTTAGGTATAGATTTACTTACCTATGAACCAGAACTCCTGATCGAACATCGTAAAGTTAGGCTTCGGTAAAAAGTTTTCTTTATATGCAACTACGATTGGTAAATCTACGCTAACTTTTTTTTGATTATTCTTGACAAATTCCTTTTTACAGTATCTACTTAATAAATTATTAAAACAATATTCTCATAGGTACTTAGATTTTTTTAAGCTCTTTTGCTTATTGGATGACGTAACTAAAAATTATTCTTTTTTACCCAAAACGGTAAAATAAGTACATATTCAAAATATATTTATTATACCTAATTGTTTACTAACTATCTAGTAAAGCATATTATTTATATCTAGTAAAGCAAGCCTATTCAATACAAAAAAAGTGCAGTATACTAGCTTTCACTTTTAAAATTTTCGCTTGAAAATGTAAGCTTATTTTATATTAATCATGATTTTTATTAATATTTTAGAATGTTGAACCCAAAATGCCTTTTTTACTACACCAATTAGAAATGATATCAACATTGTATTCAGATTACACTACCTGTATTCTCATTCAAAGACAAGAAGAGAGCTATAAATTTCGTTCTGTCGTATAAAAATAATAGCCGGTTCTATAGCAGCTCCCTCGTGACATATATCGGAGCCGCATCATGTGTTACAATACCGATAGACATCAGTTCCCGTCGCAACACAATGTACGAGTGATTCTTACGAACGAATGAATGGAACGCTTCGGCTTGCATATTTTAGTAAGTGTAAAAAATGTATAGTGTTCATTCACTTCTTGTTCTTTTATAGATTTTTAAGTAAAAAAATTGATATAGCAGTCACTCGTTTCTTGTTTCTTTTATGGATTTCTAAGACCTTTTCTTTAGTTTAGCACACATATACATGTATGTAAGTAAATCTTACAATGCTTAAAAATGTTGCACATTGTGTTTATATGGAAAAGACAACGTAATCGAGCGTACGGGTCACCAGAGGAGCTATAGATGCGTGCCGGCCTTTAAGGTAGATATGGACGCGCTTTTTGAAAGGTATCTTCATCCATGCCGTATCGATCTGGATACTCTGCCGCAGGTAGGCCATTCGACAGTTGGTTGGCGCGTGGGAGGAAGTTCCTCCGAAACCGCTCACTAGTGGAGTGTGGATAATATTTGAGCCTGTGACACATGTTCAGACCTGATGATAATACAATGTTTTCAAGACGACCGAGAAATTGAGAAAATGTTTAAATTTTTAGTGAATTTAAAAATATTTAATGAGTTAATAAAATTTAATGCGTTTGATTTAAAAGTAGCAGCAAAACAGATGTGAATTCCATTTATTAAGTTGTACAATTAGAGATTATAAACTATTAAACAAATAAATTTAAACAAATACAATTTATATGCCAATTTATGGCATATAACTCCAACTTCCACTACCTTTTTCCACCACCACTTCCTTTTTATTCGCTCTGATGTCGAGGCAAGTGCGACGTTGAGTTCCGCAACTATAATGCCTCCTATATATATAATGCCTCCAGAATCCGGCGGAGGATGGGGAACTGAATGACGTAGCACTAGGTTCCCGCTGCCTACCTTTAATACACAAATATATAGAAGTAACTTTTAGTACAATATAATTCCACTTTAATTTCAAAACCCCTTTGAGTGCTACACCAGTATAATAATTTACACATGATTACGTCGCAGATGTGCATGTAACATTAACCCTGGTGCCTCTTGATAAGGTTTCAGCGAGTGATAAAGTCGGGCGGTCTTATGTTGGATTGGCACGCGACCGCACGGCCACGCCTAATAACCCCATGGTATCAGATACTGAGGTTATGGCTCTTCCATAAAGCTGATGAATTAATGAACTAATATAAGTGTATGGGTTTTATCAAATAGTATATGTGATAGAAAATTATCCTGGTGAATGTTACATTTCAAGTGGAGTTAATTTTTTGCGATACACGTTTTTTACGGAACGGAAATAAAATAGCCAAACGACTATGAAAATTAGGAACGGAAGTGTTTTAATGGGAACGGAGCGTCTTAACATTAGGTTCCCAGGTTCCCTCCATCTACCCTGCTATGTGCGCGATACACATTTGTGCTTGAAGCTAAATAAAATGTATATGGTTATTTTTAGAAATAACATTAGAGATTCACATTCAAATTGTACGCAAATGTGTATTTTATTTTTTTTCCTTGTAATATTATATAAATGCTGACTAACGCTGCATTAGATATATTACTTATTATTATTATTAAGCACTCAGTTATTATTCGAGTTTGTACAACCGTTCATCATTACACGAACACAGCATAGTTTCAATGGGGCCTCGTCTGAAACTGGCAGTTGAACATAAAGGAACGGAGAGCGCACCTCGAAATAGGCACTCTAAAGGCTTGTAATTTTAGATATCGAGCCTCCCTTCCCAAATCCCCTGACTCATCCCAACTCGACTACGGATTAGAATGAAAGTACAACGCTTTATTATCTTCCCTTTGACCGTATGTCTTACCTTTATCGAGCCACTACTGTTCTTTTTATCAGCTGAAACACGATTACTTCCATAATCAATGCACAGACAATAGATTTTTTATGTTGAAATATTTTTATCGTTGTTTTTCTTACGTATGAAATATATTATAATTTTTTTCGTTCATTTTTTTGCACCCTTGTGAATATTTTATAATTTGGTGTTGAAGCAGAAAGGAAGTGGTATATCTCTTGGTTTTTCGGGTTCCACGCATACGTTCGTCGCCACTCAAAGGTGCTCCAAAACTCCAAACGGCATTTTGTTTGATGAAGTAGAAATAACCCGTATAATGCAAGTATAAATATTTCCTCGCGCTTATTCACTCAGGTCGTTCATAAACCTCGCTTTCGATTCAACTGCGCTACGGCGGATAGTTGATAACTAAATAATTATACCGAGTACTAAGTAAATTAATGAACTGAACGAATGAATGATATTTTAAAATAAATTTGAACACTGTTTGTAATTTGATACGTATTCATTCATCAAAATAGAGGTGTAATCTCTATTTTCACCGTATTCCATATATAACAGGGTAAGGCAGGCAGAGGGAGCCTAGTGTTAAGACACTCCGTTCCCCACTCACTGAATTTTTTGATGCAATGCATTTTGAGTGACGTAACTCAACGTCGGGCTTTTGCCTTGGTGCCAGAGCCAAGAAAAGAAAATTTTAATAAACAATAATTCATTCCCCCAAATGGGGATTGAACCCATAGCCGTTGCGTTATAGTCAGCGCGTTGTGCTTCAGCGCCACGACGCACGGTTTCACTTAAATTAACGATAGCATTAACATTCTCCATGAATATTATAAAAGCAACATTAAATAAAAGTTATCATTTTATTTAAAGAGAACAAAAATAAACCAACAATTTTAATATTCCGCTATTCATTTTTTATAGACATTGTTGACCACAATTTATTTTCGTTGTTAGAAAACATTTGCATTTTATATCTTTATAAGGTGAAATCAACACGAATTTTCGTTAGAGACACGTTTCAGCGACAGTGGATCGCTCTATAAGCGACATTTATCTGCGTTGGCACAGGGGTGTCCCTTTGTAAAACGCTTGCGGATGAAAGATTTTCCTCCTTTTATTATTTCACACGTAATTTATGGCGCCTCTTAGGTTCTACGTTTTCTCTTGTGAAGAGTCTTTACTCGTATAAACGAATTCTTATTTTTAACATTCTATTTGACTGACATTTATTGCGGACATTTTCATTTTAAAACTTTGGTTTGGTTGTTTGGTTAACCTCCGTGTTGTATGTTACTTTGAATGAGCAAGTCCATGTTTTTATTCATTTCATGTATAACGTTATTCCAGTGATTTAATAGCAGCGAAAATGCGAAGATCAAAGAGCTCTATGCATTATATTAAAGTTTCATCCGACGCCGCGCGCGGGCGCGTAGCCCGGCAATTTCCTTTTCAATTACGCCTACTTGAAATAAAAAAATACAATTTTTATTTGTGCCTTGGTAATTAAAAAGGGATTCTGTAATGAAAAGGTATACCGCCAGTTCCGGGCGCTCCTCTCAATTTCGCTTCCGTTTGTTTGTTCCACGAGAGCCACGCCTTCGGGGACTAAAGTAAAGGGTTGCCGACATCAACTCTGTTATACGCCATGTATGTCAACAAAATTAAGCCGTTGATGAAAATTCAGTTTTCGCTTTTTGCATTTATATTACTTTTACTAAATCAGTGATTGTATAAAAACGTTAGCTTGCGTCAAAGGATGATGAAATTGTTAATTAGGAATTTTATAATTATAAAATGATATAAAATTTTAAATATAAAATTTATTCATTTACTACAAAACATAAAAAATAATAACGTTCATTTGTAATACGTACGTATGTAGGTAAACATATAAAATGGCTTAGAGGACAATCTTTAATGTACACAACGCTTGGAGTGGTAAATGGGATCGACAAAGTGACGTCACGGATGTGCGACCGATTGCCGCCCGACTCGGTGCTTCCTGTGTTCCGGGAAACTTAGTCTCCTCTTTGACTATATCTGCATAGATAATGAGCACAGATAAACTATTATAAGTTTATTTTAAATCTTACTATTTATTCATGATTAATTTTTAAACATACGATTCCATTTTCTATTATTATTAAATATGTCGTAAATAAACGACAATGAATACTTCAAATTTCAATTGTTTTAATATTTATAACAAAATTAAACTATTTTAAGGTTACACAAAGTGGCACGTTGTTGCTAGCGCTCTGCGCAGTGATATTGAACTAGTTCGTGTTATATTGTCCTATGTAAAAATAAACGAAAT
The DNA here is from genome assembly GCA_036379175.1 of Heliconius cydno galanthus. Taxonomy (NCBI): domain Eukaryota; kingdom Metazoa; phylum Arthropoda; class Insecta; order Lepidoptera; family Nymphalidae; genus Heliconius; species Heliconius cydno. The sequence goes on along the minus strand of JAKRZM010001290.1, from coordinate 1,142,913 downwards.
TTTAAAACTAAAACGTTTTCATTTTATCAAATAGTCTTCTCTTGGCTGTGTGTAAATTACTTTAAGGGTTCAGAATTATATAGTCTGTGAAATGGTTCTTTAAAATGAAGCGCATTTTTAATCATTGTATATTTAATTATTTACAAAGGACGTCCACTTGGACCTTTTTATTTTCATTTATTTAAAACATGTATTTGAAGTTACATATGTGAAATATATAGCCGTTATATTTTAGTGGCATTTACATTTATATATGCGTTTAGTACCTACATCAATATGGAGGTGAAGTACCAGGGAAGTACTTTATAGGGAATTACTTTATTATTTTTTCATGTATTAGACCTAAATGTGCCTTTTGTTCAACTGTAATGCTTATGACAATTCGTCGCTTGGGTTACATCGTATTAATCCTTATTTTAAAATATTGCATCATATTACTACGGAGATCTTCAGTTTTATGAAGAGATAATGCCCTCAAACGCCAGCGACCCTCTCGAAATATTCTAAGAAATTTGCGATTCAAATGCGTAAAGCCGTTTAAAACGCCTAACAAATTAAAGGCGGACTCGTTAAAGCAATTACTGATTACATTATGAAATAATTCTTTTGTTATTCAATATACTAAATATGACAAACTGCTGATTACTTCATTAGTGTATACAAAACGCACGAATATTTTTTTTTTTTTAAATATTAGAATGATTTGGATGTAACTTTGTGTTGCTCTATGAAAAAAAAAACAACTAAATAGTATTATTCTTATATAATCTGTAGGTTTATTTTGAATAGCATAGAAATTACCAACTATTAATTATGACAAAAATGCTTGGCAGGATATAAAGATACGAGTATGTACGAACTCGAGGGATTATAATAACAAGTGCAGAGCAAAAGTGTGGGATAAAATAGAAGCTAGTCCTGAACTATCCTTTGAGTTGAGCACAACTAGTGTGTTTTAATATTTAACCGGAACCGCACTCCGAGTATTTGGATATACAAGGAAAACCGTCATAACGCCATCACGCGGAAAAACCAACTCTAGATTTGAAAGCTTCATAATCCGAAGTACTTTAGTTATAAGATAAAACTGAATCATTATTGCAAACTGATTTCAAATTAGAGATACATTATCATTCCTTAGAGTTTCTTTTTAAATTTGCTAAAAAGCACAAGGATACTTAAACAAACAAAAGATTTAATCTGTAAGCGTTTTTTTGTCTGTCCTGTGTTTAAGTAGAAGTCACGAGAGAGGACGTCTTATCGGGGCGGCCGGTACCTATTTGCCGAGTCCCCCCGCGCCCCGCACCCTGCACCCGCCCGCCCCGCACCACCCTGCCGCACCGCCGCGCTGTAACTTCCCTTGTTTGCAAACTCGGATTGCATCTCTCGTTCTACTTTCCTCAGGATGTCCGCAATTTAGTTTTATGACTTAAAACATCGTCACTGACCTAAACGCTGTTTATGATTTTTATCTTCCGATTATCAGGCGTAGAGTTTCGTCACTAAGCACACAATGCCTCGAAAATTCGGCAGAAAGTGGGGTACGGAGTGTCTTAACACTAGGAGAGAGATTTCCAGAGAGTCGGCAGAGGCCTACGCTGCTATATGCGTGATACAGCGTGAAAATAAAAAAAAAACTACGTTACGATAACACTAAATTCCTAATATATTACCTGAGAAATTAACAGGCGGGACCATGTCGGTACTGCACTAAGGGGGTCTGACATTACAATAGCATTCTAAAGCCTCATGAGCTGATGTATGAATGGATGAAGCGACTTTGACCAATTGATTTTCATGCCGCCTTAGGACAGGTTATAAAAAATGGTAATGTCACCAGTGGTGCTATTATACCAACTTTGATATTTAGCAACAGCTGACAAACTTACCGCAGGCGGTCCAATGGTTTATTAAAATAGGAAATAAATCAAGTGAATCCGCCATGTATCGATAGTAAAAATATTGTTTTTATTTTACTCCATCAACTAAAACAAAGTAAATTTTAGATTTTTGAGCTAACACAGTTGTGTGTACAATAATTGATTCCGAAGATTTGTTTAACACTGAAAGGCCTACACCAAACATTGTGAACATAAACAAACGCACGTGTAGACATATGGTGGTAACAAGTGCAGCGCGTCGGACATATCCACTGGGGGGCGCGAGGGAGGAGAGGGGAGAATGACTCTTGACGAGCCTTTGTTTAGAACATAAAATTATACGACATCGATAAATTCTTTGTTTACTGATTGATGAATACGTTCGTTTGCTATCATCTATCAGAATCTAAAATCTAAATTAGAGCACGCCAGTTATATTTAACTCAAGCACTAGGAAGTTCTAGATAAGTCTATTGTAAATCCTATTATCTGGAGTCAATATCGTACCAACAATCAAAAAAAATACTGTTAACCCGTAATATTCAAAGATATTTTAAAGAAGTATATGTTCAAACATAAGACGCCTAAATACACAAACGTTATCAAAGCACTCGAGTGCATAAAAGTTTATGATGTAAAACGTCAACCCTGGAGACAATTTGTATTATCTGGCTTACCTGAAGATAGCATCCAACAATAGCCGTCGGCAGATGTCCCCGCGCAAAACAAACTCTTGAAAAAAAACTAATTCATTGTTGGCATAAAAAACGAGGGATTAATTATCTTTTATACATAGTCGGTTGTAGATATAATAATAAATTGTCATCAATGACGTGAACCGCGGTATAAAATGCTAATGTCTGGTATTATGTTAACAACAATGAAGCAGCTATTGTACGAAGAATTCAGGGACTGCAGCGTGTTCCTCTCGACTCGACAGAACTTTGAGGCGGTGGTGTTTTTTTGTGTTTGAAAATTTTACGTGTACTAAAATTGGTATCGTGAATTTTGCGTGCTTTGTACAACGTTTTTATAACGACTAAAATAAAATGTATTTCGCATGTGGGCTATGAAATTATTTAGACTAGCTGTTGTAACGTAAAATAGTGACTAGTCACTTCGTTGTCTTTGTCTGCATTGTAATAGTTAAAAATGTTTGAAAATAAAAATGCAAGTTCTTATTTCTATAAGAGTTTATGGTTTATCACTTTTTCTTTTGTTCACGCTCACGCTATACCTACCCGTGGGTAGGAAGCGAGAATCTGGTCCTAGTGTTAAAACACTCCGTACCTGACTTCCCACTGACTTGATAATAATAAAATTTTAATATTTAAACAAAATCTAGAAACTAATATTAATTAATATATTAGAACAAAGGTGTAGCTAGTATAGAAGTCAATTTCAATAGGTTTTAGAACATAAATGCAAAAAGTTGGCTTTTAACTTGATATACTGCTATGAGATTTTATGTAGGATCCGACTGCAATATTTCTTTGTATAGCGAATCTGTTTTTGTAAACAAAAAAGTTGTTGATGAAAGTTTTGTACGTTCAGGCGTAAGTTGTTTTGGCTCGTGGAGTGTTTGTGCTGGGCCCTGAACCCTGGTTCGTGCAGTTTCATTACAGGTTAGCCAGAGTTATGTCTGCTTTATTATTTTGATATGTCTCCTGCCAGATGTTTGTGGACGAATTCACTTTGGGGATGAAATTTAACTGCTATTGTTGAATATATTTATTTCTGATATTGAAATGTAAAGGAGTTATTAGAGTAAGTAAATGAATTTATTAGTCATATATTTTATTTAATGCTTGCATTGCTTTCGTTCAATCTTTTAGAAACTTTTTAAAGGAGTAATTGTCAAAGAAATACCTTATAAGAAATAATAATTTCCATAATAAAATCTAAACAAAAAACTATACTATATAACAGGTGAAATTGAATAAGTCGCTTTTATTTACTTAATTAATGTATATTATTTACGATTTGTTCGGCTTCTTTAGATAAAGATTTGGTGAGATCAAATATCGATACACTCAATATTGTCTCAAATTACTATTGTTAGGAGAATAATACAAGAATTGCTCTAAGGGTTTTCGATCCGAGCCATCATATGGGCATAGGTTGCGATACAAACGCACAAGACTTTCAATCTTCACATAATACGAATAAAGTGGAAAATAGCAAAAGTGACAGTACTATCTATATTGTTTATCTTGTGTTATTACTTCAACAAAGGTTCGCCGTTGTCTGTTATTTTATTTCTGTTAGCTATATTTTATAAGGCGTCGTTCCTGCAACATGTCCATAGTAAATATAACTTAATTAGGTTAGGAAATATATTTATTTGATAAATAGGATGTCACCAAAAACATCCCGTGAACAACTAACCAAGTCTAAATTAAGCTATTTGTTTCTCTATAAAAAGTAATAAAATCTCTAGGTAAGGCCAAGCCAAGTCTAAAGTTACTTCTCCGATTTTTTAATTAATACATACGAGTACATACATACAGACATACATAGCACAGAGAACCTCTTCATAAATGCCCTCCGGGGGGTCCTCATGCTTTTTACGTGACCTTCCCTCCAGTATGTTTGATACTGTGTTTTCGAAAGTCAACCGAGGTCTCCCCCTACCTCTCTTTCCTTCTATTTTTAAATAATATAGTTAAATTTAATGTGATCGACCGTTGAACATTATTGAGCTGAGAAACACCTTCATTATAAGACTATGTATAAAGTATTTTTTATTTATTTAAAATGTATCTAGTAAATAAATACTCGATAAACTTACAGTATCTCCTTGTAATTTTATAGTAAGTAAAAAAAAGTTGTTTTATTTTCTGTCTTGTATTTTGCGATTAAATAAAAACAAAATAATTTTTAGTAATAGCATCTCAATTATATTTTTCCTCATGTTCTTAGTAGTAGTTGTTCTATTAGTAAATAATATAGAAAAAGATGAATTTACTAAATATTCTTTTTCTAATAATTCAAAGCACTTTTCAAATGCTTTCTATAGACAATTCAATTTGCTATTAATCAAAACCTCCAAACCTCCAAAGCTCCACAATTATAGCGGCCGGGCTCGGACACAGCGTCGAACGCGGCCCAGGGTGTAGTTGACGAACCGTGCAAAATGATAATTAAGAGAAACCGCTCAGTCATCGTTAATGCGATAGCTGCCATGTAAATTACAGCAGCGGTGTTTATAACAATGCCCGTAGTCGATGGCGTTCATTAAAATTTAATATGCTGAAATTTAAAACCTGAGACGGACGCAGTTTGTGTACGTATTATATACGTGTTGTTATATTCGTATATAGTTAGACAAATATAATAAATGTAATTTTATATAGAAGTTAATTGTATTAGAAGTTAATTAAATTAACTTGATTGGTGGAAATAGATAGTTTGTTTATACTTTTAAAAAAATATCAATACTTAAAATGATGTTATAATAACTAACTAACTAATAACTGTATAGTAAACACACTGTCCTCTAAATTGAACTATTAAAACGAATAAATACAATTGAATTGTATGACTATGATTCATGACTTTTATTACAGTGGGTATCAAGAACAGTATTAAATTTGTCTTTTGTACCAACCGCCTTGAACGTTACTCGGGTTCATTGTGAACGTCATAAATATTTTTTATTATAAGTTTACTTTAGAAAATAAAGCTTAAATTTAAACAAACTATAATTATAATTAAGCAAAAAGAAAGAATTTAGATTTTCATTTAATTATAATTAAATGTAAAATAACTAAGGTGGCCACGCTACCCAGCTTTGCGGCGTCCCGCGAACACATTGTCTCACGTCATAGTCTACGCTGTCGTTACAGTGAAGCTCAACTTTTTATTTACGCTCAAGTGCACTCCGCTTTTGTCGCGACGAGAGCTGAATTAAGCTTCTCCGTTGATATGGGATCATTCAACCCGAGGATATCGAATTACCCAGCGCACTGGGCGCTTTGTTGGATACTTGCACGTGATACTCCTCCTTTTATGATAGCAGATAGCAGGACGGAGATTGCGTAACTAAACGCTCCCTTTTCTTTTTCTTTTACATAGATCTATGAATATGACGAATTAATAAGATCTTTGATTTTCATGATTATTACACATTTTAAGTGAAATTATTTAACCGGGTCAATCGCGTATAATAAGTTCATTTAAAATGAATAATATTATTTACTACAGCCAGGATTTTTACTTATCTAATTGGTAGAAACTGGATGGAAAAAATTTTGTGATATAATATAGTTGCACCGAAGAGTATTGTCATTTTAGAATCTATTGTGCTCTAACTACTTCTATTGAAAACATGTGAAGTTCACAACCTTAATCTAGCGTTGTTATTTGGCTGCGAAACAGAAAAACAAACTAAATATTATGCTTTAATACAATATTTTTAGTTTACAGAGACCAATATAAAGTAAGGTTAGAAGTCCTTTCAGTATTATGCCAGTTATGAGAACTCTTATATTATTAAGAATATAATATTGGAAAAACTCTAAATATATCGCAACAAATATAATTTAAACGTATTATATATACCAATATTTACATATTTTTATGTAAAAAACGTTTTTCTTTAAAGTAAACACCTTACCCGCGTCAGATTTATGAGGTGGCCGAAGGTGGAAATTCAATTTGCAACTACGCAATTTCCGGTCGGCGGCGTGTTTCCGATTCGCAGTACCAACGTTTTTGTGTCAATTTTTATTTCAATCAATTTGGTTTCAATTTTCAAAATATTGTTAAAACCTCAATTGTTGGTTTAAAAAACCTGTACTATTTCCAATATGTAGAAACTAAATTGGAAATAGTTTTTATTTTTTAATTTAATCTAAGTAATATTCTTTTTCACTTGAAAATATCAGAGAATAAGAATAGAAGAGAATTTTATTCTTGCATTTAAAATCATATATTTTTATATCTGAGAAAGTTTGCCCTGCCGCATTACTGAAGTAGACAATGTTTAAAGAAAGTAAAAAATATCAGAAGTTATTTATCTATTCTAACAATATGAAGTATAAAGAAACAACATTCAATATGTAAATAGAACAAATGTAATCGTTTGTGGTCATTTAAATGATACTAATTAATGAAATAATGAAAAATTTAACATTTCACCCACAATGCATATGTAAATGCATGACATTATCACATATATTTTAACATATGCTGAAACAGAACAATCATGTAAATGTACCATTTTGTATATTGGTCATCGTCCATCATTCTCCAAATGCTTAATTTGATTATTCATATAATAAATATTACGGTGATTTTATATAGCGTTCATTCATTACAAGCTATTATAATAGCTAAAAGTACATATTATGTTTCATTTATCATGTTCTAATTAGCCTTGTCGCACGATGTAAATTTATACTCGAGCTTTGTTTAAATGACTTATTATAATATATAACGAGTGGTTATGGATGATGGCAGCAGTTACTTTCTAAACCAATTGCTTATTAATAAAATATCCTTTGTTGACTTTTAAGTCTTTTTTAGGGTTCCGTACCCTAAAATGTAAAAACGGATCATGGAACAACGGGTCACTTTGTTGTGCGTGAGTCTGTCTGTCAAGACCATTTATCTCAAGGTCGCGTGGAGTTATCAAGCTGAAATGAATATAAATTCGCCGCGTAATCAAGGGTACTTCCCGTGGGCCTACAGTATTGAAATACGTGGACAGAACTTACAGTACCTTTCCATATAAAGAAAAAAAACCGAAAAGTGAAAATTTCTAGATGTTTCATAGAAAAAAATAATGACAAACTTATATTTGTAGTTCATTTCATATAAAATGGGCGTATATGCCCGCAAACTCAAGTTTGTCAACTTTTATAAGTTGTACTTCCGGTTGACATACAATCCTGAAATTGGTACGGAAGTCTCTTTATTTGTTCGGAAGTTTTCTTTATTTGTGATGCTGGATTTATTACTATTTGAAAAGTATTAAAAACGTGCTGCTCTACGTACTCTACACATCTACTAATAATGAAATATGAAATTGTATTGCTTATGATGCATGTGAAAACGTTACATAATTTTGAGTTCATAAAATAACTAAGTTGCTTTGATATCGTTCAACAGCTGGAGGTTTTACTTTAATAAATTGAAAAAAGTATAAGAAAATAATGAATGTCAAAATAAAATTGGTTAAACGATTAATGTATTTTTTGAATTAACTGGAGTAACTACATAAATAATAACAGAATATTTTTACATATTCGGTTAGATACTGCTAAGTGCGCCTTGACGGTAGCAGAAAATTCTTATTATTAAAATTATTAATGAATACTTAAGCGCCTTTACTTGTAGGAAACACGTTGAATAGATTTTATTTACTCAAAACAGAAAAGCGTTATGGTGAAATGAAGATGAAATATTACTACAACTTTGATCATAATATATTTCCGGTAAACATTTGGTATTCGTCTGGTGGCATTTACAATCTCTTGAAAACCGTCAATATGTTGTGTACCTACTCTTGAATGAGACATATTTTCATGAGAGAAAGAGAAGCTATGATGAGATAGCCGAATGTAAGAGAAAGTTGTGGATATTGGCCGTGCGCCAACACGCGCCGTCCGTCGAAACGCTTCTCAATTTATTAATACCGGTTAAATTAAGGCGATAATTAACATTTTTGTCATCGGAAGGATTACCACATAAACGTTTAACTTATTAATATAGTTCTAAAAAATATTTTTTTACAGGTTTTCGGAAGTAAGAAATGTCATTGGAAATAGCTTTATGAAAAACATGACAGCTTATTTTTCACGGAAACCGTAAAATGTGACAGATAAATTAGATTCTGACGCTTATGTGGGTATATTAGAAAAGTGATTGAGAGGAATAGTGTTTGTAAAAGTGATGTTGATGATGATAAATATAAATAAAATAATAAAAAAAAAACATCACTAATATTGATAGGGTTTTTGCGACCAGTAAACACATGATGCACTTTTAGTAAGTAGATTTTTTTTGCAATGAATCTTTCCATTTTGAGGAGTAGCTGGAGAAGACTTCTGTCCATCAAATGTTTCCAGTTCTGAACCATTTTAAAATTATAACGACCCTTAAAGAAACTAAACTATTATCTTATTAATAACAAAGCCGTCATAATGATGAACATATTTACTTTTAATAATGGATCCCTTTTATTTAAAATCGTGTCTTACAGTTTACTGAGAAGTACATTAAAAATAGATCGCTCATTCAGTAGAAAAATAAACAGACGGTTTCTAGTTTAAAAGTTATTCTCGACCCGTTCTAAAAGTCTGTCGCGCATAAAAATGACATTGAATTACTTACTCAGATGAATTAATGAAAAGCAATCTGTTGAGCGTAATTTTTGCAATAAATTACAGGTTTCGAATTGACAACGCAGATTGAAATTTGAATTTTCCATTATTGTTTTAATTTGAATTCAGGCACACATGGGGTTGTCTCAGTTTAAACAAAAATTTGTTTATTTGTCGAGCCCTGGCGGCCGTCGCGTCGGCTCCCGTTTGTTAGCATGTCGCAGTGATGGGTTGACAACGTCAGTCAACAGTTGCCGTTTATCTTTTAAGGCCCCAGTTTTTAAGATAATTTGATGAATCGTATACATCGGTGTTTTATTTTTAAATATAAAAATAAATAATTGGACGTAAGATATAAATAGTTCGATGAAAGGAAACAGTAGTTTCCGTTTTAACCATCACATCGCTATTCATACTTTTCACAGTTAATATAATAAAATAAAATAAAAAAACTATAACATTTTCCTGACAAAGTGTTAACGCTAGTTAAGACACTCCACTCTCCACTTACCGCCGTATTATGAGGGCATTGCGTGTTGAGACACCAGAGCGAAGAAATAAAAACATAAATATTACATTTCTTCGAGTGCGAATCGAACCTACAACCTGTCACGTCTACAGTCACACGCTTGTGCCACTGCGCCAGGACTGGCTTTAACTTTGTTAACGTTTAAATGGAAAAAAAACTGACAATACGTCTCTAATCAACAGTTAAATAATCTGTGGCGTTCACTCTGTCAGCGAAGAGACAGTATAGCAAACAATAAGGGATTCCCAATCGGAGGCGACGGCGCGAAAGAGATTCTAATAACATTCAAAACCCGTCCCCGGGGACGGTGTCAGTTTAATTACGAGCACGGGACACGCCGCGCTGTCTCTCGCATCACAACGGATTTATTTTTTCCACTGGCACAAAGGACGATTAAAAAAGTTCTTAATGAGAATCCTACGTTGAAAGTAAAGGGTGAAAGTGCTGTCGTTTCAGACGCACGCCACAGAGGCTTTTGAAAATTACACCGGTATGGCTATTAATTAAAATGATGATTTTTTAGCGATTTACTTATTAACGAGACTAAATTTATTTTGAAGTTGACATTTTTTTTGTTATATTTTTTAATGAAATTTGTTATATATTTATACTTTTTATTAATAGAGAGATACTTACCGTGTTCAATCACTTTTGAATAGCGTGTGATATTGACACATACGCACCTGTAACAATATAAATGTTATATTAGACATATATTAAATTTTTTATTTAATTAATAATATATTTTTTTTATTTCTCCATTGAACAGGATCAGCAAACAGTAAAGCGAATGTGAAGTACTTACTTCACAGAATAACATTAAAATATGTAATGCTTGCGCCGACGCAATATTATTCCTTTGATGGATAAAGAGTATGCGTGGGTATAGCTCTCATGAATTCCTATTTCTGTAAATGTTTGGATATGCCTTGAGATTTACTCTATTAAAAATCAATCTTATTTATAACTCACAATTAAAGCCAGCGATCTAAAAACTGTTGAATAAGGCCAACAACTTATGCTAAAAACTTTATCAATTAAAAGTAGATGACATTATTAAAATTACTGGTATAGTTGCAATATAAATGTCAAAATTCTTCAAGTGGGAATCGAACTCACAACCTATCGCGCTTACAATCAAATGCTTGTGCCCTGCCACGACTGGCCTTATTACATTTTCAATAAACATTTTTTTTTTTCAAAACATATGATAAATTCCATTGTAGCCCAGCAAATTGAAATCGACATTTCTCTAATGAATGTACCTGCTGCCCACGCGGTCACGACATTCTATATACACTGAATACAAACAACAAATGATCCAAGGATTCCGAGACAAACTACCGGGCTTATCTGATACAGCTACGGGCACTTCGTGACGCGCCTCCGACGTTTCACTTCGGCTGTTATTGCCTTTTATGCACCACGATTTCGTATGTAGAAGGAAAAAATAGAGTTTCTTTTTTTAAGGCGTAAATGTTATTTTAGGTTTTAGTGCATTTGGGCTACTAAAGTATCGTGGGAATTGGTGTTGTTACAAATAAGTGGCATAATATGGTAGATAATAATTAAATTAATAAAAGTACATTTTTGTATATTTTATTAAGTTAACCTAAAAGTAATTTTGATATTTCTTACATTTTTTGGTCAGTTGAGACTTATTCAATGACATGTAAACATTTTATGTAAAGATACCATTCATAGAATAATAGAATTTAAAAGAAAGACAATTGTTCAGGTCTGGTAAGTAAACCAGGAGGTACGTAAAAAATGAGGTTACATGCAATCGTAATGATTGCATTATTTACTCGAATTAGAATAATATTTTTATAGCATCGTTCTGTATCCCGTACACAGCAGGGTAGGAAGAAGGAACCTAGTGTTAAGATACTCTGTTCCCCTATTTTCCGTCGAATTCTGGAGGCATTGCATGTTGAGTAGCGGCGCAAACACTCACACTCAACACTCAACGCCACAGTTCGCCTCGACACCAGAGCGAAGAATCGAACCACCAACGTATCGCGTTTAGAATTACACTTTGAGCCCCTGCGCCACGACTAGCCTTTAAAATATTATTAGCTTCATTTTCATCTTTTATATATAAATTTATAAAAGGTGAACAATTAAGCAAAAAATATCTTCAACCTTAAAAACGTATACAGCAAAGATTAATAAAGATCAGGCTTCGATTTCAAATACAATAACTTGCAGATTATTCTGCTGCGACAGCTCAGAGCGGGGCTTGCAGGTAAACAATGCAATCAGATTCCAGGTCAAGATGTCCTCGTAATTGATGGTGGAAGGAAAAATCAATTAAATACAATAGTTCGCGCAGTTTGTTTTAATATCGGTATTACATTTATTTTACAAACTATATTCGAAATATCTATTTTATGTTAATAAAAACTTTTAAAACTCAAATGTACCTAGTGAACATTATTAGATAATCAAATTTACGTACTATATCTTGAAAAATGAACTGAATCATAAATCTTAGTTCAAATAGATCTTCCATTTTGCGATAAAAGTACTTATTTTAAAATTTTGAACTATATGCCATTTTCATTGGTACATAGAATAATTAATAGACTCAATCAATGATTGCATACATACAAACATACATATAGGATACATTTTTTATAGCTGTGTGATACATCCCATTGTTACCTTTTATCGCAACCAGACTGGAAAACATTTTTCTATGAGAGTCTACCATTGGCCCCGACTCAGATTAAAATCCGCAAGCCCAGCCGCAAACAGCGTTCGTTTAATATGACTGCGCTACAATAGCAGTCAATAATCATAGCATAAAACTGAAAAATTAGATATTTTATATAGAACTTCACTTTATTTTAGAAGTAGATAAATTTTGTATTAAAGATGTGAAATAAAAATGATAGCAAACCAAGTTCCAGAGGCGTCCTGGCATTAACAGGATTGGAAGGGCGGCAATTTGGCGGTATTCAGCGTCGCGACGCTGTAAAAGCGCGCCGTATCTAATTAGCTTCGGGCTACGCTGCCCGTGGAAATGTATATAAAATATACTGTATATCTTTAGGTTAATTTATGTTTTAGCTGACTTTCATCATTTTTCAAACAAATTATGTGCTTATGTAATGTTGTTTTTCGGTTTTTTTTTATATGTAGCTCACTTCAATATTAATTTTGTATTCGTATTTATATACATTCGACATTTCTAACATACAAACAACACTATTTTTTAATATTTTATAGCAGGGTAGGCAGAGAGAAGAAATTGAAAATATTAAAATTCATATGACTTTTACATATGGTTAAAACATATGAAAAATTAAAGTTTTAGGTACAAATGATAAAATATAGAGTGACAGTGGCATGCGGTGTACACTGGTACACCCATACATTGGTAACTGAATTACTAGCGACGTTTTTAAAGCTTTTAGCTAGGGAGCGCCCCAGAGCTAATCAGGCTAATACTGCACGCCAGGTCACTGCGACCACGTATCTTTTACTTCTGTTAGTGGTTACTGGCCAGTCTGTGATCGTGTTATTTAATTAAACATCTATTAAAAATCTAAAGTAACTAAGTATATAAGGTAAAGGCAATATTAGGTTTTTTAAATTTTCCAAAAGTATATGTTGCTGAGATGATGTGATATTAATATTTTAAGACTAAGATTTTAAATTGGTATAACTGGACATAAATCGGACTAAATATTTCAGTAACAGAAACAAATTTTACTTATTCCTATTGTATTTATTTTACTATTTGCAAACTGTGCGCTAAAAATTGAATATGAATAATCGACTGGCTTATGCTCTAAATATTCAGATTCAATTATTATCCGTGTAGAATGCTTTAGTCGGGAAGTACTTCAATCAATCACTCCTCACCAATTTAGTGTGAACGTCATTTGGCAAATTCGATTGCGTCTCCTATTGATAGCGTTAGTGCGGGAATAAAACAGTGCGACGCCTGCCATTGACGGTTGTGACAGAGCCGCGTACGACGCGACGTTTCACTCGATTTCTGTTTAATTAATCTCCTAAACTAAATTTAAATAATTGATAGATTTAATATGAGGAAAGGGGTCATTCACAATACATGGAGCCAGTTAAATTGGGCACAATTCAAGATTTATGAAATATGAATGAGCTTAACTGAGGCCCGTATTTATAAATCAGTTTTCATTATTTATAGATATGTAATTTATGAATGAAAACTGTCTGAGACGTCTCTCAAGATCGATCGCAAACTTGAGAGATATATATATATATATATATATAACTATAACTATAACAGCGTAAGTACGCTGTAAGCAAATATTTTTATTCTATGCGGCATTTATATTTCGTTCAGGTCATTTCAGTTTCGAATCTGCAGCTTGTAGATATTGGAGGCTTATAGTGTTAACATCTATGTAGGTTTCTATAGTTCCTGTTCGCCAAACTGCACGATAGGCTGCACTAGTAACGAGTCGGCCGTACCTTTCCCAATAACCGTAGCAACTAACATTTGATTTTATTTTCTTTTCTATCTAAGAGTTTCACAATTTTCAATCAATATACTATCAATTGAGAGAAATAAGTCGCCCTCTTTTCCTCGTCCTCCTACGTCTAACGTCTTAATGTTAAAAGTATTTAAAACTTAAGTCACTATGCTCAGAACAATAAAAGTTTATAAAATATTTATGACACAAAATTGAGTGGCAGTATGAGGACCCCCTGGAGGGCAAGTAAAAAGAGGTCGATAGTTGCGAACGAGGAAAAGCTAGTAAAAGCTGTACGCAAAGAAGTAATTCAATGGATACTATTAAGGATAGAGCTTGACGATAAAGAAGAAAGTGAATGGTACAAGTTGAAGGAGAGATCTTTGTATATCTTTGAATATGATGGTGACCGTGATACATGGAGGAGGAGACACCCAGCATATCTCTTCAATTCCTCTAAAAAATGAAAGAAGCTATCATAAATTAAGATTTTAAACATAAACATTCCCACATGTGACCCATAATCCGGCATTTGGTAGAAGGCCTTCTCTATCCAGCAAAGTGTGACAGTATGGTGTTAAAATTGACGTTTCGATATATAAAATACATATTTTCGGATATATTGGTGGGCATATTTGGGCTGACGAAATTGACACGGCTCACTTGACGCCACGCGCTAACGCTTCTACAGCCGGTCTCATTACACCCAGCCCCTCGCTTCAGCTGTGGTTATTGATCACCTATATTGGATATCTACCTACTACTACTAATAATATTTACAAATACTTTAAAACTTTGGAAATGTAAGTGTCTTAATGGGAACGGAGTGTCTAACACTCTAACACTAGGTTCCCAGGTTCCCTCTGACTACTTTGCTATGTTAATATTAATTACAGCCATCGTAGTACATTAAAATCTAATCGAAAGAATGAATGAATTATATTTCTGATAAGAAAAAGTGCGGCGTTAAGTTCCACCACTCAACATACAATGTAATGAAATGTAAGTCTGTGGACTTCCACGGACTTATGTATATCATGGGTATGTTAATAGTGTATTTTTGTTTTGTTTTTCTTATTCTTCTTTACATATGTAATATATTAAATGCAATATTGCAAATATAATATGAAGTAGACAGTAAATTAATATAAGTAAAAGGCTTGCTTTTTTACGATATTTCCTACGACCAAATATCTACGTAACAAGTCGAAATCTTAAAGCACTCCTTCTAAGTTAATCTAACAAGAAGAATTGAGTGCCAAACTTTATGACTTCGGTATACTACTTTCTTTAGTTTTTCCAATATTTTTCTTGTCGTACATGTAAATATTTAACTACTTGATAGATTATACCTATATATTTTTATAAACAGGCCGTCATGACACATAGGTAGATTATGACAGTAACGCGACGGTTGTGGATTCGATCCCCATTCGAGGGAATAAATTATTTCATATTTTCATTTATTTTTAACGTAACGTGGCAAATCGTGGTGTTGAGTTTCACCACTAAACACTCAATGTTGAATGTTGAGTGGTGGCATAATTCGGGAGAAAGTGAGGAGCTGAAATGTTTTATTGGGAAGGGAATATCTTGAAAGGGAAGAAGGGAATGTGTTGAAAGGGAACACGATAGATATCTAATTACCAAGACGATTTGAAGTATCTTATATCAAAATATATTTCTCTTGAATTAGCAATATATAATTAATAGTATCTATCGCATGAGCAAAGTGATTGGTGAACGTTTCACTCGATTAAACCAATACAAGACAAGACAACAAAGCAATATGTAATCCTTACAGTTTGCTATTGCCGATGCACAGGCGTCTTCGTTATGCCAACACAACACTACTAGTGATCTGAACTGTAAACGTTGCCGTTGGGAGGATATTGCTCAGTGGCTCGTCACATAGAAATAGATATTTCATATCGTACATATATATATACATATATAGATAATATTATATAGGAATCTTTAAAATCACTTAAATAATTAATTTAATAAGTTAGCTTCACGCTATATACAGCATGTAACAGAGTGAACACAGTGAATGTTGTGTTAAGTCACTCTGTTTGCCAATTTCCGCTGAAGTATTGCGTGTTGAGTAGCGGAAATCAATGCCGGACTTTGGCTTTGGTGCCAGAGCGAAGAGTTGAAAATATTAATAAGTATCACACCTTGTGCCCCTGCACGACGACAGCTTAAATTACAAAATAAAACCCTACTATTTTTATCATATAAATATATCTATATTAAAAAAAATAAGCTAAATATAAAATTTGAAGAAGCCAAGACACTGCACCAAACTTCCACTTCATATGGGCTTGGATACAAAATTAATAATGAGTAAAATTTCTGAGTAAATGGCTGCTTTGTTTTACATTAAATGAAAAACGAGTAAGCAATTATATAAGAAATATTTTTTAGACATTATTTCTTACATATATTCTACATTTAACTTTAATGGAGTACCTACATACATACTCGTAACATAAGTTTAGAGAAATTTGGATAATGGTAATCGGCGAATTGGCTCAATAGGCACTCGAACTGGGTCGGAAGCAATTTAAAGTTTTTCCTCCATAAATACAGCAAGTCAAAAATATTTGTACCAAAAAATATATCAGATTTAGTATCGTTTTTCAAGTAGATTAAGATATTAAATACGATATAGGTAAACAATGTTTGTTTATAAAATTGCTATTATTTTTATCTAGGGATTTTTATTTTTTTTATTTTATACGTTATCTTGCTAGGAGACTTACTTCGATCACCGATTGCACCACTTACTGCAATTCATAAGACATATATTTTTTATATTTTACTATAAAACGGTGCTCTTTGCTCATGGCCACCCTGAAAGCCCAATACTCAAAAAAATATTGTTAGTTCTGATGTTCCTAAGTCTAAAAAGTATAAAATAAAAATTTATTATGAAAAGCTTTAAGTTTATATTTTATAAAATCGAATGAATTTTATAAACTTACATGGAAAAATCAAAAATAATTTTATAGTGTAATTAGAAAGAAAATTTCAGCGAATAAAGATACTTCGTTAAAATAATTTCAACTAAGGCAAAGGCTGTGGAAATATTTTTTGTTTTAAATACTTTTTTAAAAGTCAACAAAGAGGGAAAAGGCGTTGTTAAAATTCTCTTTGAAGTCAGCAAATTTTTAAACGGGCACCTAACGAAATTGTTCCTTTAGTCTTCGTAAATGTGCGAGTTCTTTGCGCTATTTTTTTATAGAAATGATTTGAAATGAAAAAAGTGAGCAGAGAATACCTACACTTTCAATTTAATTTAACAAAACAATTTCATGTACAGATATGTATATTTTAATAGCTATATGAAAAAAATGACTTTATTTTTTTTTCAAATATCATAGATAGAATACGAAAAATACTTTCACAGTCCATTTTAAATATAATTTTATTGAGTTTTAATCCCTTAATATAATACATTAAAATTAAAATTATATATTAAGAAATACAAGAAGCATCTATTTTCAGTCTTACAAGATAGCTAGACCCATGTTATTACAACGATGAAGAACGCTACTCCAATTAAGAAAATTCTGTATTATTAATTAGGTCGTTTACGTCATACTTACGATGTTGAAATTCTTAAACAGAATTATATCATCATCTCGGCTAATTAGCATAAGATGTATGCGAATATGAAATAACACCCATGGTGTATTTCCTTGAAAATGGCGCTGAAAATTTACAGATTATACAACAACCTAAATTACCTCATCTTATAATTGCCTTGTTTTGACGTCTACCCTTTGAGAGGTTCGTTATTTTCGAGTTTAAAGGATATTAATAACCTTCCCTCTGGGTCCCTGTCTCGTCCCGCAAGACGGTTGGTAGGTTTCCAACCGGTAACCGGACGGTTGGTAGGTTGGTTGGTTGGCTACGGTTATATTCCGTTTTTAGTTCATGTTTTTCGCTAATACCCTTTCCGAGATGATAAGATGATGGCTTTACAAGCAAACAGTAATTACGTCCGTCCAATTACCGCTTGAAGACAGGATAACGAGTCATTGTAGCGAAGTTTTGTTTAAGAAATTAGAGCTCTCTCACTTTAATGGCCATCCTTGTTTTGCTTGTTTATCGTCAACTTATAAACAATATTTTTTATATTTATTAGAAAATTGGAATAATTTTCTTTCATTAAGTAATTAGTAAATTTAGAATCGGAAATCGTCGAACTAATAATATATTTAACGTCAACTGCGTAACATGTTAAAGTGTAGTAAAAGATATTGATCTACCCTGAGATCCGGCCGTTGAATCCTGCATATACGAGTTTTCTTAATTAAACCTATATTAATGAATAATACATGATTAGTAGAACAGATTACACCTGGGTTGCCTGGAAGAATCCTGCCGCAATCACCTTTAATTACATTTTTTCGTAACTCGTTTTTGGAGAAAATTGCACCCATACGTTTTTTATATGAATCGCACATCATTTGAAAGATAATCGCATAAGGAATTGGAAAATTAAGGGTTGCCAGCTCTCAGTCTGCCGCAAGTCTAGGGTTGCCTGGTTTAAACATGTCACTAAATGTTAATAATTTGCACTCATGTGTTTTTTTAATGAATTATATATCAAATTAAAGCTTATTTTTTTCTGAACACTATAAAACAGGGTTGCCTGGAAAATTCCTGCCGCAAACAGGGGTTGCCAGCGTTTGAAATATTTTATTCCGGTTCCGTTTGACTATGAGAATAGACGATGAAATGCGCGGTCTGCCTTATGTTTTAAAGTAAAATATTATATAATAGAAGGTCAATCTTAAAATCAATGTTTATTCTAATTGTTCACCTGTTAAATGATGATTTTAATCATATTAAGTACACGCAGAAAACTATTTAAAGATCATAGGGCAGAAGAAATCATCCTTATTTTTCAAGTAAAATAATGAATCTATAATATTGAGTCTTTGCAAAATCTATTTTCTAAATACTAATATTTATTTATTAATTTAAATAACCCTTTTAAAACAACTAAATTATCTAATTAAGTAAATGTTTACAAATATCGATCTACTATAAGGTATTAATTACAACATGTTTCCTTAATATAATGAGAGGTGACAATTATTGCGGATATTTTTTTTATTAATTAAGAAAATATGGAAAATTACATTTCAATAAACAATCTCTCTCTCTCTTCGCCCTCTGCTTGTTTGATTTGACAACGCCGTCCGTATCCGTAGAAAGAACTATGGCGCCCATCTTTTTGGTACGAATATTTACGTTTTTGCAAAGTAAATGAAAACTATTCAACTAATAAAAACTATTAAAAAATATAGATAAAAAAATGTCGCTAGCAAGAACTTGTCCGTCTATGCTGATAGTTTTTAAGGCATTTAGGTCTGAAAGAATTGTCCTTATAATTATAATAAAGCGTAATCACTCACTCACGTCCCTAACTTAGTGTAATCAAAACTGAGGCAATTCCCACGGCCACAATTGTCACATTTTATTAAACTATATAATATTAAACATTAAAGTATACTTACGTTTTGCATTAGAAAATAATTAAAAAATACTTCTTTATATTTTTGTTTTTAAACAATGAACTTTTTGTAACACTGTAAATGATAACCGTGCATTGTGTCACTATTTAAAAAAATGTCACTGTATTTAAAATTCATTTTTTGGCGAAACAATAACATAATTTTACACTTTTGGAAAGATTCCTTGTTAAATTCTATCACATTTTCACATCTTCATTTTTGTCAAGTAAAAACGTCTTTACTCCAAAACGAAAGGTAAGTAACTAAGTAATATGCTCAAAAACAACTCATTTGGCCATCTGCACTTTTATTGCATTTAGAAACAATACATCTTCGAAAATAATTTTATTGCATTTGGTTTGCTTTGTATCGCGCCGCAAAATGTTTATCTATAGTAAAAAATAGCCAACTAATTGATATTTGCCGACTCTTGGTCATAAACCGTAAATAGCGTTTATTAGTCGGCATTACTGTCGGATTTTCTTCGAATTTATTTTGCTAACTTAGTTTTGTTTATTATAATTCTATTATATATATTTCTTTCCTATGCAAATTATTAAAAATTGCGTGAGAAAAAAAAATTGCGGCAAGCGTTGTCAAATCAAACAAGTAGAGGACAGAGAGAGAGAGAGAGAGAGAGTTCATTGAAATGTATTTTTCAATATAATTAATAAAAAAAATATCCGCAATAATGGTCACCCTTCATTATATTAAGGGAACATGATGTATATGTATGTATATTAATAGTTTATAGTAGATCGATATTTGTAAACATTTATTTAATTAGATAATTTAATTGTTTCAAAATGGTAATTTAAATTAATAAATAAATATTAGTATTTAGAAAATAGATTTTGCAAAGACTCAATATTATAGATTCATTATTTTACTTGAAAAATAAGGATGATTTCTTCTGCCCTATGATCTTTAAATAGTTTTCTGCGTGTACTTAATATGATTAAAATCATCATTTAACAGGTGAACAATTAGAATAAACATTGATTTTAAGATTGACCTTCTATTATATAATATTTTACTTTAAAACATAAGGCAGACCGCGCATTTCATCGTCTATTCTCATAGTCAAACGGAACCGGAATAAAATATTTCAAACGCTGGCAACCCCTGTTTGCGGCAGGAATTTTCCAGGCAACCCTGTTTTATAGTGTTCAGAAAAAAATAAGCTTTAATTTGATATATAATTCATTAAAAAAACACATGAGTGCAAATTATTAACATTTAGTGACATGTTTAAACCAGGCAACCCTAGACTTGCGGCAGACTGAGAGCTGGCAACCCTTAATTTTCCAATTCCTTATGCGATTATCTTTCAAATGATGTGCGATTCATATAAAAAACGTATAGGTGCAATTTTCTCCAAAAACGAGTTACGAAAAAATGTAATTAAAGGTGATTGCGGCAAGATTCTTCCAGGCAACCCAGGTGTAATCTGTTCTACTAATCATGTATTATTCATTAATATAGGTTTAATTAAGAAAACTCGTATATGCAGGATTCAACGGCCGGATCCCAGTATAATCTGTTTTTCTGTCTTCTGTGTTTTTCTGTGTGTTATAATAGATGTACTCGTACGTACTGGTAGCGTTTGTATGTACATAACATGTATATGATTATTATTGTAATCTAATAAAAATTTAAATGATAAGTAACATATATCAATATGTGAAAACTAATAGTAAATTTATATTATTTCAGCTTCACTCTGAATGTAGCAGGGTAGGGAGAAGTAGCCTAGTTTAAGACACTCCGTTAACGCTGCGCATGCCTCTATACCGAAGCGATGAGAATGTAAATATTAAAAATTTCATTTCCTCGAGTGGGAATCGAACCCACAACCTTACAGTCACACGCTTGCCTCTGCTCCACGACTGGCTCTCTTAAATAATTAATTTTAATTTAAATAAACAGAAACATCTACAATATGATATCGGTATTAGATAAAGCAGCGTTCTACGTAGCCACGCTACGTCAGTCTACAATTACAGGCGCACTCTGTATACAGGGTGTTCGTGGAGTAATTTGTCATCCGAATATCAAATTACGCATAAAATGGCGGCAACACTCCGCTCCCGTACCGCGGACTTTAAAATAAAATTCAATTCGCCGCCAGCATGCAGTACGTAATTGTACCCACCGTTTGCTGTCAGCTATGCTGTGCTCGTAATTGGCAAGTAAATTTAGCGGAATCGTGTAATTAGTTTTGTGTAGAACTGTTGACGCGGTGGCGATTTTGCCGAGAAATTAATACGACACTATAATATATAGTGATATTAAGCAAATGGATTTGATAAATAATGACTATGCTTTAGCTTTTTAGGGTTCCGCACCTCAAATAAAAACGGAATTCGTCTGTCAAGACCATTTATATGAAGATCACGTAGAGGTATCAAACTGAAATTTATATCCAATATTCTCTCTATATCCAATATTATCTCTGGTCTCTTAAAGTAAGCTTCTAAGTTAACGCAATCAAAATATACCAAGCATTTAAGCATTGATTTTCTGTCAACTTTTATAAGTTGTATTTTTCGTTGATCTACAATCCTGAAATTGGTACAGAATCCTCGCTGAATAAATCCCGCTCGCACTTAACCGGTTTTTTATATAGTTTTCTTTATATTATATTTCTAATCCTAATACGGTACGCGCGAGTATCATTTCCTAAAGAATATGAAACTCCTGGAACTGGGTAAACGATATTTACTTAATGTTATGGGTTTCAATATCAATAAGGGTTCCTGTGAGCGAACTACACTTTCAACAAAATGATATTATGCACCAATTTATACTGGCTTTATTCTGTATTATATAAAATGTGAAATTGCTGGAGCTGGTTAAGATTGTTTTGGGAAATGCATTTTTTATCTTTACAATATATGGATAAATTTGTAACTTAATTTGATTTTAGATATATATTTATTGTTTTTTATTAAAATATAGAAAAGACACTCAAGTCACTAGAAAAAAATTAAATGTCCTTAAAATTCTACATACCGCAATACGATACATACGTCTAAACTTTAATGAATTTTAAAAACGTACACACAAAAACTTAACAAGAAACAAACATAACAAAGCTTACTTCAAGAAATTATAATAACATGAAGAACGAAAATTTAGATATGATATCTATACTTAGATTAAATGGTAATCGATTCGTGAGCGGCACACGTCGAGGGGAATGTCTGTGCGTCGTCAAGGAAGTTCACTTAGGGCAATGGTTTTTCCGCGTTCACACAATGAAATGGCATAAGACGTAACGACATCTAATTAATAACCTCTATCATATCTCTATTGCTGGGCTTATGTGGGGGGCTTAGGGTAAGAGGATTGCTTATAGAAGCATGATTTGTTCTAGGTCATTAGGGGGAGAATTTATTTGCTATTTACTCTTTAATTATATTCTGCGATTGTTTAGGACGAATGTGTTTAATGAGAAAGTCATTTCGTCATCGTTTTTGGTGTTCGAATGTGAAAATTAAGATTAATTGAATTCGTCATAATGTATCGTGGATTCCTGACATATTTGACGTACTTTTTTTGGTTTTTTTAGCTTCTTGCTGTCGTAACCCGCATACAGCAAGGTAGCCAGAGGGAATCTGGAAACCTAATATTAATACATTTCCGTTCCCAACTCTCCGCCGAAATGTTAAGGCACTGGCAATCCAATGGAAACTTGCTTCATCAGATATAATTAATTACAAGCATATTATTAAGATA
The DNA here is from genome assembly GCA_036379175.1 of Heliconius cydno galanthus. Taxonomy (NCBI): domain Eukaryota; kingdom Metazoa; phylum Arthropoda; class Insecta; order Lepidoptera; family Nymphalidae; genus Heliconius; species Heliconius cydno. The sequence continues at coordinate 1,119,432 of JAKRZM010001290.1, read as the reverse complement.
CAGAACCATATCGAAGTTGGCAACACTATAAACAAACAAACGTACGGTCATACAATATTTGCGTAACAAAAGGCAGATAATTAGTGACACAGCGAAACATCACTCCACATCAATGTGCTTGACGTGTTCCATGTTAATTGGATAGTATGGGACAATGGCAGGACGACTGATGCAACCCGAGCATAGCCCCGCGTCGCTATTATGACATATTGTTCACGATTCAAACCAAACCATTTTAACTATATGGACTATACATGGGCTATATTCGTTGAATAAATCTATAAACGACTAACGGTCACTTTGTCAACGGGTGCGGCCATTTTGTTCTCGTTGGTAGTTGTTAACTGATTTCTCAATAGGGGTAGTGTTGTTTATTGATTGCAATCAGGGTTTGATTATTCTTTTTTTTTAGGTTTTGGTGGAAATACTATCTACTATATTAGAAGCGGTTTCAATTCTATTATTATTTATTTAAATATAATATGTTTCACTTATTTTGACTTTTACTCTGATAAGTTATTATGCATGCAATAGCATGCAATAGCATGTACATGATACAAGTACTTCGACAGTATTTTTTATGAATATAATAGGTCGTTTTTTTCACAAAAATATTATATTTTTAAAAATGGTTTCCCTTAAATTTATTAATAGTAGATTACGTGACAGTGTGTGTAACGTAATTTGCACTAAAGGGGCCATGTGACCAATTCGACCGCAAGACCTAATGGAGTGTCGCCATTAAACCGTTTTCCGTTAAAAGATTTAATTCGATAACTGTACATAGTCACACGCATTTTCAGGCTTTTAAAGCTAAAGCCCACGATAAAAGCAATTAAAACTTTAACAACATCAACCCCTGCTCTGTCCGATGTCCTACCTCAATTTTGGCGTTCAGTTTACAGTGAAATTATGATATATTTTCTATGACCTCAATCATAATTTGTTCAAGTCGTCCCGGCGAAGGGGCACAAGAGTGTGACTCTACCGCGATGGTTGTGTAGGTTCGATGCCCACTCGGGAAAATGAATTATTATTTATTGATATTTTAATTTATTCTCTCTAGCACCAAGGCAAAAAGCCTGACGTCAAGTTCCGCCATCCAAAACGCAATGCCTTGAAAAACTCGGCAGAAAGTGGAGAACGGAGTGTCTTAACAGTAGATCCCTCTGCTTATTCTGCTATATGTGGGATACAGCGTGAAAGTTATTTTTATTTTCAATGAAAATTTCTTCTAAAACCAATAATTCAAAATTATATCCTGTATTTTTTTCATTTTCAAACAATATTTTTAGTAACATTGACAAATTATTTGTATAATTTGTCAGGAGTGGTTGTGCACAAGTCAAAGATAATTTATCTGTCTCAAGAGCTTTATTTATTACGCGTTCGCATCTTCGTTGAGCCCCTTAAAGTTGTTGGTTAATGGAGCTTCTTTGCGGCTGAGACGTCACTCACTTCGGAGGGAGAGGGCCGCGCGGGGAGAGTGGAGGGACTCGACATGTGGTCAGTTAGCGTTTTATTTTTTTCCTCTTTTAGTGACGGACAAGTTGATGGAATAGGAATGGACTCTTCGTATATGTGTTAGAGATGTTGATGTTCTTTCTTAGGTTTTTACTCGGAAACTCGGGTAAATATCATTTCGGAAAACCACATAAACTTAGGCTTACAGTACTAAAATCCTCGTTCGTGAATAACGCTAAACAAAGCGGTTATTTATACTCATTAAGAAGACGTATTAAAAATTGAACTTAGTGGGATTTGAACCCGCGCCTCTTTGGAAACCGTCCAAGCGCTCGGACCAACTAAGCTATACGTTCTCATCGACCTACGGCGAAATTCCTTCTTACAACTACGGAGATGCTAACAACATAAGTACTTACATTGCATGCTTGCTACTGAGATTTACTGCACTTACCTACATGAAAGGTTGAACTAAGTAACCTGAAAACTAACTAACTAAGTTAAACGTTATCGAGTATAAAATATGGTTCACAAAAGCTCAGTTAGACTTTTAAGCAAATAAAGGATCTCATTCTAGTGAGAGGTACCTCTATTTAACCTTTGAATTTAATTAGTTCTGGAGTACATGAACAAACAATATTCGAGTGGTATTCCATGTGGGGATTAGGTGAGACGAAAGGGGGCAATTATGATTGATGATGGTATACGATTCGTTTCCACTTAACACATTATAAAGGGGTAATTTTATTATCTACTCTTGTTTTGAAGTTAGACTAATGAACGTAGTGACTCAACTAATTTGTTATAGTTGTTTTATTATATTATTATACAACTTTCACTTCGTATATTATTATTAGTTTTACGGTATGCAGCTGTTTCCCAATTAATAGATTACCTACTTACAAAAATTAAATTATGTTTAGTTTCTAACTTAGAGGCAGAGAAAACACTCTGTATTCTATTTTCCTATCGAATTCATGTGATGGAACTCTCTGAGTTTTGCGTCGTTACCAAAAAGGGGATACAATATTTCATTTCCCCGAGAATCGAAACCACAACCGTTGCGTTTACAATCACACACTTATTCTCTGCCACCAAGGTCTAATAAAAAGGAATGGAAATATATCATCAATAAACGTCGCCTTTACAGCGAGTCGAAGTCCTACCGCGCCATGATGCTTTCGAAATCACTGAATTCAACGAATAAATTTATTAAAGATTGATAAATTTATTAAAAATTCAACGAAATCACTGAATTCAACGAATAAATTTATTAAAGATTGATAAATTTATTAAAAATTGATTTATTAAAGATTGATTAACAAAAATATACAACTTAAAATATTACCTCTAGCGGAAACTGAACCTACAACCATAGGTTGCAGTGAGGGTTACCTAAACACTCCACGCTCGTATCAATAATATTGTAGTTATATGGACGTACGTTAACTTTAAGTGAAATTACTAGCAATTTCATATTATAAAATTATGATATAAAAAAGAAATCAAAATATTTACAACAATTAGATAATACAGCAGTAAAAAAAACTTTATGAAAAATATTATTTATTTAATAGATCCCCAAAGAAGATCTTGCAAGGTATTATTTATAACAAAAGTCAGACGCTGTCCTGTCTCACTTTCTACGGTCAAAGCGGTATTTGCATTTAGATAGCAAACCAATACCGCTCAAATAACATCATCTAGTAAAAGTAATAACATAAAATGAGATTTTAAGGTTAGATCATGCATTATTTAGGTTCAATTTGAAAGCTAACACGAGGCGAGGGTCGTCTCGAATCGTGAGCAGGCAAAATTGTGACCGCACAGGGCTCTACCCTATAAGGTATTAATGACTTTTGCTGTTTCAGTCGAGGCCCATGTACGATATGAAAACCTCATTAATATTTTGTGTGTATCCCTTAATGTGTTTACTTACAACTATTTAGATAATATATTCTGTTTACAATTTTATAGTAAAAGGTAGTAAAAATAGATATATAAAGGTAATATAAATAGCTAGTATGGTTGGAATTAATTTACAGCAGTTACTATAATATTCCCCAATAAAAAATATGTAAAAAATTCTAATAAGCCACGATTGTCTATTATTTCTAATTGTTAGCACTTGTAGAACAAATAAAATAATATATTTTTAAGCAATTTCATACATATTCTTAGCACATGCTCTAAAATTCAGAATTTCAAAGTTCCTCTTTTATGCTCATGTGAAAGAAGCCCGAATAGCCGTTGATTTTTTGATACATATCCCTTATTCAACAAAAGCAAATGCATTCTCTAAAATTTTCAGCATAGCTAATTTCAAAATTGCATTTCAGTTTTTTGCTGAGTAAAAAGTAGATAAGGGGTTTAGGCGGTAAATAGATTCAGTAGAGCATTTCCATGTCTCGGCGCGCGGCGGGCAGTGTGGAGCGCAGGAACGTCCGGTGTTCGTACACTGCAGACTTCTCGAATATATTAAATTAGTGGCAGGTTTACTCAGAATTATTAATGCTATCATGTCATAATTGGATCTTCAACAGGGACATGCTGGTTAAGGCCTACGCAAAGTCTCAAAATGGATGCTAGTTAAAAAATTTTACTCTTTCTCTATGAATGAACAATGAAGAAGAATGAAGAATGTACCAAATTTTTATTCATTTCTAAAATGGAATACGTTAAGCAAAACATATGATCGCCTGTTAAAACCAATAGGCCGATATAAATGTTTACTGACTGACAGTCGTCCATTAATATCTTTAGCTTTTGTTATTTTTCAGTTCTAAAAACACAGATTAGCTGTATTTATTAAACTAAATTAATTGTATCGAATACTTTAGAGACTTCAAAATAGATGGTTTCATTTTATAAAATTGTAAGGTGCTATTTTAACATTTGTGATTGTAAATATATTATGCTATACTATATATTAAACTAATAAAGTATTCAAGAAGAGTAATAAAGTAGTATATGCTTAAACCTTATTTAATTTAAAACTCTTATTAAACTTTACTTATGTTTTTTTATTATTTCTGTTATTAATCTTACTCTGGAACTGGTCTTCGGTATGCAAAAAGAACGGCTAAGACCATCAGTGGTTGGTATCATTATTTTATTTTACACTCTATAATTTAATGATATAAATTATTATTTTAACAGAAAAATATCTACTATGAAGTGTACCAAACCATCTGACGTCTACATGTTGGTCTGTAGTGCAAGCACACCTGGCACGGGCTACGTACGTTAATTACATAAAATTGTGACGTCACTAGAGAGGATCGCTGCCTAAGGTGAAGTTATACGGATGAATTTCGAAGTTCACTGTAGTTCATTATTTAATAGAAATTACTTTAAATAAGTGATCATAATAAAATAAGTGATAATATTTTATTTCTTTTTTATACTGTATCATTATGGAACATGAAAACCTAGTGTTACACTTCGTTCCCGGTTATCCGCCTAATTCTGAAAAGTGTTGAATCGCAGAACTCAAAGTCGCACGTTGCCTCGTTACCAGAGTGAGGAAATGAAAATATTAAATGTATAACATCCTCGAGTGAGAATCGAACCCATAACCTGTCGTGTGGTCTCAAATCAATATATATAATTGTTGCACATATGCTAAAAGTATGTAATATTATCTGTTAAATATTTAGCATTACATTAATATTGCGACAGAAACATTCTTTCATTGAAAAAACGAGAATAAATAACAGAGATTAGATTATTGCCGATACAGATTTATGTTACTTCATAACAAATCTGTGTTATTGAAGCTGTCGATATTTTATCTTTTTAATTCCCGATCATTCTCTTTATAAATGTGACAATTGGCTGAGAGGAGCCATATTTTTAACATTATTTTGCTTTATTTAGTAAATTTATAAATATAATAAAATTGTACTGACTGCTGTTTGTGCATGGACGAAATTTAAAGATGTAATAGAACCATCAACAATGTTTTTTTTTTATTTTTGTTCGTTTATTAATATGTGGTTCTTACAAACTTCTTGGTTCTTGAGTAGGAAAAATCGCGATTTTAAGTTGTGCTAGAGTTACTCCTCAATAAAATGGATAGAAATTCGAGAACCAAGCGCCTTAAATAATAACTAAATATTTACTAAATTTACTTCGCCACTTCGAAATAGCGTGATAATGAAATAAACACATACAAAAATTACAAAAATCTTTGGTAATATACGAGTATGTATCAGTTACAACAATTCAAAACATGACTATACAGATTAAAGTTACACAGAACTACTCAAAACGTCGTTATAGATAGATATTTAAATAAATAAAGTGCTTATTGCGTCTGCTTTTGTAACTAGATCAAAATTAAAAATGTAAATGAAAGAACATTCTCGCTACTAAGTTTAAAGTATTTTCTCACGAATAAGTTAAATTAATGTGGAACGTCACAGCACTCCTGCAGCACACAGCCGGAGGGGAGGAACGTCAATTTTTTATCAGCCTGGAGATGCCCTTTTCAATGTATGAAGATTATAACGTATAAATTTAATAAATACTAGATTCAGACGAAAATTGGGAACAAAGCGCTATCAATTTTGTTAAAAAACAGAGAAAGAAAGAAAAAAGAGAAAAGACATTTAAGTATTTTTTATATATGATGTAAATGTAAATAGCAAACATTTCTGTATTATTTTTTTTATTTTTGAGGATTTTATTTGTATAACTTCACAATTATCGTTCGGTTATACTTACAATTAATTTCTACATATGTGCGAATCATAAGAAACCCTACTTGTTTGAAGAAGTATGTTAGTATGTATTGGAAGGCTCTATATTTGCATTTAATTAAAGACCACACTGGCTGTTTTATTCCACTTGACACATCAAATTTTGTCCCACCGAGTGGTTCTTGCGGGTTCCTCCTCCTATTCAATGGGTTCGGTCGGAATGCGGAACATTCACGATCCTTTTGATGAGAACTAAGATTAATTTCGGAGGGCTTCAAAGCTCAAAGGAAATTTTAGAATGTAAGTGCATTAATAAAGGTTTTTTTAGAGTCTCGATAAGCACTCTTTTATCGTAAGAAATGTCTTTATTAAATTTATGGGCTTTTAGGTGCACATTTGGTGGCTTTATTGCTCGAGTCACTGCTAAATTTTAAGCTTTTACATAGCCTTTTGAACTTTGCTAAAAGGTTTTAAAATTGCATTGACACGTTGTGCCGAAACTATTATTTAGAGGATTCAATTGGATTTTAAAATAATAGACTATTCGTTTAACTATAAAATAAATTTCAAAGTAATAAAAATATTTATTTTAAAAGTATTATGTATATTTTAGTTTCTTACAAATTGAGTTTTTTATTGTAGGTTTCGTCATAACATAGCCTTACGTATGGGAAGTAGACTTAATAATTTATATGAGCATGCCTTAATCCTTTTCAGTTAGTTCGATATATTATATTTTAAAGTGACCTAAATTGACTGTAATGAAATTTATTGGTTTGAGAGTTTTAAAATGTAAAGTTAAAAAAAATATCATCTTAAATAAAAAAATGCATAATAAAGTTCCATTTATGTGAACAATAATAGAATGCTAAAAATATGTATTTAAGAGAAAAAAGACGACGTACCTGTGACTGGAGCTAGAATGGCCCGTTGTAGAGCTGGAAATGGGTGAGCGTGCAGGATAAGTTCCAGTGCCGTGTCCTTCAGACATCGCGAATTCTAAAACAAATACTTTTAATTAGAGTTGCCAGTTACTTTGTAAATAAAGATAAAAAGCATAGTGATAGTTCATAAATATACGTAGTGATAATACCTACATAATATGATTTACTACAATTGGAGGCATTGCGTATTGAGTAGCGGAACTTAACGCTGCGCTTTGCCTTGATCAAAGTAATCAAAATATGAAATATTTCATTTCCTCGAATGAGAATCGAACCCACAACCTGTTGCGCTTACACTCACAGTCTGTGCCTCTGCGTCATGACTGGCCTCTATTTCTAGAACCTTATTTATACTATCATAATATACTGACATACGGGTTTGTTAAGTTTTGAAAAAGCAAGTATAACAACTGTACACGAATACAATAACAGTAAAAATATTGTATTGTTAAGAAAAGCCCATATAAATCATACATAGATACGAAATCCGATTACATCTGCTCTCGACGAAGCGAGGCCGATCTCCTTTTCATCTCTGCGTCTTCATGTTGTGCTTTCTAATCTATCTTTGTTTGGAAATTCCCTTGAGCATTGTAAACTAACGACTTAATACATGAGATTGACATGGTCTTACTGTGTTCCCCACTTATAAACAAGGGAACCTTAAGTGATATGGATATTTTTTGGGAGAAATAAAAATAGTTGTTGTTATTCACTAGAGGACATACTAGACTGATGTTAACTAAAGGATTCCTTTCAGTCTTTGCTGTTTTACCAGACTTGCTACAGGCCACTCATCAAATTACATTTATAAATATTTATTTATATTAAATTTTCAAATAAAGAAAATATATATTTGTTAATTTTACTATCCTATTAATCCTACTCATATTATAAATGTAAAAGTTTTTAAGGATTGATGTTTGTTCTACTCTTACTACTTTACGTAAAAATTACTAAACGGATTTGGATGAAACTATACAGTAATGTAGCATATACATCAGAATAAGGCCACAATTTATGTAAAGATTTTAAATAATTTGGTTATAATACAAAAATAATCTATACTTTTATAGTTACCCGTATATATCTACATATATCTATACTAAGTTGCAATAATAATTTCCACGGTTAAAAGCGAGAGTAAATTAGAGCATCAGTACATATTTTCCTAGTTATTTCCAAAGGTGAGGCGAGATAAGGGTGGACGACGGACGGTGACTATCAATCCTTCTGTCACGACATCGACAGCGCATTTGTATGGTCTAACAATTTTTGTCTCAGTATTTCCTCGCCTCTGGTATATTTGCCGCCGCCGATCAATCTATCTAGTGTGGTCTTTGAGCATGATAGATGTTCTGCCTCTCTTTTCACTGCTTTCGCAAACAATATACCATTATATTGACTTTACGGTGCGACTTTGTCTAAAAGATTGTTATACAATAATATTTGGTTAGTCCAAAAACAATTCACTTAGAATTTTATGGTCGGTACTGTTAAGTTAACTATAAATGAAAGAAAAAATATGTTACGTAATTTTAAACAGAAAAGAATTTACTTGCAGGAAAAGAAATATATGAAACGATTACGTTACCAGCCTTAGACAACACGATTAGCTATAGATTATATTTTCTACCGTATAACAATTACAAACATTTGATGTTTTCGACTTTATTGTAATACATATATGTCTATGAAGCCTATTGTTAATTATATTTATCAATAGTTAAAAGTATCCCTATTAATATGCTTTGATAGTATGCACTAGGATTTGACTATAAATTGTATAAAAAGGTGGTATTTGATTGCCCATATTAAGCCTCGAGCAGTGAGGCGAGGCACATATTTGTGCCCATCCCAATTATCTGTACTATATATGTTGGGAGTCATTTATAAGCTACCGTATTTCTATATTTAACTACAATGAAATACATACAATTAAGTTAATAATAATACTAAAGATAATTATGGTTTTATGTAGAAAAAATAATAATACGTTAACTGAAGAGTACTCTCTCGTAGTTTAATAATAGATTTAAAACAATATAAATAAAATTATTATAGGTGAATATAATTAAAATTACCTACATATTACAATGCGACATCTATATATCTATATCTATATATATAATAAAACTGTTAAGGGGGTAAAATCTGTACATTGAATATAAACTAAAAAAAACACTTCAGGGGGACTTAATACATTTAATAGAAGGTAAAAATATAATTTTTGGAATTCTTGTCTGTCTGTCTGTCTGTNGGAAATTGTTATTTTTATTATCATTTTTAATGAATATTATAAGAATTAAAAATGTTTTAAGTTTTTATTTTTTTTATCTTACTAGCTGACCCGGTGTCGCGAATAGCAGAATACATATTAAAAAAAATCGACTGTTAGGCGATACGAAGTTCGCGGGTCTGCTAGTATTGAATAAATAAATGAATGTTGGCATAAGTAAGAGGACGTCATTTTTAATTTTGTTCTTTATTATGTTTAAAACATTAATCAATTTTCTATAATTTACAATAGATTACCCTTCGTTTGAACTTACTATATGTATACATTAAATTTCACGATAATATGGTTCAAAATTGCTTAAACCCAGTTCCGTTTAGACATCAGTTATTATAGATGTTTTAATTTTTGACAAATGTTCTAGTTCTCCCCCTGATAAACTGGCGCCTGTCGAAAATTCTGTAAAATATAACTTCCTGATTCTCGTTTTGTTTATCATCTTGCAAATGTATTACGTAGGTCTTCCGGCTTGTATAATATGTAAATACACGGATGAAGCGGAAGAAATGAAAACAAATCTGCCGGGACCTCGTTATACATTACTGATAGGTACGATGTTTATTTAAAGCTTATACATATATTTAGAATGATTGTTAATCTATTTTTTATTGTTATTTTAATATCAATTTGCAAAACAACAGGGAGGCAGAGGGAACCTAGTGTTAAGAAATTTACCTGATTTTCCGCCGAATTCGTGACGCCGTGCTTTGCCTCGACAATAGAGAAAACAAATGAAAAGTTTAAATATATAATTTCTTAGAGTTGGAATTGAACCCACAACGTGTTGCATTTACAGTCACACCTTGTTCCCTTGCGCCACGAATGGCCTCAGACTTTGACTTTCAAATATTAAATGTATAATTTAAGATATTCATATTTAGGACAGAATTAAAATATGAAATTTACAACCGACTCTGAGGTAAAGATTTGAATAGATCTTATTAATAAAGTAGGTCAATTAAATTATATCGAAGATTTGAATACTGCCTCACCATAAACGAAATTAGCACAAGGGTTGTAATGTAACTTCAAAGGAAAGGATTTTAATAAATATGTATTTATAATAATTGTAATAAGAGTTTCTTCAATGTGCATTATTGTTCTAGAGTTCATAATTTGTATTCTCTTGATTATGCTTAAAATAGCTTGCAAATATATTGTTTTTATATTTTCAAGATATTTATTTTCACTTTTCTTTTCAGTATATTCCTCATTTTCCGGGAAATTTTTAAAGCATTTTCCCTTTACACCAGTGCGAAGAAATGACTGAAATTTAACATTTAAATCGAACCCACATCCTCTCGCGTTTACATTCCTACTTAATGCCCATCCGCCACAACAGACCTTTATTATATACAACTTATTAGCATATAATATAATTGTAGTTACGGTATTATATTGTGCACTATAAAATTACTCATAGAAAAGCAATTTAACAGTACTTTAATTCATCTCTTCGAGAAGTTGTGTCATCGAGAGAAAATGAAAATTGATCGTCCCTAACTAAGATAAGTTTGGAAAGTTATGATGGAATGAAAGTGCTTCCGCGCTCTGCAAAAATATACGTCACTGATTTAGTTTCGAAGTAACTAATTATTGTTTAAACAAGAAAAGGTAACAGAATCCATTTATCAAGTCCTCGTTGTATTTCCAGCAGTGCCAAGTACAGAAGTTAGGTCGTACAAAATAATTACTGGCTTGTACTTAATGTATAGAGATGTTAAAATATATGTTAACTTGTTTTTTTTTATTTTTTTACACCAAATACGTAGCTACTTACGTTTTGGCTTTGTTTCTTTGCTCGTTCCATAAAATACAGTTTTTTTAGCTGCGCGGTGTATCTAGCCTATAGCAGGGAAGGCAGAGTTAACCTAAGTAAGGCAGAGTTCCACTGGAGGAGGCATTGTGTGTTGAATGGCGAAACTCAACGCCGCCATACGGATATTAAATATTTAATATTTTCCAAACATATAATAGAATTTAAAATTTACATCACGTAAATGTGTAATAGACCATAATAATTGGATTTTATAATATTAGACGTCAGGGTCTCGTAAACAAATTAAGGTCGGGTGGATGATTAATATCGGTTCAAGGTAGAAATTATCTGATTAATTTTATATACTCTAAATGTGCTGTTCAGTAAAAAATAAAGATTTCATATTTCATTTTAATAATCATATTGTAAATTGCCAAGTAGATCTAAAACTTTATAAAATATGTATAAACTTGTAAAATCTAAAAGTAAATCGGCTGAAATAAGATTTCTGCTTGAGGCCAGTTGTGGCGTAAAGCACAAGCCTGTGACTGTAAGCACAAAAGATTGTAGGTTCGATCCCTACTCGAGGAAATGAAATATTTTCATTTCTTCGCTATGGTGTCAAACAAAGCGCTGCGTTTAGTTCTGTCACTAAACACGCAATGCCTCCGTTTCCCTCTGTCTACCCTGCTATGTGCGGGATACCGCGTGAAGATAAAAATATATTTATAGTTAATTTCATACAAAGCGAGTGCAAACTTAAGTTTGTCAACTGTTACTTCCCGTTGACCAACAATCCTGAAATTTATACGGAACCCTCGAGCCCTACTGGCATTTGACTTTTTGATCACTTTGAAAGTAACGTATGTAATCTGTTCACTAAATATTTAAAATGATTTTTGTATTGTTCCTTAAAGTGCTAAAGTCGATAATGTCAGTATAATTTTGTTTATTTCGCCTAAATTACTTGATCTTGTTTACGGCCCTTTGAAAATTGTGTAAACTTTTCATAAAGTTTGCTTGTAATTTATTGTATACCGTTACTCTTCCATTTATTTCCTGTAAGTGAACTATGCAAAATATTTTTATTACAATCAATTAAGAAGAATGTTTTCGAACCATGCTTAGATTAAATAATTCTATTAATTAATTCAATTATTACAAACCGCAAATAAGACATTTTTTTAAGATATATAATATTTGTATTGCTTCAGTATTTATTTTATTAATAATAAATATTGTATTTATTACATAGTTATTACTTATAAAGTACCTTCTTTTTTAATACTAATTTAAATTATTAATTAATGTATCGAGTAAAGCTATGTACGTACGCGGTCTCTACGATATCTCTAATCATAAGTTGAGTGACAAAGATATTTTAACTGAGAATTTAATATCAACTAAAATGAAGGTTATTCCCCCAAAACTTTCCAACAGTTGCTAATAACGAAACTTGTGGTTAATAGGGTGGGGTAGAACACCGAGCTTGGGTAAATTTTCAAGACAATTCAATAGGAAAATCGGCCTTTGTTAAAGTTGTATTGTATGATAATACTTTTTTTAATTATTAAGCAAGCAGGTACTGTAAAACTTAAAAAATAATATATATTAATGACTAAATTTTTTTTTTCACACCATAAGATAAAAATATAATTATGTTATCTTTATCAGAACGCGACCACTGAATAGAAAACGAAGCGTAGATTAGCACCGTAGGCTGTATAACATCAAAATATCTTATTATTAAAAATTGTCATTATTCTCATAGATTATAATCAGCTATAAATATTTAACGCACCTATAACGTTTGTATCAATAGAGGTGAGTAATAAAATGTAAGACTGCAGGATTTATACGTACAATACACTTTTAGAGTACATTTCAGTTCGCCGAGCGGCATATCGAATGTTTACGACAGCATTAAACATATTTTTATGAGGACACCGCGGTGTTATATATTATTAGTTGTAGGGGGTGCACAACACTGCCATTCCATTGGTCAGTTGTTCGCGATGGGAACCTTCAAAACCTTCATCAAAATTGACAATGTGTGTGGCTAATAAAACATTTACGGTGCTATAGTATGACACGCCTGTTTCCAATGAAATCATGATAATGTGAGTATTACATAAAATGCTATGCTTAAATTTTACTATCCATTTTTCATGAGCCCTTATTCTGATATTGTTAATTTAAAGAAGTTTAAGCGTTCTAGTAGATGGCAGTAGTGGCGCACGCGACGGATCTTAGTTCGATCCCCACTCGAGGGAATGTTTATTATTTATTAATATTTGTTCTTCTCTCTGGCACCAAGGTAATAATAACCCAGCGTTGAGTTCTTCCACTTAACATGGAATGCCTCAAAAAATTCGGCGGAAAGTGGAAAACAGAATGTCCTAACACTAGGTTCCCTCTGCCTAACCTGCTACAATGGAGGATACAGTGTGAAGCTAAAAAAATAATTAAGAGTATATCTAGTAACATGATCCTTGATCAAATTTCTGTTTGGAAAAATATTATGTACTATTCTATATAATACCTAATATTTTTTTCCTTTAATAGAATCAGCATTCTAAATTAATCAGTTGATTTCAATATTCATAGCATATTCCGCTTTCAATATGTAAAGCCATATCGGTTACACGGCTAAATTAAAAAGGGAGGTACCGCTAAATTGCTTCTCTCCAAACAAAACATTGGAAGAAGCTGATAGAATGCCACGTTGATTTACCAAATTACCGCGTAATTGAACCGAATTTCTGATTGAAGCTCATGTAATGAAAGCAGATAAAGGGAGGTGTGGAGGACGAGGGGCTTATTCAATTTAGCCGCGTGCTCGCTCTGACAGTGACTTAAGTAGATAGTTAAGATTTAGCCAAGAACCACCTTCCGGCGCCCGCCACCAGTAATGTGTACTCAGAAAGTAGTCTCGCCTCAAGAATTGGCCGCTTAAGTACCTTCTGAAACTTGCCACCCATTAGTTACTTCTCAGAACACATTATAGTTTAACTTTTGTTCTGCTCACGAAAAACAAATAGCAACTGGGCAGGTGTTATCAAAATAGCTTTATTTGTTACTTACGGTGTGTGTAGAGTTCGCAAAACAAACGAAATATACGGTGTTTATGGCATAAAGTAGGTAGTAGTACTTAACATGTTAAGAAATAAGTTTACATTATTTTCAGAAATAAAGTGAGGAGATTATAATTATATGTTTTAAATAATAAAAGTAATATAATATTTATTTTTAAACTTATTTACAGTTAATATACAGTTTAAAGCCAACATTACGAAACAAGATCTTCAGGAATGTACCTACATACATGCAAGTACCACTAGTGTTTCAATATCTGAACCTTGTCAAATGCTGAAACGTTTCAGTGGAATAACTTCGAAGGTATAAGACCGTGCACTTTAGTCGATTGGATTTGAGGTGGACGCCAATAAGACCACGCTCGGACTCGATCAGGAGTGCGAGGCATGTCGAGTTGTGCATACGTAAGGGTGTAAGAAAAAAATATATTCTTACTAAAAATCAATCGGCAAATGTTTTGGCTTAAATTCTAGTGAAGCAAAGTAGTTCTGAGATTTTTTTTAAATATGATTTTGCAGTTTTTTAGGGTGCTATATGGTAATTGCATGGCATTATGATTGCCTAAATCGTATCTCATATGTAATTAATATTCTCCTTTCTCCAATATATCCCATTTATATATTATTTTATATTAATACAACTTTGCTCCTAAGTTCTACACGTAGGTAACGTCATATAGTCAGTGGAATCGTTGCAAGAAAACCATACCATACTTCCTCGAGCTTAATTAATTTATGTCACAAAAATAGTCGACTAGGAAACTTCTAGTGAGTTGCCATTTTATTGTTACATAACTAAAGACAATATCAAATCTGTATGAACATAACCTATACGTTGCTTAATTACAACATATACATTTAAGAACCTAAATGTCTGTTACATAAAAATTCAAATTGCAAATCCACTAAAACGCAGCACACCAATACCATTATTAGAAAAATCATATTTTTTATATGGCAACAAAGTATAAAAGAATTTCTGTTATTACGTAATATAATATTACAGTTGAAAGATATTAAATTTGAAATAGCTCAGACGATATCACATGAGCTCAGCACAATAGATGGGTTCGAAGGCAATATAATGTATAAAACGAGTATTATTCGCATGATCAAATCTCCTAATAACTTGGATCCCACCGCGCTCGCTGTGGCGAGGTCTAATACCGCCTCTCGCAGTCCGTCACTACTGGCTTCACACGACTAAACAATTAACTATAACCTTATCTATTCTGTTAAGCTTCTTCGTATTCACATTTGGTTTGCTTAAGTTAAATTGGGGTTCAATTTTGTTTATATATAATTGGCACTTAATAAATTAATCTTGAGATTGATCTTAAATCGTGTATGTATCTTAAGTCAGGATAGATGCGATTTTTTTTTATTATAAAATTTTAAATATACGATTTCATTTAAATCTCGTCAGCCTAATCAAATATTACTCTAGTGGCCCTCGCGCGGCTTTGCCCAGTCGTAATATTATTTAAGCGTTTTTTTTAGGGAAAATTGATTGGTTATGATAGTATGGTTATCTATACTATTATAAACTTAATGAATTGTTATTTTGATGCGCATACAGAAAACGCAGTTTCCCCACTTAAGCCCCCATCCCGAGGGAATTTCGGGATAAAAGTAACTTAAATGTTCCATGGTCCCATCTAACGGGCAGTGAAAGTCCCATAAAAATTGGTTCTGCTGTTCCAGAGATTACCCTAAACAAACAGACAGACAGATAAAAAATAAATTGTTTAATTGTATTTTAGTATCGTGTAAATAACTATGTACGAGTATACACTTGAAAAACATAGCTATTTTAAAATCACATAAATATATACTAAAATATTATTTACACGTTAAATTAATATATTTTTTACTATTTTTTTATGTTTTATATTGAGACATTAGGGCTATGGTCACATTATATTTCCAATGCGTGTATAACGCGGCACGTGTCATCCGTCACAGATTCTAAGCGTGAAATGACACTGCGTTACTTGGCGGTTTTGCGGCGTGTGGCAAGGCGTGGCCGAGACGGGCGCGGCCGCGGGTAGCTGAATCAATTACGACATCATATTGTTAATTAATTATGTTACTGATACGATATTAAATTAAATGACCGTAATTAACTATGTGTGTAACTGCGTGCGTAAATTATAATATTGTATTTATTGAAATCTCTTCCATTTTAGTAATATACTCGTACCTACTATGATTGCAGATTTTAATCTATAAACGCAAATTATTTATAGGTAGAGCTTCACACTGTACTCCCGCAAAAAGCAAGATAGGCAGAGGGAACCTAGTGCACTCCGTTCCCCTCTTTCCGCTAAATTTTTCCAGGCATTGCGTGCTGAGTTGCGAAACTCAACTATATAAATAATAATTTATTCCATCGTGTGGGGATCGAATCCACAACCAGTCACATCCTTGTGCTATTACGCCACAACGGTCTCACAATTTGTTTAATTTATTATTTATAGAAAATTAATAGTTATCGAAACAAATAATATTAATAAAAAACTTTTTAGTATAGCAGAAGCAAAATATTTCCAACCACTAGTTCACCGAAAGCAACAATTAACTGCTAACAACTACTTGTTGTACGAAATATTCCCTTCACTAAACATCGGTAGGCATACTTCAAAACTTATTTCAACCGCAATTTATTGATTTTACAAAGCTGTTAATTTAAATTTCTATCTACAAGTAAAATTCAAGTGACTTTTCAAGTACTTAGATGCTTGAATTAAAACAAAGTTAATGGATCTTTAAATTTCGTCGCGAGTGCCTCATCAGTTCGAGTTGTTTGTGAGGCAAGGGTGGATACGAATCTTAATAATTCATTTGTTATTGTATAAATGATGGCTGATGGACACTTAAAGTGTACCGCCGTTGTTTCCCGGCGTGAATACAAAATGTCCATTTCCGTCCACGCAATCCTCACATTACGGGTGTCAGTCAAGAAGCCAGCGCTATTGACAGCCGCAATATGCTGGTACGTCCAAACACAAGTACAAGGTATAAATTATGTATTTATTTCCATAATTCCATTATATGTATTCGAGGGAACTTTATGAACATAATTAATGGTTTAAACAGTATGTAGAGTTTTTAATATTGTTGATATTATTAACCACATACTCAGAAAGACACCACGACGAACAAATACAAGGAATAAAGAAATATTGAATTATTTGACAATATTATATGCATATGAAAATTGAATAAATTCAATATAAAAAAGGAAAATGTAAAAAAGATTACATTTTACGAGATACATTTTCGAAGTGATTTTTTAACACGTGAAAAAATATGTTCTTGCCAAATCTAATATACTTAAACTAAACATATGAAAATAATGCAATCACCCACAGAGAGTTTAAAAAAATGTATGAAGCTATAAACGTGGACCTTTAATATCAGACTTATGAATAAAAAGCAGAAACCTTAAAGTTTTAATATAAACGAAAGTAAAAAATATATTTATCAAAGTTATACATGCAAAAATAAATGAGAAAATTCTTAGATTAATATTGAATTATTTTTGCTTAAAATTAGTTTGCGATCAGGCAAATTGTACGTACATTGTATGTATATGATAATTGTTAATTTTGACAATGCATTTCTTAACTAGTAGCTAATCAAAAATTTTGACCGTAAAATGTCCTAGAAATTAAAAACACCATTCGTTTTCAAAATCAAAAATATTTAAGTTTATTTAAACTAACAGACCTTTATTGCACTAGAAAATATATATATTTTAGTATTAAGTGTATTCGGTTATGTTAATACTATCAAGCTATAATAAATAAAAACATAATAAATAGAGTAAAGAAAACTGCCATGCCACTGCCATGCCACTGCCAACTCCATCACCTAACACAATTAAATCTAATAACAATTTTTGTGACACTAACCACGAAAAAAGCTTTTTCCATTTAACAGTGCGTAAATGTGTGCCCCATGTTACCGCCGCCCTTAAGCAGACATTATTAGAGGGGTGTCGCGCTGCGGACATAAAATTTTGTTGCGATTTTTTCCCTAATATCCCTAAACGTAGGTCACGTTGTAAAAGTTAACTAAAGTAAAATATGGCATATGAGTGACTCATAAATTTAATAAAAGATATTTACTTTAGCTTCACGCATTACCTCGTACATAGCAGGGAAGGCAGAGGGAACCTAGTATTAAGATACATTCTCATTTTCCACCGAATTCTGGAGGCATTGCGTGTTGAGTGGCAGAATTCAATGGCATTGCCTCCATACCAGACCACGCGGCCACATCACGACTGGCCTCAGTATAAACCTTATAAACAAATTGTATCATAATACCTGCATAACAATATTATGTTGATAGCTATTTAGAAATTCAATAATAAATACGTTTTTATTCTCTGTTCTTTTAATAATAAAAAAAAGTCTATCGCTATCTATCTACGGCGTAGGCAGCTACACATACTCGTATGTTCACACCTCTACAGAGTCGAACACGGTAACATTCTAGTACTTTAATTTTAAAGGTAAAGTTGTTTGGGGTAACAATTAAATAAAAAATCGTTTATATTTACGTTTATTTCTTTTTATCCCCATTAGGTGTTTCTAATGAGGCCGTCATGGCGTAGGGACACAAGCATGTGAATGTAAACACGACGGTTATGGGTTCGATTCCCACTCGTGAGGATCAATTATTATTTATTAATAATTCCACTCAACACGTAATGTCTCGAAAATTTGGCGGAAAGTAGAGCTCGGAATGTCTTAACCTGTGCCTTAACAGTACTATACTATATGCGGAATACAGCGTAAAGTGAAAATAAAAATGAGCAAATATTTTTTTCAAAACAATCTATGACAAATAAGCTGTTTAAAATATTTTAACATTAATATAAAAAAATGGCAAACATTAAGAATAGGTGTTAAACATAACAACGGGGACACACAGGGTCCGGAGTTTCTTTTTAATCGTAATTAGCAATATTTGTAGCGGCACAAAGGAGCGCCGCGGGTCAACCGGCTTTAGGACCGACGCACTACAAAGGGCTTAAGGTTTTAGATGTTGCCGCTCAGAAAATTTGTTTCATTAAGCGGACCGGCCCAAATTTTCTTTTCCTTTTACTACCAACGAAATTCCCATAACGTTTACGTTTTATCGGTATCAGTTTAACAAAGCTTTATGATAAAGGGATACTTTATAAAAGCTTATGTAAGTAAGCATCATTAGCATTATAAAATCATTACTACTATTTCTAAAAGAAGTAAGTATTTTTTTTTATTAATGGTAAAATTTGGTAAATGATTTTTTCTTTAAATTTGGTAAATAGTTTTTCTTTCTTGAAGGCTTATTTTATGTCATATAGTAATTTAGCTTATCTATAACATCTTATAATGACACTACTTGCTTCATAGAATGCAAGGAAATCTCTAAGGTATCAAGACCTCTCGTTTGAAATCTCCTGACAAAGACTGTCTAGACCTGGTCTAGACATTCACAGATGCGAATCTTCAAAATATAATTTTTCGTATATAAAAGGATACTTTGCTTCAGAGAGTGATTACATTTTTTAAAATGAATATGTTATTTCTAAGATTACATTTTATTTTATCATATTAACCAATTCGCCAACACTAACACCGAATACAGTTAACAATAACCAGAAACTAAAACTGCAGTGATTAATCAGTAGCAAATAGCTCGGACAATGCCGACAGCATCAGAAAAGATAAAAGGCTTGTGGCTACCATCAAAAGCACACGAAGTGTTGTTCTTCATATAAGAGCGTTAAATAAAAACCTGTTCTCGTGAACAAAGAGGTACGTGAGGCAAATTATTTATGTATTGCCGCGGTCGTTCTAATTACGTAAGGCTTTTGTTCTTGCCCTCCGCTCGCTACTTTTACTTATACGAGTATACTGTAGATAACCATAACTGCACCGTAGCAAGGTAAAGATTCAACCACTTTGTGAAGCTTTGAGCTCGCAGTGGTTAACGGTAGCTAATTGTATAGTAAGAAATTGAATTAAAGTTACCTATTACGTAGAGTAAGGATTGGGCCGCGTAGAGTCTCAGATTATAGATAAAATTGTAATTTTTTGACGTAAGAGGTAATTAAAATTTGAATTTAATTACTTAAAATGAATATAATAATTTTAAGCAATAGCTTTAACTAATAAAATATATTTTTAGAATTATCTAATAGACAATAATCCTTAATTTTGGTATTTAAGCCCACGATTACTAACACTAGTTATATCATTTATAGGGCCGCGCTAAAACAATAGATTAGTCATTGTTTTTCTACAGTACGAAATTAAATATCGGTTCAATATTTAAATATCTTTTGTGTAAAAAGAAAAGAGATATGTCACAAAAACAAGAATATGTACCTTATACCTTATACCGAATAAATTATGCACAGTTTATTTTATGGTGTCATTTTATGGTATTACACTTTATTTTACGTAACATTTGCTTGGCGCTTCCGTCAAAACGCTCTCGCCTTCCCCAGGGGGAAGACAAGTTTTGCAATAAGGCGGGAAAGAAGAGCCATACGATATTCACGTGTAATAAATATTAGAATAGGTGCAGTGATTGCGCTCAGGTGTCGACGCAGCTATAAGCGTTACTTGAACACTTTTTTTATTTTCAGAGCAAAATCGTTCGGTATATTTGATCTCTCGCTTTATGAAAACCTTCTAGCACTAAAAGTTAATAGCAAAAGTAATTGAATTTTATATAAGTTCTTACTAATAGTAATATAAATATATTAAACAAGTGTTTTTATGTGAAATTTATAATAACATTAAAGAAATTCGAAATCGATTTATCCGTTGTGTCTATACAGGCTTCAATATGGACATGTGAAGAAAACGTATAAAAAAAACGGTTGTACTGAGCATCTAAGCGACGAGCAGACCGTGAGCGATTGTCACACGAGTGATGCGCGAAGCGGCGGAGGGCCTCAGCCCTCCTGCGGGGCGGCCCCCTTCGCGGCCCCCCTCTCGCCGCCGTTATCGATTGCCCCAGTTGAGAGCGGGGCGGAAGTAATGATAGAACGAGATGCCACCACTGCCCGATTCGATGGCCAACTCCGCTGGTAACTGTATAGTGCACTACACAAATATTGTTCGAGATAATATTTAATCTTCCATTTCTTTCCTCTAATATAATTCTGGATAACGCTTCTAGAACGAGCTCGTGTTGGCATTACTAGGACAGTCTGAGATTTTTTTATTAAATTTTTGCCATCAAATAGCAGTAATTTAAATTAAATCTTTTCATTATGAACGATATTCGCTATTTGATATAGCAAATTAACTGAAACTTTGCACTATTAAACCTCACAAAGTCAAGCGTGGAAGTGACATCCTACTTACATCCATCTGAACAGATCCCGTAATAGCTTCCTCAATCTCGTCGTCAAAGTTCTCATAAGACGATCCTTAACTAAGGCGTTAAGGAAGATAGTTAGTAAGAGGCCTTCGGCAGGGTCTTAAAACTTGCTGGAAACTTGCGTAACTCGATCGCGGCGATCTGGCTGCTACTGAGCATCAATGGAGCGATAACTGATAATACTTAATTAGCACACTTGAACTGCTTCAGGTACTCGGATAGATTTCTATCAAAAATAAATTCTATTACTAAAATAATATGGCTCTCTATAATAAAGTAGGTAAATGAAATAAATATGGCCAATCAATTGAAATAAACTATTTAAAAATGTTGATGATGATATATCATGATATTTCATACCATGATATTTCATTTGTTTAGATAGTACACAGTAGCAAACATAACTCTCCGAGTTTCAGTGGAATAGCGTTTCGATGTTCATCGTAAACCAGAGTTCATAAGCCATGACGTTTCGGACCCCAAGCCCATCATCAGTAATATCGATTTTACGATAAAGCGTCCGACAAGCGAGTGTCTCCTTCGCGCGGTAAATTGCGATAGAATCTGAGCCGACGTTCACATCCAATGATAATAAAGAGTAAAAAGAGTCGCCGTTTTAATGTTCACTTTATGGGTGCTTCCGGAGGTTCGTAAGGTTCAGGATGCGGCCAGATATATAGCTGCTGTAAAAAGTTTTCCACCAATAGCTGCCGGTCTTATACGCCGACTTTGACATCGTTTTCATATGTAAGTTTTTTTATTAGCTTCAGCTGTATCTAGCATATGGCAGGATAGGCACAGATAATTTAGTGTTAAAACACTCCGTTCTCCACTTTCTGCCGAATTTTTCGAGGCATTGCGTATTGAGTGGCGATACTCAACGCCGGGCTTTTGCCCTGGTGCCAGAGTGAATAAATGAAAATAATAAATAATAATTCATACCTCCCAATGGGGATCGAACCCACAACCGTCGCGTTACAGTCCTCGTGCCTCTGCCTCTGCCTCGTGCCACGTCGGTCTTATATGTAAGTGATATATAAAAATGTAAATAATCCTGTGATTACCACACAAAGACCAGCGTCAAATGAGATTTCCGCATTAAGGATTAAGGCCTACGCGGGCGATTACACGCTTGCTTCGTTTCAATAAAACCCTTTCAATATTGTCAGTTTACATCGATCGTTTGACTCGATAAATTGTAATGGTGTTTCTTGTAAACGGAGTCAATGTCGTAAAGCGAAGTCTTACTGAGGGAAGATAAGTCGGTAAATAAACTTGAGAATTCAATTAAGAAATGAGCGGGGAATGGGTTTATTCGAGAGTTAGTTACTTTATTGGTGTACATTGTATTACATTTTTGCATATCTGCTTAATTATGCAATGTTGTTTAGGGTTTCTAAAGGAGAAAAATGGGACCCTTATAGGGTTACATCGTCGTTGTTCATCTGTCCGTCTGTCCATTTATGATCATTTATCTCGAGATCACGTGGGGGTATCAAGATGAAATTAATATCAAATATTTAGTAAGGTCTATGGTCCCCAGGAACACAGAGAAAAATAAAACTATCTATCATTTTTACTGCGTTCTGTGTAAAATTCGCAACGTAATCACAATCTATGAGGTAGTTCACGTGGACTTACAGTTATGAAATTTGGCACTAAGTAAGAACTTACAGTAAAAATAAAAGATACAAAAATAATTAAAAAAAAATCTTTTATACATTTATTAGAAGCTTAAATTTTTTTTCTAGCTATACCATATATATACCTATATATATATTTTTAAAAAACAACATGGTAACGGAGCAATTACTAAACTATATGAAAACTTGTTCACATTTTAGACTTATTGTTTTACTTCAGCAAAACAGAACAAGCGCCTTTTCTTCTACCGATAAAAATTGGAGCGTACAAACACTGCTCCACTGCGAATTGCTGGATAAAAATATGTAGGTCTCCTCGCTACATTTTGAACAATACACGACACATTTATCACAGATATCGGAAACTTCTATAAGTCGGGTAAGTACCCGTTTTCTTGAATAGGTATACGATAAAACAAAATGAAAAATATTTAAATAAATTACATCAATAACTGTTATACATTAACTAAATGTTATCAACAATTGTATATTAAACTAGCGACCCCCTTGCGGCTTCGCCCGCTTTTACTACTGGATTATTCATATAATGTATATTTGCAAAGCACTTAAGATAATGTGAAAATTAATTAAACTCTAATGCAACCCGCATTTTCGTAGTTTCAATAAGGATTTTCCAATTGTTTTACTCGGCAAGGATTTTTTAGTAGGTACCGTAATTTTAAATCTGTGCTACTAACCTTTTCAAGTACTTATTAAAATATATTTAAATGACTATTTTTAGATAGTTAAATGACTATTTTTAAACGGAAGAAATTATAAACAAAAACCTACCTACTAATAACTACTACAAAAAATATGAAACCAAATATATCGCGCTGAAATAATACATTCAACTCCGATTATCCAATACGTGCAAACGCATCTAAATCTTCGTTGCTATAGAGGCAGGCGGGTTTTTTTTTTTGGAGCTTGTGGTTAATGCTTAAGAGGGTATTCCGTCCCTGATGAAAAGCAAGCACTACGTGGCTGCCTGTGAGGAAAATTAAATAGAATGCATTGGCCGGGAATCGAACCCGGGCCGCCCGCGTGGCAGGTGAGCATTCTACCACTGAACCACCGATGACTGCTCATGACGCGCTTGTATAAGCAAAACGTAGCGGGGCGCGTTTCGCAGCAAGGATTTTTTGATATTGTAACAACTTCTAAAGTACTTATTAAAATGAAAAACAGAAAAGACAGTTTTGATCTACATTAAATGACCATCGTAACTAATATACTTATTTATATGCTGAGAGTAAGGGATAAGTGAAACTTGACTCGATACAGCTGATGTGTGAACGGCGTGATGTGTCAACAATTAAATGCGTTTTTCTCTAAAACTATTCGCAATTTCGAAATAGTTTAAAAAGCAAATTTTATCTTCGTTTAACGTAGAAATTTAATAAAGTATTTTAAAGGATAAGGATTAATACCATTATGGAGAAATATCTCTCACAATAAAAAATATATTGAAATTACTATTTTTAGACAGAAATATGATCACTACACGTTATTCTTAAAAGATACGAATATGCCATCGCGGACTTTTTTGTAGATCTTATTAAGAGGAACAATACTCCAGTACATTTTTTTCATGTAGTATTTACCGTTAAAGCAGCGCATGCGCCAAAGTGTCTCAGCGGGTAGGACTTTATACACATTTATCGTATTTATGTTAATTTACATAAGAATGTACAAATAATAAACTATATATAAACCTTCCCTGAGAAATACTCGACCTAATGGTGAAAACAGCATTCAAATCCGTTGGGTGGTTTAGAAGAAGAAGAGTTAGAAAGTTCAGACAGACACAAAATGCGACTTTGTTTTATAAGATATAGGATAGGATACAGACAAAAAAGAAGAACATAGAACACTAGTCGAACTAATAAACTGATGTACCTAAGAAAAGTATTATAACGTAAAATAACAATCAACATAATTTTCAAAGAAAATATATTTTTTTATATTTTTGTTATTAAAATACGGGGCACAAGCGTGCGAGTGTAAACACGACAGGTTATGGGTTCAATTCCAACTCGAGAAAATGAAATATGTAATATTTTCATT
Source organism: Heliconius cydno galanthus (assembly GCA_036379175.1). Taxonomy (NCBI): domain Eukaryota; kingdom Metazoa; phylum Arthropoda; class Insecta; order Lepidoptera; family Nymphalidae; genus Heliconius; species Heliconius cydno. The sequence goes on along the minus strand of JAKRZM010001290.1, from coordinate 1,094,066 downwards.
TTACCCCTCTGGTGAAGAGGCAAAGCAGAGCTTTTAATTACAGAACTCAACACGCAACATCTCCAGAATTCAGAGGACAGTGAAAGCAGGAGGGTCTTAACACTACAATTTTCAGTTTCCCTCTGCCCACGCTGCTGTGTGTGAAATAGAGTGAAAAGCTCAAAAATAAAAAGAATAAAATATTTAAACACTGATGCTATTCTTATGTAAATTACACATAACTTAATTGCAAGGAATCTAATTCTCCCTTAAGACATTTTAATATTATTTAATTATCTAGCTAAAGTTATTCTATACAATCGTTTAAGTTAAGTTAGTGAACTTATATTAAGTTATTGACTAAAACAAAATATAAAAGACTATCTGTATATTCTATTATGTTTACTTTATGAAGTTATAAAATTTTACTAGCTTGCTATAATAAAAAAAGCTTTTAGCGTTCCTTTGACGTGTCAATAACAAAGCTGCGAGCAAAATCTAAGTATAGACTCTACAATTTCAATGATTTTTACAATCTTTAAGGCAATAGAAACTTGCACTGTCTTATAAAGTAGAATTTATTGAAGAAATAAGTAAGTTCCTTTTTTAAAATTGTATAGATACAGTTTATTTAGTTCTAAGAAATCTGAGAAACATCTGGCATATGAACATATTTTAAAAGTCTTTTCAGCAAAAAGAAGTATTTAGATACTATAATAGTAGTACAATGTGCTATCAATAAAATATAAAGAAGATCAAAGAACTTTATAACTTGCAGCATTAGTGAATAATAAAGATGGTACATAAGTTTTACTTTAATTTTTTTTACAAATTTATTTAAAAGTAAGGTTTAATAAAATTCATATCTTAACTTTACTTCAAACGAAGTTAGTTACGATATGAAATCTCAAACAAAATTTACATAAAACGTCATATTATAGTGCTGCATCAGACTGCTTCATAAAATAATTATTATTTTTAAAATTCTATGAGTATTGTTGCTTCTAAAATTAAATGTTAAAATTACCCGTTATGTATTTAACATATAATTAACATTATTTTATTATATAACCCTAAAATATTAAAACTGTGTATACATATATTGTAAATATTTGTTTATTTTGCCATAGATGAAGGCTATATTTATTACTTTTTTTCTACCGATAAACTTCTTTCCTCTTTTCCGTACAATGTGACATTGGTGAATTCAGTTGTGCTCGAAGCGCCATAAGTGAAGGACTGAACGAAATTGAACTGGCCAAGCAATATTTACGGATATATTCAGTAATTGAATTATCAATATTTAAATATATTTTTCTAGGTATACATTTTCCATTTCCAAGTTCTGAAAAATACATGTATGGAAACGCTGGTCTAATCATAGAGCCAGGACCTGAATAGTGGAACTATTCAGAGGTTACTAGTAAACCATTCGAATTTAGGCTCATATAATTTATAGCTGCATCACTGAAATAATATGATAATAATTATATAAATACCGCGTTAAATTTCGTTACTTATTACGCAATGCCTCCAGAATTCGGCAGAAAGCAGAAAACGGAAGTGTCTAAATAGGAATGTAGTGTTTTAACAATAAGTTCCTAGGTACCCTCTGCCTACCTTGCTATGTGTGTAATAATGACATGAAGCTAACAAAAAATATACAAAATATAATATAACAAATATTATTATCTATATCAAATTTTATTTTTCTATCATGTCTGTGTTCGTCAAGAAACATGATTAATTATGTGACATAGAAAGCGAAGAAGCAAGTCATTTTGTTATAGGTGATCCCTGGTTTTCCGAGGCGCGCATTTCCTGGAGCCATTAAAATTTTACGAGTGAACTGGCGAAATGAATGCCAGAATTAGGTTAAGGAGTATATAGGCCCGGCTTGCGTGACGTTCGCTTTGTAATAGAATTAATATTGAAAAATAATTCTTTCAATACATTTCCATTTTTATTGTTCGTGGTGCTACTATGGAAAAAACGAATTAGCCGTAGCTTTTATTGGCAGTAAAGTATTACGGCACATATTTTATATTAGTTTACGAGTAGATATTAGCATAGGTTGACTAGTTTATGAAGGTAAATAAATTAGAATAGATATCCTATAGGACTTTTACGTTTCCACAGTAACAAATAAATTTAAAATAAAATTTAAAAATTATTTTAAATACTATATATAGTTGATTTTATTCCGTCACCATTTTCTCAATTACAATATATTTATTATATTCAAATTATTTGTATTTTTTATAAGTCTAGTTTTCGATAAATACCTCCTAAACTTTTATTAATTTAAAACGCAACGCTTTTAAAGCACAAATAAAAAATTATAACACAAATATACAATATTAGAACCCATATCTATATCCACATTGAAATATGCTAATAGATTTTACTCCATCTAGGCGTTTCTTAATATTCAAGGCACGCGCGCATTTCTTTGTTTCTCTTCCATATAACGAGATATTGTGATTCCACGCCATTACGACACCGCGTATACGTACACGCGAATACCCTACGTAAGATACACGTTTTCTTATTAAGACGAAGCAACTTCTGAATAATAATATCGGAATTATTGCTATTGATTTTCTCATTTTTACTGTGTTATGGATTTCGAGTGTGAGTATTGAAAGTTAGGGTTTTTGTTTATTATAATAATAAATTTTAAAAAAATACTCGTATTTCTTTATTAACATAGCATTACATAAATGTTATAAGATTATGTAATTTTTTGTACATTTTTCATATACCGTTGTCAAAAAGCGTAGAAACTCATATAAAACGTTTTATTTCTATTTTGTGCACTCTTCGTTATGCTAGCTTAAGAAAACCAAAAAACTTTAGAAAGATCATTTTATAAACTTTTAAGCATAATATTTTAAAATGAAGTCCTTAAACTAATAATTAATGCTTTTGAGATAAACTCAGAATATGAATAAATTATATAGGATGCTGAAAAATTTTGTTTAAAATGCGGATTTTCAAAAGAGTTTTAGGATAAATTCTAAATAAATTTACGGATTGACACTTAGCAGGCTTATCCACGGCTCTTGGTATTGGACACAAGTCCAACAGTTGAAAGTAGCGAGTACATATCCCTTTTTTATTTCTGTTCTGTTTTACTTCTCATAAATGTATGAATAAAACTTTTAAATATTAAAAAGTAAATAAAATTCCTAAAAATGTTCTTTATGTGTTATATTTTACAAAATTTTTCACTTGTAGTACACAAGAATAGTGAATAAAATATATGCTATTTTTATTTTTTACTAGTGGACCCGGACGCGGCTACGCCTGCTTCAACTATAAGAATATTTATTAAATATTATATAATATATTTATTTTTATAAGGATGAATATCAAAATATAAGTTCATTTTGGGTGACGTTTTCTTAAAACAACAAAGAAACTTTGCAAACCGGTGCTTAGCAACGACGGTTGTTACTAACATGGCAGAATTAATTGCATGTCAAATTAGAAAGTATTTTATTTATTAGTATATATGTGTAATGTATATATGCGAAGAGCTGAAGATCGAGCTCAGTGGCGTGCCATTGGAGAGGCCTATGTCCAGCAGTGGACGAGGACAGGCTGATGATGATGATGATGATGATGATGTGTAATGTAATGTTATATAGCCTATAGCACTTCTGAAGAATGCAGCTTTCATACAAAACAAAAACATAGTAAATCGGACCTGTAGATCCAAAGATCTTAGCGTTCAAACAAACAAACAAACAAACAAACAAACTCTTCCGCTTTATTATATTATAGTAATAGTATAGAAGTATAGATATTTTGCCACTTTTCATTGAAAATAAAATATGTTGTCTACTATTATAACATATTCTACATAGATTTTTGAATTTTAGATTTAGCTTAAACAATCGAAAGGAGAGCAGGGGTGAAATACTATCTTATTTGCGCCCTCGGATTATAATTAATTTTCGTGTGGAAGCCTCAGATCGCGCGCGTTGACGTGGCTCCCTTTCATTGTCTGCAATTTTAATTTTGGCTGACATGAATATTTTAAAGCGTAATTACGTGTTTGTGTCCCTTGATTGTTAAGCGGACTTACTTCATATTATGTTTTATTACTTTTATTAATTTCATTATTTATATTATAAATCTTTACACATAAATATAAGTGCTATTATAGAAGAGGCCAGTCGTGGTGCAGGCGCACAAGCGTGAGACTGCAAACATGACCGGTAGTGGGTTCGATCCCAATTTGGGAAAATGAGACATTTAATATTTTCATATCTTCGTTCTGGTGTCGAGGCAGAACGCGGCGTTCAGTTCTGCTTCTATAATGCCTCTAGAATTAGGCGGAAAATGGGGAACGGAGTGTCTTAACACTAGGTTCTTTCTAACCTGCTGTGAGCGGGTTATAGCGTGAAGCTACTGAAGAATGCTTTTATAAATCTGATCTGAAAATCTTGTTCGATTGAATACTATATATGGAAAAGCTGATTAAATCTAAAAAATATTGTAACAAATCAAAAAACATCCGCCTACATCGGTATCGGCAACATTATAAGAAAAGGCGAAAGTAATATCCTCACGATTTGGGTTTCAATACGATAATAACATGTAAAGACCAAAATAGGGGGAGATAAGGCAATCATTTTGTATCACATCCGGGATACGCGTCAGATAATTTTCTTCTGAGATATTTCATAAATCAGTATCAATATGTGAAAACGTAATATTGTCAGTCGCTAGATGCGAACAGCCGATTGCTTCGTAATACAAAAAAAATATCTTTAATCTTTCATGTTTTAGGATTACAGTAATTTTGTTCCTCCATTAATTGTAATTTAATGCATAATTATCGATAGTAAAATTGATTTTTTTTTTGTGGGTTCAATTCCCGCTCGGGGGATGAAATATTTAATATTTTCATTTTCTCGCTTTGGCGACGAAGCAAAGTGCGGCGTTAAGTTTCGGCACTCAACACGCAATGCTTCAAGAATTCAGCGGGAACAAAGTATATTAATGAGGAACGAAGTATCTTAACATTAGGTTCTCTCATTCCCTCTACCTACCCTACTATGTACGGGATACGGTGTAAATCTTTTTAAAAAGACGTTTTATTATTTGTTAAAGTACTAGTATATTTGAATTAATATTTTTCTTTATTTTGAAATAACTAATAAAAATATTTTCTTTTGAATTGTCGAAAAATATACTATAACTGATACGAGTATATTGTTACAAAAAAGGTATTTTACCAGTTCTCTAAAATCCAGGTGAAAACTGAAAGCCTGTTTCCGGTGGGAATTTAACACGGAAATGTACTACCAGGGAGGACAAAAACGCGAGTTCAGCGTAAACCAGTTTGCGGAAGCCGTGCCGAGATGTGACAAGTCTTTCTCCCGATATCTTGCTACCTAACAAATATATTCAAGCGTTCTTTGAAATTTTCCCATTATAGCTTAAAATTCACATACTTTTAGCTATCAAAAGGAATTTTCAACAAAGGAATTCCTATTCCCGCGAAATGTTACGTCTATTATATTGTTGGTTGGCAGTTATTACTGGTAGTTACTAGGATAAAAGATAAAGGCGGAGATCACGCGATTCATTTCTCTAATTGCATCCAGGGGCGTTTTCGTCTGGTCGCTGATGAAACGAGACAATTTAAAAAATACAGACAACTAAAAAACGGATATCATATTTCAAAAGGCAAGCAAATTATCGCGACTAGACTGATTTTTTTCAATGCTGGTAGTTCGTTTATATTATGATGCAAATTCATTGTGTATCGAAAATAATGAGTAAAATTAAACATACCTAATGATAAAACAATAATTAATACTAAACATATAGAAATGGTCGTCTAAATATATTGTATAATATATTTGGGCATCATTGTATTTCTAAGAAGAACTATATAAACACATAGAAATAGACATTATCCACGTCAAATTGTAGACTACGAGTCTCTCGTTACACAGTGACAAGAGGTAAACAACGGCAGGATAATGTTACGCATCAATAGAACCCCTTATAGAATTGGGTGTCAGCCGGTGATTTAAAAAGAGTCACTCGGCCCCACGAGTGTCCATTAACGAACCTCTACGGTGTAAGAGTATATGTTTGACGTACGACCTCAGCCCGATAACGACGCTTCCTTTAGAAATAGGTGCGTTTATTCAGGTTTCTCGTTACCTAAATTGTTAGGTTACTTTCAAATGTCTTTCAAAAGTCTTTTTAACTTTCTTAAGTATTTTTCTTTAGAGTTTAGGTAGGGAGTGGATCTTTCTTGTGTGTTAAACAGAAGATTTTTTCTTTTGAAACTATTCTTTTTATTTTATGTTTGGTTAAAGCAAATATTAATTTTATTCACTTTCTTATAAAGAAATATCAGGTTCATACTGATGATAATGATCAATTAAACACGGAAGTGTATAATAAAGCCTTTGGAGCACAGAAAAGCTCAAGCTTATAAAACAATGCAATAAAAAGATATGAGATATTTTACAGAAAAATCAATATACCTACACTTATATTTGTAGTTAGTTTTAGAAAAAATGAGTGCCAACAAGAAAAATTGTCAATTTTTACAAGTTAGAACTTTGCGCTCATAATCCTGAAATTTGTACGGAACTTTCGGGGGGCGATTCAACTCGTACTTGACCGTATTTATTTCGTTCATGTAATGTTATAACAAAAAACAATATTTAATAAGCCACGTAATTATTATATTAACCAAACCACAATAAAGTGGAGAGAAACAATCGCGTTGTTAGTAAATGGCGCAATCACAAGTGACATGTTCATGCCGACAGATAGCGACTCCATTCAGCAAACCCGTTGGATTCATCCTTTCAGTGCTTTACTCAGATACGACAGTTTCACTCGCAACAGACTGTCGAGTGGCTCCCAATCGAATGAAATGCTGTATACGAGTATTTGGTATGCTAATTATGAGGACAATTGATCTTTATATCATAAATAGATATATACGAGTATGTTTAACGTACTGCATACAAATTAAGTGCTATTGTTCGCTCTGGAGAGGGTTTTCAACGTTTTGACTTTGTAAGGGAATCTTGGATTATTTAATTTATAGATACTGGGACTCGTTGAGACGTGAATATTAAATTTATTTTATAAATTTTCGTCTGATTAAAATGTTATGAACTGAAGAGATAGAAGATAGAAAGCTTTGTGAATAACAAATTTTAACTGAAAATGGCATTAGCTTTACAGGAGAGCGAAAGTGTTTTATTTATGAATTAATTTTTTGCTTAGGTATACGATATAGACAATATTATTGGTAGAATTTTACTTTCATCAGCTAACTTTATATTTGTAACTCTTATAAAGAAAATAAAAACTAATGTTTTTTTTGGTTATTATTTGACATTGGTAATGTACGTTTTTAGTACATAATTGTATCCCATCGATTGGAGATCGAACCTGCAACCATTGGCATCCTATTAGCATTATGAAAATCATTAGTCATAATTTAAATATTATAAGCTTATATTTTACTATAACAATAAAGAACTTGTGATAAAATAACTTCAATTTCATAAATAATTTTCATTAATGTTATATCTATATAATACGTACAGCATTTAAGTAGCATTTATTTTTTCCCCTACAGCAAAATACGAACGGATAATTTTACATAATAATAACAACGGTAGTAAAGCGGAAGCACAAAACATTTAAGGATCTGCGGTGGCTTGATAAGCTCTATTACCGTTACGGTTTCTAAGGTATTCCGTTCAATGGATATGTTACAGGAACACCGTACGTACATTTGTTGTTTTATCTTAAAGCCATTTAATAAGGGGGGTTATGATTACTTAAGATAAAATTACTCTTATCTTATTAATTTTAAATCTTTATTATATTTTTATATACTAACTAGTGGACCCGAACGCGGCTACGCCCGCTATTAAATATATTTATGAAAATATTTTCAGTTTTCAATAGAGAGATGCGTTAAGCAATCTCATTTTGGGTGACGTTTTATAACAACAAACTTTGCAAATCGTTGCTTAGCAACGCGATGGTTGTTATTAACATGGCGGAATAAATTGCATGTCAAATTAATAAGTATTTTAATATATGGGTATACATCGAAAATATTACAAATATGAGAAAAAAAAGTATCCTATGTTCATCCCGAGACCCTCAAGTATCTCTATATGAGTATTTTATCACAATTAAGTTAGCGGTTTGGCCCTGATTGCGTAAAAGACAGACAGACAGACAGATAGACAGACAGACAGAGTTACTTTCGAATTTATAATATAGGTATGGATTCACATATCTTTTCTTATTATTGTTCGATGTTTCTTTCTATTGGAGCGTTAGAACCAACGACAGTGTTGAGTCTTCAAGTTATAATTTATATTTACGCTATTTCCTGGGAAACTCGTATTAAAACACTCTGTTCCCATTAGGATACTTCCGTTCCCCACTTTCCACTAAATTCTGGTGTGAAAGTGGAGGAATTTAACGCCGTACTTGTTACTAGTTCGAGCTATTAAAAAAAATATAAGTTTTATTTCCAAGAGGGAGAATGAAACCACCGTCCTGTTGCAGCACGACTGGCTTGATTGGCTAATTTTAATAAAATAATTATATCCAAAAGACTATGACGTGAACATTTTTCAAACATAAAGATATCTAGACACGAATAACAGAGACATTGAACCAAAAAAAAAATGATAAAAACAAAGTGAAATAGCATTCGCTCGTCGCGTCTGCCGGGCCCCGACACCCACCATTAGTTTACATAGAAATAGGCGTCGTTTTACATAATCCTCCCTATATGACGTCGGTAATTTGTTGCAAACCGTCTGGATAAGCAAATTGATCGCACCTCTAAATAAATATTCAATATCTTTCCCCCTTTTTTAAATTTTAATAATTCTACTCTTGCTTTTCATAAATATTTATACAGTATTTTTTTTTATTTGACAAAATCTCTTTAATTACTTGCTATCATTAATATGTTTGTTTTTAATTGATATTTTTAAACTATCTGTTCTTCTTTTTTTTATACAAATTACAACTATAAACTATTAATTATACCTATTATGGCTCAGTAACAATGATATGTTAATGGGTTCGATTTTTAATCTTTAAATTACATTTTTGTTTTCCCGGTTTGTTTAGATAACGGAGTATAAAATAGTCCTAAATATATGACAGAAAATAAAATAAATCATTGTCAAGTTCTTCCTCAATAATGCAAGGCAGTATTATATTAAGTATATCCGTATGTATTAATAATTATTGGATGAGAAGAATACATATATTTTTTAAAAAAGATAAGCTTAACAAGTTATTAATTAAAAAAAATATCTATATATTATAATGATACAGGATATACAGATTATATATAATGCCAGGAAGAAGAAGAAGAAGCAATTATATTGTGTATGTGAACCACCAATATGCACATATGGTAAATATACTTTTACTATTCATTCTCTGAATTCTTCATCACGAAGTAGCATTCAGCATGCGAGCCAATATGCTGGTAAATTTAGGCGGGCGTATTGAAATGTAAATATGAACGTGTGAACAGAAACAAGCGGCTAACGAACGAAGCAAGGCAAAGTGATTTGGGCACAGCACGACAATGCACCAAAAACCGCGGTGTAAATAGAAAAAATATTCCGAACTAAAATCTACCGCGCCACCACCACGCCTCTACCAGCACTGAAAATCATTTCAGATGTGAAAATTGAATTTCAGGAATTGAAAACCACCTTTAAATTTTAAAACCACGGCCATGGTTGAAAAATATAGTTTCCATAATCGACTTAGTTTTCAGTAACATTCGTAAATCGAAAAAACACAGATAGCTATATTATTTAAGATAATTAATATAAGCATTTTAAAAATTAGAATAAATATGAACATTTTAAAAGTTAAAATAACTGAACAGCATTTCGCCTTTCAAATTCCAACCACAATAATCCAAGAAAAGTGAATATTCAAAGTTCTCACTCTTTGTAACATATTCAACTCGCAATTGTACCTTTACAAAGGCCTCATCATTTGAATGCTCACGAATGTATTCTCGTTACACTCTGTAGAGTAATGCATGCGTACCGGAGAGATTTTAATGTGCATTTTGAACTTTATGTTAAATACAATAAGAGCTACTGCACTATACGCATTCAAACGTAAGTACGTCACAAAACCCGTTAAAGTCAGCTCTTGTGACGCCTGCAAGAGACGATATTTCAGTCTTCCTTGAGTGTGTGTGCCATTTACCATCTATTTTGAAAATATAAAAAAAAAATTATAGTAATAACTGTAATAAAAATAATTTGAGGCCAGTCAGGCTCAAAGTCTAATTGTAAACGTTTTCTTCGATTTCGTTTTTAGGAAATTAAATATTTTTATTTCTTCACTCCGGTGACGAGGCAAAGCGCGTCGTTGAGTTCTGTCGCTACCACGATTTTCCGTCTCCAGAATTGGGGAACAGTGTATCTTAACACTATTTTCCTTCTACTTACCCTGTAGCGTACGGGATAAGGCGTGAAGCTGAACATTTATATCACATTATCTCATACTTAGTCAACAATTTTATCAGATGTACTCTCACAGCATCAGCTTATAAATGTTTATCTGCACTCGTTAATATTCCAGGGCTCGCCAAATTATCAGTGAGGACGTTCAAGCGAGGTGTCTGGCACGTGCGGGGACGGCTGGCTCCGATCGTACGCGTCACTATTTTACATATAAATGGACCTTGCTACATAATCCATCTAACACAACGGCTTTAATTTGTGCCATCTATGTATACGTAAACAAATTTTATCTAAAATTGTAGGAAATAAAAAAAAATGAGAGAGGGAAGCAGAGGGAACCTAGTGTTAAGACTTTCTGCCGAATTCTGGAGGTATTCTGTGTAGAGTGGCAGAATTCAACGCCGCGCTTTACCTTAACACCAGAGCGAGGAAATGAAAATATAAACTTAAATAAATATTTCATCTAAAAAAGAATTTTTTTATCTAAAATTGTTTTCTATTTGTATATTAATTGTAATATCGATATCTATTATCAAGAAAGATATCTATCTGTCTATATAATGTTCAAATGTTAGTTCGGCCCCCGAAGTCCCTGAGCCGGTGACTCGGGGTTGTTTAGTTCGACTAAACAAACAGAGAAGTTAAATTAGTATGAGTATCTCCGAATGCAAATCCTGAGCTGAGAAGTAGAAAGGTGGCACCTGCGCTGACAGTCTGTGTAATAGCTCGGAACCACCGAATTAATTTACAAAACTCTGAGCTGTCTCGCACTAGAATAGTTTTTGATGTCAGCAGTTTACTTGTATTTTTACTTATTTTTATTGCATATTTATTATTTACGAATAATACTTTATTATTTATTTGTAGCTACGTATATATTTATATATTTGTCCTTTTATTGATTTCCACATGTAGGGGGTAGCCAGAGGGGAGCTTAGTGTTAAAACACTCCGCTTCCCACTTATCAGTTTTAAGTTTTGTAATTTAAATGTAAAATATCCAACTTTAGATATCAAATATAATAATAGCAACAGTGTGATCGTGACAGGCTGGTATTATAAGTAAAATCAATTTTGTAGCTCACGTTGTTGCCCTTTGAACTGCAATTTTTGAGAAGCACTGTGTATGACACGTGGACGTACTGTGAAAAGAACATACGAGTATGTACGCATATTTTCTTCTTAATTCATTTCAGGAATAACCGTGTAGTGACTTTATCAACTTTAGTTAAATGGGATGCTTAAAAGGAAAATTATATAGTTTTTTTTATAAATTAATCGTAAAGAAAAACAAATAGACATGAACTTAAAAATTAAATCATTAATTTATAATTTGCAAAAAAAAAAATTTAAAATTTTAAATTTACTTGTACGTATTTGAACTATCTTTGTATAGCATATATTTTATAGTTTTCAAAACTATGAATTACCTGAATCATACCTTTACCTTTGCACTCAATTAAATCTGCATTTCTTTCATTATTATCTCAAAAACTTTGATTCAGGATTAACATCAGCATATTTAATAAGAACGGTCTCCAGCGGTGCCGCAAACAACTTTGAAACTGGCCGAGCCGCGCAGTTGGCGATGACATCTCTTTGAAGATAAAGACGCGGGATAATCTACATTTTCCTTCCAGGGAATATTCGGCAGTGTGTTCCTACCTGTCATGTCTATAAATTAACTTATAATGGCATTCAAATGGAATTTGTAACAAGTTTTGATTACAGGAAACCAATATATTTCGGTTTCATATTAAAGTCAACTTGAAAAATTAATGTCAAATTTCCAAATCAAAAATATTAAAAGTTTCTCAGCGTTAATAAAACGATAACAAAGTGGTAAAAATATTTGAGTAATAAAAATGATAGTAGGATTAGGTTTGATAGAAAAAATAGCACTATTAACGCTCTATTGATATATTGTAGCTGTAAATTATTGGCTTTACTATAAAAGTTTAATAAAATCCATCTATTTTACCTTTGCTGACATACATAAAACATTTAATTTAATTTATATTTTCAAATGTATCAAAACCCAATGCGTCTAGTAATAGCTCATAGGATCATTTACGCTCACTAACAACTGGTACATATGTCTCAAAATTGAATAGCCTATGAGAAAGCAACCCACATATTACATAAGTCTAAAGATTGTAATATGAATTAGAATTATCTAAGCCCTACCATATCAAAGCCTACCATGTCTCTTTTTCTTGGCTAAGCTTTTTAGGCCGACAAACCCATAAAATTAAGTTTGTCAATTTTTATAAATTCTAATACTCCTTAACCTACAATCCTGATATTGCTACGAGATCTTCGGTAGGTGAGTCCAATCGCTATATGGGGTTAAACATCTTATGGTATCAAAGCATGGAAATTATCTAACATAAGAACAAAAAATACAAACTATTTCTAATATTAAGGTTGTTAATAAAATTATTTTTTTCTTTCACAGTTCAACAATGAACTATCACGATATTAAGTACGTAGTTTCCGCCATAATCCCTTGGCCGTTAGGGTGCGGCCACACGTACGAGCTCGACATTCACTCAAAACACAATAAGCTGAGCTCCTTACATATAGTCGTGCTGATTTTAATATTATTTTATGAAGTAATATTGACACAATAGATACAACATCTGTTATTTCCTCTATCTAATTGTATCCTAAATTGTTTACTATGAGGATCCTATCCCAATTTCTAAAGGGAAATAGGAAAAACTTATTTTTTTTTAATAATATGTAGTTATTCTTTAATCCGTAACTTATTCAGAAGTGGTAGTTGTGATAAGTTCTCTCAAAGTTATGTCCATTAATTTAGTAGATACTTTATTACGTTATAACTGATATATTAAAACTATTTTCCTAAAATAAATTCTATATTCGTTTTAAATATAAATCAATACAAACTAAATGTGTAGGTTTTTTTAGAAATATTTTTATCTCTGAACAAATTCTATACATGTTTAAATATCAAATATGTCATACAAAAACAATCTTTGAACTCTTTACTATACATAGAAACATCAAATCCATCAAATATAAAGAGAAATTTGTCACTATGATTATGTCAAACACAAAAATAATCCCGTCATCTATTTGACATGACGCACCCCTGCAGTTCGGGACTTGCAAATTTAGGGAAGGATACCCGAAGCTATGAGTTTACATTGAAGCCGCTAAATAAGCGGAAATGAAATGAGATTAAAATGTAATAATAATTGCGTTGGCAAAATGTCCATTTGTTATTAATAAATTTGGCTACTTGAGTTTTAGGTACAAATTTTCTTAAAAAGTTAAGCAAGTAGTAATTTAAGGACCGTCATGGTGTAGGTACCGTCAAACGTATGACTGAATAACTGACAGGTTGTGGGTTCGTTTCAAAATATTTAATATTTTCATTTCTTCGAGGGTGGGGTTGAGGTTAAGCGCAGCGTTCAACACCGCCACTCAACATGCAATCCTTCCAGAAAATTTAACCATATCGTTTTCTAACTTTTAATCTCTTTTTTTTATTATGGTTTACTAATTACGTATCCTATCCTATCCTATATCTTATAAAACAAAGTCGCTTTTCGTGTCTGTCTGAACTTTCTAACTCTTCTTCTTCTAAACCACCCAACGGATTTTTATGCGGTTTTCACTATTAGGTCGAGTATTTCTCAGGGAAGGTTTATATATAGTTTATTATTTGTACATTCTTATGTAAATTAACATAAATACGATAAATGTGTATAAAGTCCTACCCGTTGAGACACTTTCGCGCATGCGCTGCTTTAATGGTAAGTACTACATGAAAATAATGTACTGGAGTATCGTTCCTCTTAATAAGATCTAAAAAAAAGTCCGCGAGAGCATATTTTTATCTTTTAAGGATAACGTGTAGTGATCATATTTCTGTCTAAAAATAGTAATTTCAATATATTTTTTATTGTGAGGGATATTTTTCCATAATGGTATTAATCCTTATCCTTTAAAATACTTTATTAATTTTCTACGTTACACGAAGATAAAATTTGCTTTTTACACTATTTCGAAATTGCGAATAGTATTAGAGCAAAACGCATTTAATTGTTAACACATCACGCCGTTGACACATCAGCTGTGCCGACTCAAGTTTTACTTATCCCTTACTCTCAGCATATAAATAAGTATATTAGTTACGTTGGCCATTTAATGTAGATCAAAACTGTCTTTTACTGTTTTTTCATTTTAATAAGTACTTTAGAAGTTGTTACAATATCAAAACATCCTTGCTGCGAAACGCGCCCAGCGACATTTTGCTTATACAAGCGCGTCATGAGCAGTCATCGGTGGTTCAGTGGTAGAATGCTCGCCTACCACGCGGGCGGCCCGGGTTCGATTCCCGGCCAATGCATTCTATTTAATTTTCCTGACAGGCAGCCACGTAGTGCTTGCTTTTCATCAGGGTGCTCTTCAGCATTAACCACAAGCTCGAAAAAAAAACCCGCCCGCTATAGAGGCATAGCAACGAAGATTTAGATGCGTTTGCACGTATTGGATAATTGGAGTTGAATGTATTATTTCAGCGTGATATATTTGGTTTCATATTTTTTGTAGTAGTTATTAGTAGGTAGGGTTTTGTTTATAATTTCTTCCGTTTAAAAATAGTCATTTAACTATCTAAAAATAGTCATTTAAAAATATTTTAATAAGTACTTGAAAAGATTAGTAGCACAGATTTAAAATTACGGTACCTACTAAAAAATCCTTGCTGTGTATAACAATTGGAAAATTCTTATTGAAACTACGAAAATGCGGGTTGCATTAGAGTTTAATTAATTTTCACATTATCTTAAGTGCTTTGCAAACATACATTATATGAATAATCCAGTAGTAAAAGCGGGCGAAGCCGCAAGGGGGTCGCTAGTAATATATAATTTTTAATTAGTAATGACCAAATACTTACTACTTAAAACTTACTTAAATATCACACAATAAATAATTATCGCTTCACTCAGCGATTGTTACGTATGCGTTTTTCTTGATAACCCAAAATAACGCATAAATTAACCCACATTTAATTGTCCCAGACCACTTAGGAACTCTATTTTCTTCTCATGGTAAAGATAGCATTGAGATAAGCAACATTAGTATATTCAACAACATTATCAAACATAAAATCGCATTTTTCGCAGCTCAAACGCACAGACGGTTGAAATGAGAGATTATTAGAGACTGCTCTCTATAGGTGATCAGACGTCGTTACCCGGGTGGTGTTTCATAAAAGTTGATGGGGGAGGGCCGGTGGTTGTCATGGTTAATAACGCCCGCTTAGACTGCAATCGAAATACCTTGGTGCTTGGTTGGTTTCTGACGTCGCCACCTAACCGACGGTCGCGATAGCAACAGATCGCTCGGTTCATAAAAGCTCTTTATATGATTTCTTATATTATCAAACATTTTTCCTCTATTCAAAGGGATTTTTCAAAAGGTAAAATCGCTTTGAATTCAGTTTGTGAATTTAAATGTTCAAGCTTAAGATACTTGCGAAACTGCTACTAAGAAATGGTAACCAATTTTATTTCCTTATAAAGTCATCTCATTGGAGCGGGTAAAGGAAGTGTGTCGTTTTCTTACCTGTTTATTAGATATTTGATAAAACACGCAACAGAAAAAAAAATTGATCTTTTAAAAATTAATCAACAATTTTGCCTTATGCCTTGTTCCTGAATGATTTTCTTTTCTCTGCATATAATAGCATTTAAAAATAAAATATCAATTAGAGTATAGATTTTATAAAACCAAATAAAAAATCTTTTAAGATTTAAGAAAATACTTTATCTTTACATCGTACGATATAATTAGTTTATTTTGAATAGTTTTTACTAAAGTCAAAACCATATATAAATATTTATCTACTGTTTAATTATATAAAGTACAAATTATGATATTTTCTAAATGAAAATGACGGGATCAAACAAGACCGACTGAAAAACGTTATTAATTTATCTTACGAACTGGAAGTAGGAGAGCACTCTTTACAATTCACTATTAATATTTCCAAAACTTTTACGAGAATACTTAAAACTCGTGGGGACTCCTTAAGCAATAATTCAACAGTAGGTCGAACACAACTCAAATATAACTTTTTAAATTATCATATTCTAATTCCATAAATTGATTAATATTATAAAATTTTAAGAACATTAAAAATGTCTTATAATTCTTGTGTTAAAACAACTAAAGCGTTTTCTAAAATTACAACTGTAGTTCAATAATGTATTTTTTTCAATGATGAACCCATGGAAAAAGCGACTTAATTTGAAAAGCTCCATTTTCGATCGGGGAGTCGAACTTATATTATTAGGCGAAAGCAAAAAACTATTTTTCAATACATGTTTTTTTTTTTATTTTTTTTTTTTTTTNNNNTTTTTTTTTTTATTGTAGATAGGCAAGCATTTGTCCGCTATCTCACCTGGTGGTAAGTGACGATGCGAACGAGAGTGGAGCATGCTTGCCTAGGTAGTGCCTATTCACTCTTTCTGTCTATTCACTAGTTCTATGTACAATATATAATATGTATATTATAAAATCATCGTAGTTCATATTTATTAACATTAACCTAAAACTAAATAGAACAAAGCATACACTAATAACTAAATAATATTTTTGCATATATGATTTTCAACATGGCTTCAAATTATGAAGTTGGGTCCCTAGCTCACTTTGTGTTTGTGTAATCATATGCCACATTGACATGTGTCGTCCTCCGAAATGAAGTCCCATTGCGTAGGGTACGAGTGTTTACTCGTCCGAACATCAATAAAGTGCTTATACGAGCGTGACCTAGACTATATTATGGTGATAAGCTATAAATTTAAACATTTCTGAACTGTATGTTTTGAAACAAAATAACAGTTTGATTACTTTTGTTACTTACATGATCGAATATTTGTTCTATGGTAATATGAAACAAAAAAATAAATCGAATATAGCTTCTAAATAATTGTTGTAATAATCAGCTTCACGCTCTATCCAGCAGAGTAAGCAGACCCTGGGAAGCAGACCTGGTTTTAAGAAACCCCGTTTCCCACTTTCTGCCAAATTCTGGAGGCGTTGCGTGGTGAGTGCCAGACTCAACGCCGCGCTTTACCTCGACACCAGAGCGAAGAAATGGTAATATAAATTTGAATAAATATTTCACTTCCTCGAGTGGGGATCGAACCCATAACCGTCGCGTTACAGTCACAACCTTGTGCCGTTGCGCCAAGACGACAGCAATACGCCTGATATATAATTTGCATATTGGTAATTTGGTTATTCAATCTACGTTCAGGATAAGAAACCAAAACATATAATTATAATATAGCACACTTATATCTGCCTGTATTCTTTTTCGATGACCTTTTATTTGTATATAACGTAAAATTCACCTGAAATATTAAGTAGCTCTTAAGAAGTACTCCACTACAATTATGTTTTCTTTTGTTTAAGCTATTTATAACAAAAAAATATTTGAGGTTAAAAAGCGTAAAGAAATGCTTGCGCCATTTAAAACACTCGGTTAAGTAGTATCACATTACCCTAAAGCAGGTCAGGTCAAGGCGACGGGTATATACCACATGTAAAACTCTATTTACAATTCAAATTGCCTAAAAATAATATTCTACGTCAACCTAATTACTGTTGAAGAATAAATAAATTTAAATAGCCAAATATCTACCATCGTAAGTTACTTTTTAACACTCATACTGTTAAAAATGGTCTGTTTATATAAAATTAAACAATATCAAAATATATCACAAATATATACTTATATATTATAAATTATCAGCTTCACGCTGTATGGCGAACGCAGCAGGGTAGGCAGAAGGAACCTTGTGTTAAAACACTCCGTTCCCCACTTTCTGCCGAATTCTGGAGGCATTGCTCGTTATACATATATTGAATTATTTTCTAATCTAGAAGAAATGTAAGTAAATACGATCATATTTTTGCTATTTACGTGATTTGCATTTCGTCACACAATATATGAGCCATATCATGTGTTTTAGGGGCAATATTCTGATTTCAACAAACTGTTATAGCTTGAACGCAAAGGAATGTGGTAGGAGCAAAATGTCAATGAAAGCATATTAAATTACCATTTTATGGAGTTACTTCGTTATTTATAATTGCTTTTGCGATTATTAAAAATACTATTATTTATTTCATATTAATTACAGAACGTTACAGTGTTTCTAGGGTTCCGTAATTCAAAAAGATAAAACGAAACCCTTAAATTACAAATTTGTTGTCCATTTGTAAATTTTTTTTAAATATTCGTAATCAAATCCTAAAATAGCCCTCAGTATGCGACTACGACTCGCATTTTACTGGTTTTCATTTTCTCTGAATATATAAGCTTAAAATAATAACATAATTAATTTTTTTGTAGAAAATCGTTTTTTAAAAAAAAATATTCCAATATGAGTATATTTACAGACAGATCTGTGGTAAAACGCAAAAATGGGGTGAATCTGTTTCAGAATTTATGCGTAAAGAGAGGCAATAGCGCGGCACATTGCTTTTTCACTCGGTTACTCAAATGTAGATGGATGAGGGCGGTGAAGACGCCGCCAGAGACAATTGTCAACCATCGCTCAGTGTCCCCGCTAATTGAAAATTCGCACAAGCTTCATTTAAATCGCTATCGACAAGAGGAGACGAGGAGACGCGATGCCACTCAAAATTAAAGCCCGCTATAATTTGATTGTCTTCCACCTCTGTCACAAATCGGAACACTAAAGGTCGTTGAAAATTGCGTAACTTTACAAATTTGACGATCTAGCTAAAGTTTGCTGGGTAGAATTCTTAATTGGAGTTCTCCTAATATAGAAATTCAACGTTATATTTCGTAATAGTACCAATTACGGATCCCTTATTACATAAATACCCTTTAAAGTGGAATCGGGAAAGGAAGAGGGCGAGAACGGAAGAAATTTCCGATAACAAGGAGCAAAGAATGGGGAATTATAAAATATAACATACTTCTGACAACTTGAATGTTCTTTTTATTATATCTTTGCATAGGTATCCGTTATTAATAATCATAATAACGCTTCAAAATGTTTATTTGCCGAATAAATACTTTTAACAACAATTTTACGAAAAGGTAAATTTGGCACGCGAATGTTTATGAAAGTCAAAAAATACATTAGGCGGAGCTACCTTCGCCGCCATCATCGAAAAACAATTTCCTGCGAACATTTTTGTTCATTTCAAAACAAATTTGACATTAGTAGAAAACCGTGGAGGAACCGTGTGGGGACGACCCGTAACCCGTATTAAAATATTTTAAACAGGCTATGAATATGCAGAGACACGGCGCTGGGTGCCGGCGGTTAACGATTTGCACGTTTTTGGACCAGTCGCTAATTGCAAATGTACACTTATGGCGAATGTAATTGCTTTCGCTGATAGCGGATGTGTTGAGTTTGCTCTTCGATTTTTTGGTTATCATTTTAATAATAATGGTAAAGGTTACTTATCAAATTGAAACGTACATAGAACGAGAATATCTGCATTTCTTAAACTAATTGATAAGAGGTGAAGAGCAAGCTATTGCTTACTGTGATGACTACTTTTTATTAAATTAATTGTTTTAATTAAATTAATTAAGCTTGTCATAATATTATTCAAAATTACATAGCTCAAATAATAAATGTCAATATCTTGTACCCCTAAACTGAATTTCCCAATTTATAGAAAGAACAATAATAATATTTTTTATCTAAAATATATACTTTTTTGCTGATTAGTAATAGATTTTAAAGAAAAAACTAGCTTCTAAAACAAATGACATGGTCAATTAGAGCCATTATGGCCAAATTACACTTTGATAAAAAGAAAATGTTTTTTCATTTTAAATGTACAATAAATACACTTAAACTATTTTCTTTTTTAGTTTAGTACAAGATAATTTGTATTCAGTGCCATATAATTTTTCGTTATCGATCGATAATTAGTCTATTGCTGGTGCCTTCATGTCGATATTTCGAGATTTTCTATATTTTTGGCTAATACAAATTTAAAAGCGAGGCCGTTGTAGTGGGGCCGCGCCGTAGCGCAGGGGCGAAAGGTGTGACAGTAACGGTTATGGGTTCGATCCCCACTTGATCGAGTTTGTCGATATTTTTTCTTGATTTCGACAATATGTCATCAGGATGTCCCTGTAGACGGTTTCAATTATTGTTTTTGTTGACAATCGCAATCGATCAATCCGTTTCGCCTTTACAACGCTACGAAAGTAACATGCTGATGCACATAGTGGTCTCCTTTGGATCTTGCAGTCAGGTAATCGTAAAAAAGAGACAGAAAAAAGAAAAAATAAAAAAATCCTGAAATCCTCCTCCTTATTAATACAAAGTAACGATCGCTTCTGACAAACAAACTTGAACGTTCAAAGATCAAGATCTTCATTGAATATGAAGATAGACAGGCAACTGAGACTAACTCGGGCGAAATCAAAGTGCGATTCTCTGTACACTATATCAAATGAGCGCTCGAGGAGTTGTAGGTATAAGTATACCTACTATTGAGTCTTTTCAAGAGTGATTAAGGCGGGATTGAGGCGGGCAGCGGACGTATCTATTCAATTAATGAAGTCTGGAGCCAGGTTAGCCAGTCCCTCCATTTATATTGCAACGTGAATTGCCCTATTTGTACGTACGTAAACTGTAAGTGTACTTCACGAAGCTCGCCTGCTCATGACTAAGTTGCAACAAAATGTAATATACCTCCTTGAAACGGATTTATATTAAATTATTCCTACATCAGCGGTCAATTTGTAGCGAAATTCAAGTACACTACTAAGAATTGAATTTGTAATATTAAATGTGTTTTTTTTTATATTACATGAACGCTATATCTATATACATACAATCAGCTTAATTTCTCAAGCATCAGCCTGCGGCTTTGCTCGCTCACGTTATAGTTTAAATAGACATAACATAATTTTGTAAATCTAAATATATTGAGGCTGTCATGGCGCAGGGGCGACTATAATGGGTTCGATTTCCATTCAGGGGAATGAAATATTTATCATTTAATTTTTTCCCTCTGTTAACGAGAAAATGCCCGACGTTAAGATACGCCACTTGACACGCAATGATTCGGGAATTTGGCAGAAAGTTGAATGGAAGTATAATGCTGCTGGTATGTGCGGGTTAAAACGAAAAACTAAAAACATATAAAGCCCTGATTGCAATTTTCTCATCATGGTAAGATAAAGCCCGACGTAGAGTTGCACCACTCAACTCCCCAACAATTTTGAATTCGGGTAGAAAGTAGAAAATGATGTGTCTTGTTATTCCCTCCGCCTTCACTTTTATGAGTGATAAAAAGAAAAGCTAAAAAAAATATATTGATACATTCCTTACATCACTGCAGGTGAAATATATAATACCTGAGATGCGATGCTGCAAAGCGCAATGGAATTATTGGATTAAAGCGAACTGCCAAGGGATGTTCTAGTACTGTTTAGCCGTAGTTGCTGTCTACTGTTATCTTAGTAATTTATCCACTTACAATAAAATATTAATGTAACGATCCTGTTTAACATGGCATCACGGTTTAAGTTCCCATTAAGACACTTTCGTTCTCGATTGCCCCCAGAGTTCTCGAGGCAGTAGCAGAACTCAACGTTGCGCTTTGCCTCGTTACGACCTGGTAACGACCAGAGCCAGGAAAATAATAAAAATTTAATTGCCTTGACTGAGAATCGAACTCACAATCGTCGCGTTTACAGACGTAGTCAAGTGCCCCATGGCATCGCCACAACGGCACCTTAAGCGACGAAAATTAATATAAGTTTTATATATTAAAGATATAGCTTTGTATTTATAATTTTAAATGTTATTGAATAATAAAATAAAGCGACGAAACGTTGAGTAAAATGTTAAAATTACTCTTTTATAATAAATTATTCATTAATTTAAAGTATGTAAATTAAATAAGTTTCACACGGAAAGTGATTTAAAAAAAACATCTGCAGTGAGCGCACTGTATATGATAGCGTTTCGAAATACTATTAAATATTCTGATATAAAATTTAAGCCCGGAAAGTAATCTCCACAAATGGGCACCGCTTAGCAGGCCATTTTGCCATTTCGATGCATTTCCTCTTGGAAATTACTATCATTTGTTAAAAAGGGACGAATGCTCTTAAATCGGTCATAGAGACGTAAATCGGGCAGAGTGGTTGTAATTTGTCGTACTAATTGTTGGTAGATATTATGAGAAATAAAATCGTATAACACGAAAAAAACCGGTTAATCGCGAACCGAAATCTCATACCAAGGGCTCCGTACTGATTTCAGGGTGTATGCCAACAAGAAGTACATGCGGAAAACTTGCGGATGTATACATTTCGTATGAAATGAATTACAATTATATTTCAGTAATAACGATGCATAAATGCTCGTATCGTTTGATTGCGTTGACTTAAAACCTTGATTTTTTTTTGACCATCCATGCGATCTCGAGATAAATAGTCTTAATTGGAGGACAATTGGACGAACGGATGGAGAGACGGACAGACAGACAACATAGTGATAATATAAGGATTCAGTTTTTTCGTTTTGAGGCACGGAACCCTAAAACATATTTACGATACTTTGAAGGGTAGAATGCTAAATAACAAAATAGGTGGGCCATAAAACAACCTAAAAGATGCTAAATATTTTCCCATTTTCTCGTAGCGATGACTCGGCTTCAAAATTTTGCTGAATTGCGAATCTTCTTGGAACCGTCTATAAATCTGACCATAAAAATAAATCCCCGCAATCAAATCGCGAACAGCGAAAAAAGTAAGGTTGTTTGTTGCCATTTCAGGGGCATACATGAATATTGTTTAGGAACTATTTTGTAGTGGAATTGTATGAACGTAAATAAATATACGTATGTATAAACATACGTGATATTTCCTCATAGTATTTGACATTACAAGAAGTAAGGCCAGTCGTGGCGGCAAGTGATAGGTTGTAGGTTCGACTTCCACTAGAGGAAATGAAATAATTCTATATCTTCATTTCTTTACTCTGATATAAATCTTCGGCGTTGAAATCCGCTACTCAACACGCAAAGCCTCTAGAAGTCAGCGGGAAGTCAGCGGATAGTTTTAACATTAGGCTCCCTTTCCCTACAAGGGATAGAGCGCGAAGAGGATATATAACGATTTAATTTAAAAACTAATACAATATAACTAGAATATACATAATTTAAAAAACTATTTAAATATTCGCCTATTCAAAACAAACACTATTTTATACTTTATTATTGATGGCAAGCTCATATTCCGGCCCATCCCTGAGACCTTAGGGGATAGGAAGTGAAATAAAAAGGTTATAAAATGCAAGAAACCGGAAATGACTACACCCTGCACAACTGTAGGGGACACACTTATACTTGTAAAGCTACGAGGATACGGGAGTGGCAAGCATATTCTAACAATTATAATTTCAGTCATTAAAAATATTGGTAGGTAAGTGATACGAACTTAAGGTCATAAAAACTGTTTGTTTTAATATATAACATGAAAATTTCTGTAAAAGTGGTGGACGTATTCTTCAAAGATAGATTAAATTATAGCACTTTTGATGTAGTTTCAATTTCAATAACTCTCCCAAATACTTGCTTATGAATCTAAAACTTAAAAACTTTGTTGAATTATTGAATTTCAATCAGTAACAAAACTTACTTTTTTATTTAAATGTATATATTTTTATATACTTTTTTTTCAGCTTCAAGCTATGCGCCTCATGTATCACCGCTCCTTACTATTCGCCGAATTATGGGAGATTTTGTGTTGAGTGGCGGAACTTAATGCTGCGCTTTTGCCTCGACACCAGAACGAAGAAAATGAAAATTTAATTTTCTCGAGGGAATGGAATCGAATCCACAACTTCTGCAACAAACAACTTCTGCGCAACGAATTGCCTCTCAATTTTCTTATTAAAAATTATAAATAAAACAGAAGGGCAGCAGCAGTCTTTACATTCTATGATCTGTTTCAATTACACTACATTTATATGAACACTTTAACTTAGTGGTATAATATCATATTTTAAAGTTTAAACACAACGAGAAAACATTTCCTCCTTACCAACAATCCAGACATCGTTTCCTTTCCAAAGAACCTACAAGCCATGTCCAAATTTGGAAAATCAAATCGTATTTAAGGGCAATTTAGTAATTTGTTTGTGATTAGCGAAGCGTTATTTCTGATAGAAGTCCCATAGCTCGGTGACGCCAGGAGGCCAGGAGAGAGAGGTGTTTGCCAGATTTATTACCTTCCATTTCGATTTGTTTACTCAGTTGTTCAGATCCAATTACTTGGCACTGTTTCTGTACTTAATTAAAGGGACGCCTGATTACTCGCCCGCTGCGAGGCTTTGTATAATTGCTATTGTTTAGCAAATGAAGACAAATGAAACTTTAATTTAATGACACTGTCTCTTTCAGACGCACGGAAGCAGTCTCTGTTCGCGCTGTCTCGCGCTCAGTTTAAATTAGATGCTAGAGTTGGGACGATCACGTGTGATTGGAAAATATATGGTAATAGTTACTAAATATGGATTTTTTTTTAAATGTTATGTAAGAATAAAGAGAAAAAAAGTTGTGAAAATGTATAAAATTTTGAACATGGCGTAGCTCAAACTAGGCCTTTGGACGGTTCCAAAAAGGGGGCAGGTTCAAATTTCGATACGTTAAAATTATGACTAAACTACTTCCAAGATATGAAACTATATAAACAGAAAGACAGTTTTATTAATTTCTTATTTTAAAAATACATTTTAATATTTTCTTAATAATTTTATTGTGTAAATTATTAAGAACATTAAATGAAAAATGACTTGGTGAGTCCAAACGTTATCAACGAATTTTTAAATGAAACTAAGCTTTTTTTTAAAATTCCAAATAGACAAACATCCTCTATAGATAAACATATTACTTACCTAATTTCATGAAATCAAAGCAGAAGACAATTACATAAGCTACCTACGAGTAAGATCACCACGTGAAACGTTGTTAGAACATTCGATTAGCTAATATTGTTTGATATTTGCTTGCGTCTCGAGCCTCAGTCGTATAATGAATGGTAACGAAGTTTGGCGTTCCGAGTGAAACACTTTTAATTAACTGGAATTGCATTTCATGCATGCATCGCTCAGAAATATTTAACTAAAATGTGAATATATATAATTAACATATTTTACTCAATAAATTTTTAGAAATAGTAAATTTGTATTATGTGTGTAGAATGTTTATCACTTATTCTATATCACGGTGCCTGCATCCCCCACGTATCAAGTTAAGAACTTGCGAACTAGTGTTAAGACACTCCGTATTCATTAAGACATTTTCGTTTTCTACTTTTTACCAAATTCTGGAAGCGTAGAGTGTTGAGTCGTCGAGAAAAATGACAATATTAGATCCTCTCACTTTACAGTCGCACGCTTGTACGTCTGCGAGACGACTGGCCTCAAATATACCATACCTTACTATATATTTATTAAATTGCAACACACAAGTCAATTTATAAAATAATATAATAACAAAATTCTGACTAATTAACCACTCTTCTAAAAAGTAACTATTTCTGATCAGCATATACTTTTTCAATTTTAATCTTAATAAAAATTAAATTCATTTAAAGTTTATATGCTGCTCGAAAGATTTTGCAGTACATACTGCAGTGTGTAGTACCGTAATTCGATTCAGTAGCGACCGGAGCGGCATACTTTTAATTGACCGTAACTGCATTGGCTTCAAGCGTTATTGCGTTACCGTAGCACTTCCTGTTGCTGAGTTTAAAAGTTAAACTGGAAATATCTAAAAATATGTATATACCTTTATAGGTTTAACTTAATTATTGATGGGAGGAAATTGAGAATTATTTCTTTGTTTTCAGATTCCGTTTCGTTCCGTTGTATGTAAGTTACATTTCAGTGCTATAAGTTTTAAAGAGAATAAGTAAATGTCATCCTTACTATTAACTCTAAAGAAAAAGTTTTGAGTTGTGGTTTATGAAATATTTAAAGCGAAAATTTTATAATAATTCAGCATCGCAAAATGTCGATAATTAACAAAGAAAATTTAGGTTTTACAAAAGCTAGTAAAGTCCGTCTCGATCCAAAGCAACGTGAATAAAACCCCATTTTTTTTGTAATTCGTGACTTCAAACTAAAATATCATTAAGAAATATGTCAGTATCCATAATATATTTTATTTTGTTTACCAAAAGCCACATTAAGCTTTCAAAATTTCACTGTTATATTATAATTACTTTTCCATTAAACAATTTGCTAAGTAAGAAACCCAAAATAAAAACAGATAATCCTGCAAGCAACTTACATAACAGGATATAAACTTTGTAACTTTGGTAGATTAGTGTTTATACGTTACGGCGGTGTCTCACAGGCCCCTTTGCATATTTTCGACTCGTCGGGATAAACCTGTTAGGCTAACTAGAGCTCACACGGACGTTGTTTATGGCAGCTAGCCTGGCGTAACAACTCGCTTAGTGTGAGAAAGAGATAGAAACATCTATGTAGAATAACCATAAAGTAAATTACATCATATTTTTCTTTTAATTTTAAAAAGTAATAAATGGGTTTTTTTAATTAAGGGGTTTTTTCTGAGAGAGAGAGAGAGAGAATAATTGGGTTTTTCTATTTCCAAGCCTTTCCAAATCTATAAAAACTCTTATCAATTATCTAAATAAAATACACATATATGAAATATATACACTTACTTACTACAGCCATTAATATTTGGCGATTTTTGTTTTGAATATTAGGTAGACATTTTTTGTAATTATAAGGCTCAATTTAAATTCAGAATTCATAATTCTATGAAAAATATACTCTAAGATCAATCTAGTTAAAATTATTAAAACGTCTTATAGATATAAAATTTTAAAGTAATTAAATTCATAATTAATGAAAAAGTTAAGCTAACATGGTTAATAAAACTAAAGGACGAGAAATCTCTTAGCGAAGCAGTATATTTACCTCAAATAAATCGTAAACCACGACTTAGGAGCAACTTAGATTAAGTTTTAATTTTCAAATTGATATTAAATTTCAAAAGCTAGTATTAATTACACTTTTATCTTTATTACAGAATTAAAACAATAGAATATAAAGCCATAAATGAAATGAATAGATTTTTAATGTTTATTAAAGTCTAACTGAAAAGACAGGCACGGGTGCTCACGCGTGTGAATGCAAACGCGAAAGGGAGTGAATTCGATTTCCACTTGATGAAATGAAATTTTTACGTTTCATTTCTCATTTTTTATTTTAAGTAAAACTAATCTAGCTCCTTTCTTTTTAGGGTTCCGTATCTTTTAAGGAAAAAAGCAACCCTTATAAGCTAATTTTGTTGTCCGTCCGTCTGTCTCTCTGTCTGTGAGGAGCCTTACGAACTAGTCTAGTCTTACGCCTACTTACCTGTAGGTAGTACTAATTTGACAATATAATTTTGTGTTAGTACGGAAGATGTGAATTCATGTATCTTTTTATTAGTACCTACAACATTTTATTAAACAGTAACTACTAAAAATTGTTATACTCCAAACTTCATACATAATTTCATATACAAAAATCTATTTTAATAAAAACTACACTAAAACTAGATGCAATACTATCCCTAAAGTCCAAGCCGGCATTTATCGGACGGGTCATTGTGTTACCGGATCCGCTCGGCCGGGTTCCCAGTAATTACATGAGGGAATTCCCTTGCCCAGTGGTGCCTATTTTTACTTTACAAGAGGTACTTAGGTAAGTAACAACACTCTAAGGTAACTAACAATATTGCCTCCATGTTACATGAACGTTTGAAACATTGTGAATATCTTTTCAATTTTAGTTAAATGATTACAAGATATCAGTCGTGGCGCAGAGTCACAAGTTTGTGACTGTAAATGCGACAGGTTGTGGGTTCGATTCCCACTCGAGGACATGAAATGTTTAATATTTTCATTATTTCGCTCGGGTGTCGAGGTAAAGCGCGGTGTTGAATTCCGCCACTCACCTCATAGATATCTCTAAAATTCGGCGGAAAATAAAGAACGAAATGTATCCTACAGAGTGCGAGATACAGTGTGAAGCTTAATTACATACTTATTAATATAATTTAATCCTTTATACTTGTCTTACGTTATTTTAATTAAGCTACGTGTTATAACATAATTGGAATATATATAATTCCGACGTAATCTTTTAAAACTCAAAACTTTTAATATCAATGAAGAAACTAATAAAACTAGAATTAGATGCTCAGTCAGCTTCCCTGGCTTCCGACGTCAACACATAATTCAGGGCAAGATTAAATGCCTCTTACCCCCTACCGGAAGCGGAGGCGCTATTAGACAGCCGGACTCTTCCTGCATCCAACTATACAAATATCGCATATCCTATTCTTCAACTGAATATATATTTAATAAAAGTAATTCTCGTACTTCTGATCTAGCCAAAAATGTTTATTGTCTTATTTATAAGGAATTAAAAGATAGAAAATTCAATTCTCAACAAACGAAAGATATATAAATACGATGGAATAGATTTAAAAGTTAAATCCTAAATATGAGTTGGTATTTAACGAAATGGATATTTTAATTAGTTTACGTAAATTGTAAAGTGAATAAGGTATACCTCAAATATTCTAAATAACTTTTTGTTCTAGAAGAAAACAAGAAAGATCTGAGAATATAAGCGATTACTTGATTAATTGTAATTAAGTTGCATTATATACAATTACAATTACACAAAACACAATAAAAATATTATAAACTGATTATATATCAACCACATATCTAATTATATTAATATGTAATATCCTCCTTCTCAGCTCTTCGGACCCATCCGAATCCATCCATCTTTGGGTCCGAAGAGCTGAGGATCGAGTGTAGTGGCGAGAATTAGGGAAGGCCTATGTCCAGCAGTGGACAAAAGATGGCTGTTGATGATGATGATGATCCTCCTTCGGTTATCTGATATTAATTAAATCTGTCAGATAAAATATATGCGTTAAATAAAATAAACGCAGATAAGTACTGAAAACCACAAAAATAATATTGTGTTTAAATGGGAAACATAATTTTATATGCTCTGTGCAGGCTTCAGCTATCTTAACGCTTAACTTTTATAAACGTACAATAGTAGTTCAATATAATGTGATATAGTAGAGATTTAATTAAAATCGTATCGTATAAAAATAGTATACCGAGTATGAGGTGCAAAGTGCATATGTAAATTAGGACGTGTGTACAGTTGTGCCTAATTGCCTTAGCTATTTATTTCTTGTTTTGTTTTTTTTTTTCATTTTAACCGACTTCTATTGAGACCAAAATATTAGAAAAGATCTTATATTTTAATTTATTTTCATGCTCCTACCTTGAATAAATAATCACTAGACAAAAGGTATTAAGTTAACTAAAAATTATAATCTTAAATAATAAAATTATAATCTTAAATTATAATCGCGACGTTAAGTTCTGCCACTCAACACGTCAGAGCCTCCAGAACTCGGCAGAAAGTGGGGAACGGAGTGTCCTAAAACTAGGTTCCCTCTGCCTACCCTGCTGTGTGCAGGATACAGCGTGAAGCTGATTTTATTTATTTATAATCTTAAACTTGCAGCTTACTAAACTCACTTTCATTCCCTCTCACCTAATTGTCCAACATTGACTAAAAATGCATACATTTCACAACTACCATTTCACTTTACATTGAAATATTACCTCCCAATATAGAATACACTTTCATAATGAACCGACCAGCCCACCTAAGCCGTAGACAACAATGTTAAAACCCAGATATTGCATGCAAGATGCGCTTTATTCATAGCATCCATTCAGTGATGGGGCCGCCATTGCAGTCTCTAGTACAGCGAACATAATCAATGGGGATTTGCAACGGACAAAACTGATCTCAAATTGCCCGTTAGCTGTTTGTCACACGTGTGCGCTTGTTTCGTGGAGAATATTCGATTTTTTTTTATATTATGTTATTGCATGAATGTTTTTCTTTATTAATGATTTTTTTTTATGATTGACATTTAGTTTATGATTGACTATAACGTGGTCCACGACATCAACAATGATTTCTATGTAGACTTAATTTTTATTTGTTTATTTATTTTATTTTAATACTTTATTATACCATAATTGATATTAATTAACTCAAACATAAAACGAAAAAACAAACATAAATTAATTTAAACAAAAAACAGAAACACGAAAAAAAAACAAATTATTTGTTTATTTAATATAGATCTATTATATACAAAAATATGTAATATATATAACAGGTGTTTTTTAAACAAATAGTAATAAGTAGTTTCGACGTAGCTTGATGAGAACATATGGCTTAGTAGTTAAAACGTTGGACTTCGCTTTCCAAGAGGTACCGTTTCAAATTTCGCTACGTTAAAATTTTCATGACGCTAGATGGGGTGACGATATTCGTAAAGTGGCGGGGAGCGGCTGGATGCGAAGAGCTGAAGATCGAGCTCAGTGGCGTGCCATTGGAGAGGCCTATGTCCAGCAGTGGACGAGGACAGGCTGATGATGATGATGATGATGATGAAAATTTTCATACACTTTCTAAATATTTTTTTTCATTTAAGTGTGAAATAACATCTTTAAATGTTAAAAAATACGTAAATTAGAGTTTTCATAAAATTAAGGGGGGGAAATTATAGGGCTAGTATAAAACTAAAAAAAGTGGATGCAACTGGTACCGAAGTTGTAGCCACACTTAAACCCCTATTAAGTTTAAAGGCAAGGAGGGGTTAAGGAACCGACGACGACGGTGTTACTCGATATAAGTACCAGTTTAAAAGAGTTCGTCTAAGTGCTTGCTTGTATCTGGAGGGATAAAATTGTTTTTTGAGTAAATTGTAAGTTTAAAAGTAACATTTAATGTTCTTGTAAAATGAAACAGATATCACAACTTTGATATCATTTTAATGATTTTGTTAGTTGCGGTAAGATAATATAGTTAATAATTATGTTATTATTTTTTTTATTGGTATGTATATTAGCATTGTAAAAATGTATCTTTATTTCTCTTTTTTAAATATAAAAAAAACACATTTTGAAAATTAATTAATAAATTACCTGCTAAAGTAATTTATCACAAATAATTCTTTAAATAATGCGCTCAACGGTTATATCACACGTTACCGACAAAAAGTTAAAAAAATGTTTTCTACAATTCATCATTATCATTGTTCTAGTTAATCAAGACTAGTACTGGTTTCATTACATCAATTATTACTCTTTTAAATATTTCGAACACTGCAACAAGACAACAACTGCAATAGTTTGTCCAAATAAAGCAAAATAATATCTCCTATTGTCTAGAAAAGCCTCTAGTATTCTATAAATGGAATAATATTATTATCTAGAAATAAATATTTTCCTATCAAGTTGTATTCTATTGAAAATTAAGTATTTAACTACTCTATTATCAATGAAATAACTTTAAGTACCCTGAGAAAAGGCAATTAAATGAGAAAATAAAAGCCACTTTTCCCGAATTAGCGTGACAAATCTTTCTCTAACGACTGAAGTATTGATTTATTTAACTAATTTGTATTCGAAGCACATCGCTTAATATTTTAGGGTTGAGGCATAATTGGACGCGCAACGGCTGCACCCGAACACATCCTTGGGCTGGCACCACGCCACTACTTCGCATAATTTAATGTTCTCGCGGATATGTAAAAATACCTTGTTATCCTCTCACTTTTCCTATTTTTCCTAAATATTTCATTAAATCAATTTCACATTGTATCTCACAACATAGTGGGCAGAGGGAACCTAGTGACTTATCACTCCATTCCGTTGTTCACTTCCGCTGATTTTTTCGAGACATTGCTTGTTGAATGGCAGAACTCAACGGTGGCGCCGGGATTTAGCTTATAATAATTTCTCCGATCCCCAGATCGAATATTCATTCTAAGTAACACCTACTAACGTTGTACCTACGTTGTTTCAAGTCTATGTAATACGTATACGAAAAAAATAAATATTACTACTTGCTGCTAATTTATAAAATATTTATTAAACTTAAACAATATTGTCTATTTATTAATACAATACCAATCACAATTAAATGATATTTATCACACCCACGTTTATAATTTAAAATAATTTATAAGTGAAGCGTAACTCTACCGTGTGCACTTAATACTAATATAATTAGCAACTAAATATGAACAAACATAATTATGATATAAATATTTATAATTAACACACATTAATTCAATATCGAATATGGAATATATTTTCCACCTCCATAGTTAAAGGCTTAATTGAATTTTGTTGAGTCACTGAAATGATAACCGAGTAATTGATATTATAATTGCTTATGCAAATCACAATTGAACTTTGCATAAATAAGAATGTATGTACTTTCTAAAATTAACCCAGTTGCAGGAAACTCAGCAAACTTTTCCAGAATATAATTTTATTTTACGAGTAGTCTAGCAAACGTTAGCAAACTACGTCGTTTCCAATATTCCGCATTCATTTTACCTGTATACATTTTTCGTTCCAGATCTACGTTTTACATAAACTAATTTCCTTGTCAATATTGGTCTCGCGACAGTTCTGTAGGCACGGCCGCCTTCCTCGAAAAAGAAACTCGAGTCGGGCTTCGACGGCCAAATCAAATCACCCTCTTTTACTGATCGCCACGAGGTTGCTCTCTGCTTATATTTGTTTGTACGAGTATACACGTGTCTATTTACCTTTGCCTTTCGTTTTATGGTGTGTTATTTATGTATGTAGTTCTCATTTCAATCTAATTTTCATTAAGATTATAATAGATGATCTAAAATATTGAAAGAATTGCAAAAAATATATTTTTCTGTCCTTTCCTGTTCCAGTTCCTGTAGTTAATGTAATAAAAAAAGAAAATAGTTACATTATGTCGATTACTTGTTTATAAAGCTTATTTGATTACAAATATCTGTAGGTCACTTTAAAACAGATTATTATTATTTTTAAGTTAACGTATCCCGCACTTAACAGGGTAGCAGAGGGAACTTGGGAACCTAGTGTTAAGAGACTGCGTTTCCCATTAACATAACGAACGGATTATGTTTATGGCAAACGCAGTACTTTTTTCAATTTCAACATTAAACAAAAAATAAGATTTTCATTTTGTATGAACGACGCAAAAATCAGTTTTAACAATAAATTTAATACAAAAGTTTAAAAAACGAATATATTATAAAACCAACATTATTTCCAGTTACATATCACATTTCCAATATCGCTATACGATACGACAAGCTACGATACAATATGATACGGATTTAATCCAATAGTAGTACTGATTTAACGCAATCGCCGAGGTTGCGTCCCCTCTGCCGATGCCGCAGAGCAGTCACCCTTCCCCTAAAGGGGATCCGTTAATATGAGGATATGAGAATTTACTGTTTAATCCACCTGCAGGCCAATTTGTTAATATTTTCATTCAATCCACTTAAAAGCTCGGTAGAGTGTAAATCGCATGTAGAGACAGCGAACGTTTTGAAACGAATGATGAATCACGAAGATAAAATATCGAAATGGAACTGATCTTTTTTATTTTTATGAATACGGTATGTAAGTAGCGTATTTTCCTGGCGTCGCTGACACCGTTGAATGGGGGAATAGTTTTTCTGACGAGACTGAATAACACGCATTCACTTTTCGCATCGACGAACAACAATATATTGTAAGGTTGCTTGGTGGTGGAAAATAGGAGAAGTTTCTTTCATTGCTTGTGATATTACAGAGATGTGTAATTTATATGTAAAAAAAATAAATTTGTAAATTTTGATATATCTTAATAATTCTAGAATATTACATTAATACAACAGAAAAGAATCCAAAAATAAGAATATAAAGGTTTGAAGAATTGTGTCTCCCTCTTTCTTTTGTTTACTAGCTAATAGCAATTTAATTGGTTATGTAAAGTTACATAAAAAATTTGCTGCTATGAGTGCTAAAAATTTGCAATACCTACGAATCTTTTTTTTAATGTAAACTAAAATATTGCAAATTATAATAAAGACTTTTAGGAAAAAATATATAATTCCATAAAATAAAACCTTAAAAAAAAGATAACATAAAAATAATTAATATTTTTAAGAAATCGATACAATATAATGATTTATGATTGCAAAACAAACCTATAATTCACACTAACCAAACAAACAAAATGCTTCAAATAAAAAAAAACAAAACTGGCGCACCCTATATCAATTACCGTTAAACAAGAAAAATGACCACCCGTAAGCCTACAGCCTAATTAAAGCAAGTAGGTAAATTTTAGGAGAGACACAGTGGTGTCCCCTCGTATACTGTATTTCTTAAGCAACTTTAACTTTATTACGTAAGAAATAATTACGTGCGTAAATTATTGTTAGTATATCTTATCTTGCGTGTAAGTGGCGTAGTGGCGACTGTTACGCAAGGGTTTTGAGTTTGATTCCTTCTCGGGGCAATGAATTGTTATTTGTTCATATTTTTATTTATCGCTCTGGTTCCAAGGTAAAAACCCGAAGCTAAGTTTCATTCAGTGCCTCAAAAATTTGGCGGAGTGGGGAGCGGGATACCCTGCCATATGTGTGAAGCTGTAAAAAAAGATATAATCGTTATGTTTCGTAGCGATTTTTATAAAAATTTAAATTGAGACTCTTAAAAATATTTCATTGAACACGAGTTTCATGGTTAATTAAAATTCACCCCTAAGAGTACAAATAAGCAGGCGAAACTGCGCGTGTGCACTAGTATAATATAATTGTACATATTATTTCTCTAATCTAATATTTTATAATCTTCTTAAACCTACCCAAATCATAAAGGAAAAAACCTAATATAAAATAAACACAGGTAAAATATTCTAAAACGTCGATAAATCATTCACACAAGATTAAATACTAGTTGACCTCTCCCTCCGACATCAACACCATTACTAGTGGGTTGGGGAAGCTCGCGAAATATTTTCACACTTGCCAACCTAGAATTTTATTAATGAAGCCATCACCGTTGTGTCATTTAGGAAAATATTTTAGTAGATTGAGCTTTGGAAATAGTTCTACAATTATTTTGTTTATCTTAGTATTTCCATTGAGAGAAGGAAATATTTCAAATAAAACTCATATTGTCTCCTTCGGTGTCATTGATACTGTGTTTTTGTAGGTCAACCGAGGCCTCCTCTTATGTCTCTTACCACTCACTTTTCCTTCACTTATCTCTTTTGCCATTCTTTCATGACTCATTCGTTTGACATGCTCAAACCGCCTGAGCACGTTCTTCTTCATTCTCACCGTAATATCCTACCGTGATAACCGATATAACATATATACGAGTATATTATATTATATATTATATGTTTTAAATATACACAAGACAATTTACACAATTATTAGAAAATATACAAAAAAAATACAAATCGGGAACCGAACCCGCGCCTTTTGCAAAACGTCCGAGCGCTCTAACTGTGCTTGAGCATCTCTGTTTCTAACAAATATTTTTTACGTTTTTATTCGTTTTCTAAATATATAAAAATTTTCTATCCTTATTATGGACTAAAATAAAAAAAAGTGTAACAATTTCATTGCTTATTATATGTATTTTAATTTTTTTTATGCTTAGTTTTGACTTTTTAACATATTACAGCTTGACAGTATAGCTTGTCCTTTAATATGACATTAATACGGAGTCAGCGAAAAACGCGGAAGCACTCGCATCTATGCACACGCGGCCTAGCGCCTGTCAACTCCGCATCAGCACCATCAGCTACTTTGCATCATAATCGAGTTTCCACAAAGTAAAACAAAATCTCCTCGTAGCATTAATATTCAGTGATAGGGCCCAACGCATCGCCAGATTGACGTTTAACATGCAAATTGCAATCTGAAAATCTAGCAAAACTGTGTGTGCGACTAAACATTTTGAACATTATTAATTCAGGGCACAGTTGTTTGAATCACTGGCCAGAATATAATTTAAATGCTAAACGAATTTATTCCACTAAAGCTAAATTAGACTGGGGCCGGATGACCGTTGGGAATTGGGAACGGACAGGTGAATAACGCACCAACATGTTGTTTGGAAAACATTATATTGAAAACTAAAGAGTATAGTTCCATCTACTTTGGGTAATTACTTCTAGTATATTGTGATTCTGAAGAACGTGGTGTGCGTTTGATATTTTTATTATAGAGGAGGTATTAGATAAATAAATATAAGAGGAAAGTTATTTAGCTACGTATTGTATATTCTTTTAAATATTATATAACAAACTACGAATATATAAAATCTTTTATAAAAAATTGTAAATAATTAACATTTATATGATTCAACCACACAACAGTCGATAGAGTATAAAATAATAAATTCTATTTAAAAAAAAGATATCTCCTCTACAACGACAACTAGAACAATTTTTACAGGTAAATTCTAAGCTCCATCCATTTGTTTGTCATTCGTAATAATAGTTTTCTATACTCTATTCATTCAGTCTATACTCTTTTCATTTTGGCATGAGACAAAATGTAAAAAAAAAAACTGTTTCTAAAACTTTTATGAAACTTTTTAATTACTATTTAATTAGGTCTTCACTTCTGTTCCTGTGCCACAGGAACATGAACATCCCAATCGAGGAAACGAAATATTTATTCAAATTTATATTTTCATTTTTTCCTCCTGTGTTGAAGCAAAGCGCAGCGTTGAGTTCTTCCACTTAAAACGTAACGCCGAAGAATTTGGCGGAAAACGGAGAACAGAGTGTCGTAATACTAGGTTGCCTCTGCCTATTCTGCTGTGTGCATGATACAGCATTAAGCTGATAAAAAAATTAAACATAAAAATGAAATTATAACAATGTTTCATCTTTTATTAAATTTGTTTAGGCTTACATTATAATACACAATAGACATAAAAAAAAAACAATTTTTTTTCACAGATAATATAATAAAATGCCTAAATAAATTATATGATAACATGTTTAATTGACACTCCCAACCTTCGCGCGATTAGGGCGAGGGGAAGACGTATCAGTCGAGAGCAGTGATGGATACTGAGAATAAATCAGCTTTCAGCACTCGTCCAAGATGACCAGATGCGCCCATCCTACATAATATATTGAAATAATTCAAATTTGCAAACCTATTACTTCAGCGTTCTACAGTTTTAGAAGCACTGTTACTTTGGAGCTTAGTTTACTAGTTTTTTAAACTAAACTAAATTACAGTATTTTTGAGATTGATTGTATAAATACGATCTAATCTAATTTTAATAAAGTCTTAAGTTAAGGTACATAGATAATCTAGTAGTAGCTCATAGAGCTACTATTAGACTAGACTACCGAAAAATATAGATTTTTCGGAATAATTATGTAAAATATTATTTATTATAAATTTAATATTATAATAGAACTTCAAAATTGCTAAAAAGAAGTTTAATTCAATGTAATCATCACAAAATTTCATTAAGCCACTGTCGCTTTCACATAATTTTCATCTATGAAAATCGGGATCACAGATTATAAATTATCTTCAACTCGCAAATTATAATCTGTAACAACTTGTATTACGACGACAATTACCGTCTACTATTAAGGAATGTTTTATTAATACCATTAATCTGCATGTCGTCCTGTTCCTGCAAGGAACCCTTTATGGGTACACCCGAAGTTAATTTACCAAATGAAAACAGAGACGTTCCTACTTTGTGAATAATAAGACATCTCCCTAATGACAAAATCACGTGCCAACGGGATTACCCCTTTGTTGTGTTGCTTACCTAACAATATAATATCAAATATCCCGTCAAATTTATCAGTCAATTTTGGACATCTTAATTCGTTGTTTGCGGATGATCATTAAATATTGTTGAATAATATTCGTGCGTTTATTGAAATTTGTTGTCAGATATATATTTTATTATAATTAACAACATGTAAGCTTTTTTGTGTGTATTATGCTACTTTAAATCTAAGTTATTATTTTAGCATTTCATATTGTTATGATGAAAATGTCTTCTTTACTCAGTGACTAACAGATAACGCCCAGACAAAGCTATTCGGCTTAGAAAGTGGAAATTTGGTATGTCAAGAGTTAGGGATTGTAAGGGAGTCTTAAAATTAATATTGCAAATAAAATTACGAACGACTTGTTTAAATATTAATTTTAACAATAATATGAAATATATATTTTTTTATATATATAATCTTTTCCAAGAAATAAACTGGCAATAAAAAAATATTTATAAAAATTCCCATACAGTACTTTAAAAAAAAGTATTGACAGATTTTTAAATATCTGAATAAATTGGTACCATTTTATAACTGAAGAGAAAAAATTGAATTGTATGCTTGTACAGATAAAGTGATATCTAATATATATGTTGTACTGTTAGACATAAAGTTAACTTTTAATGGATTTTATAAACGTATAAAATTCAAAATATCAACAATTCTTATCAGTGAGTAATTATTAGTGATTCTATATAGTTTTATCACCTATTCGTACAATCAGAAATAAACTTAGCAATAACACAGACATTGCTAGAAACTAATAATAGCAAACACTTAAAGTTGACAGTCACCTCCGCCGAGCGTTTGACGCCATAATCTAGTTCGCCGACAACTTTAGTTATTACCACTGTGCTCGTGCGGAAAACAGTTAATCTACTCGCGAACGCTTCGCAAAATATTTCGATCGAAACAACAAACAGACCGGTGCCCCGTCGGTAACGTACAAATATAAACGGGAAATGATTCATTTCGAATTTCGACACATGCTCGAATTGAAAGGTCGGCTGCGAGTGACGTATTTTTAATTACCTTCGACCGCGTCGCATCGGCTTCGTATTGAAAGTCCATAGAGGACAATAAATAAGTCGAGAACCACCTCCGCCCCCCACTACGAGACATACGAGTACATGACAGCGACCTAGTTGCTAGGAGTTCTTGCGCGATAATGTTAAACTACTCGTATATTGCATAAAATTTTAATCGGTTTCATATAAAAAGAAACATTTAGAAAAACCTTTTGTCGAGTTAACCAGCTCTTCAGCAATATCGAAGAGTATTGTGTTTAGCCAAAAAGTTAGATAGGTATTTTAATTACCCCAATCTTGATAGAATCTCCGTGCGAGCTTGATTGAATTTCCGGGCGAAGCTATCTGTCGTATTTGCGGAGCGTTGTGGGCGCCGCCCGCCTCACGGCTCACGGCTCAGTGGCCTGTGACGTCTCTCCGTCGATTATATTTTTTTATTACCCGTTACGGTAAACTCTGGTTAATTAAGTCCACTCATCAAGTTTTTGTTGCTACACTGAGGAAATTGATTTAATATTTATTATAGCTAATCTCTTGTAGCCTTTCAAGATTAGCAATAATACTGGTATCTCGATCACATAAATAACTTGGCGTATGGTTGTAACAATGTCATGCTTTGATATTATACTTTTAAATTTATATAATGAACGCATCGTGTAATTATACTAAAATTAATTATAACTTTCTAAATAATAACTTTTTTATTTGTAATAACTTGGTTATTAAAATATAAAATTTTACTTTCAAAATCATTTTGTTTACTCTACACAAATATTTATATATTGTATA
Source organism: Heliconius cydno galanthus (assembly GCA_036379175.1). Taxonomy (NCBI): domain Eukaryota; kingdom Metazoa; phylum Arthropoda; class Insecta; order Lepidoptera; family Nymphalidae; genus Heliconius; species Heliconius cydno. The sequence continues at coordinate 1,053,912 of JAKRZM010001290.1, read as the reverse complement.
AATTAAAATGTTAATCTGGCCTTATTAACCTAATATAGGCATAGTTATCTGCATACAATTACTGAAAAAACTCCTGTAGTAAAAATAAACTAAACCTCTAAAAAATTAAAAAGTCTATATATTCGTAAAGTCTATTTAGTCATATTAAAATTTCCCTTTACCTTATAGAATTTTTAATAAATCGATGATTTCAGCTAAATCAACTAAATTTAATAAAAACGGTGATTGAGACGCCTTCCAGTAGCTAATAAGACTCCCAGGGTTCAATGATTGATGTGACGGGTAATAAGACTCACAAGTATCGCAATTTGTTTACCCTTATCGCTATAAAAGCACATACTGTATAATATACAATTTTTATTGATGAACTAAACTAGCTCCTAGAAATCGCTGTAGGTCCCTCGGGACCCAATTTCGCAAGAATTGCATGGCCTCGGTGTGGATGCTATATAATTTATAAAAAAAAATACCACAATTCTTGTAGCGTCGTATTCTGATAGTAATATTATTCAATCGATATCCATAATGTAAATGTATTATATTTTAGTAAAAAGAACCACTTAAGGTCAAAGTCCACAACACTAATAATATTTTTTCATATACGCTTTTATAAATATATTTTCCTGCTGCGTAATTGCAAGTTTAGTGCCATCAATTTATTAGCTTTCAGCGCGAAGTTTCCCCTGACTTCCAATGTGTTTGTCGTAAACCATTTTTTTATAAGGGAACCAACCCTCAACCTACGAGGACAATGTATACGAAAATGTAAAAAGGCGAACTAGGGCTCCTCCATATTTGCGGCTTTTACGCAATAAACGTCAAAAGGTAAACGACGCAGTGGAAAAATTTTAAATAAGAAGGGTTACATTGTTGCATCACCACCTTTGTTTACGTCTGCCTGTACTTTTACAATTATTCGAAGTGGTGTGTAGGGATTGTGGAAGGCTCTTTCCTTAGTAAAATACAGATATATATAACTGTTTGTGCTAAAGGTGCAAATATAATACAAATATAGTATTGAATTTTATAAAATTATAGTAGATTTAACTTTTTTGTGTTGAGTTCTGTACATAATAAAATTTTTGTACTTAATCTAGCCGTATCGTTTTTTATTTCTCATTTAGAACATGATATTAAACGTAATTCGCAAGATAACATTGAGGTACCAAGAATTTTCATCGCTGTCGTCTTGTAGCCGCCTTTGCAATATATAGCCGTGACATTCACAAGAAAGAGACGAGGCTATTTTTACTGCGTTATTAGACACAAGTTAGAAAGAAACATCTAAGAGTTTAGTCGTACGTCTCAAATTTCGAAAGGTTTTATTGCATTCCCCGCAAGCACAGACGCTTACACTTTACTGCTGTGAGATTAAAGTAATATTTGCAGCGACTAAATGATGTGGAGGCAATTTCGCGATATTAAAAGCTGTCTGTGGAGGCTCAGGTCAATATTTCGATGTTCCGTGTATGTTTGCCCTGTATAATGGCAAGGGGGAGTTAGCACCGCACGCATACTTGACCGACGATGTGCGCTAACATTGCGTTCCTATCCAACTATCTTTCGTAACAGCATTGTTCTAACCATCGAAATCTCAGTAATAATATCTTAGGCAGAGGAAACCTAGAGATAAGACACTCCGTTCCCCATTTTTGAGCACATTCTAAAGGATTTGCTTGTTGAGAGTATAATAATAATAATATATCTCTGAAAATAGATAAAATATGTAATATTTTTGTCTAGTTTATTTATATCTATGAGATAAGCTCGTTTAAAAGTTTGCTAAATGTAAAGAAGTGTCTATATAGATAGGTACAGAAGTTTACAGTCGAATGACTAAGTAAAATTTTCTCAGTTAGGTAGCGACAGATAGCGAGGTGGCCCGCTACCAGCGAGACGCTACAGAAAAGGGATCGGAAAGAGCGCATCCGATGAAGTGTGTTCTCTATTGGTGTCGCTTCCGTATGTTCACCTAAATATACTCTAGCACGTATATACTTTCCTGTCGGGTAGTAGAGTTTATAGAAATATATTTCTACCTTCTTATATCAAAAGAAATTCTTTTGCGTCTATTAGGTATTATCTAAATACTCATTTAGGATGCACGAAAGGCAACACGATCGATCCATTCACACCCTCCAGATATGATTAGCAGCTAATTGAATCTCGTGGTGAGATCCGCACAGTTTAGTTTTCCAATTTACGAGACTTTCCTTTGCTCAAGAGAGTAAAAGGGTTGAATTTAATTATCTTCTCCCTAACAGACCCTAAACTAAATCTCGCAAAAAGTAAATATAAATGGATTAAGATTACTAAAAATCATTGTTGTATCAGCTCTGTAGATTTTTGTGAGTACAGGTTAAGTATAATTTTATACTTATAAATATTTAAATGGACGCCATCGTCGTGCAGCGGTAGAACGTTTGACTGTAAGGGCGAGGGTTGCGGGTGCGATTTCTGTTACAATAACAATTATAACTATATTTTAAAATATGACTTTAGATTCAATATTTGTGTAACTGAGACTAACATAATTAGTATGTAATCAGTAAATTCCCTTTATATTGCTAAACTCCATATAATAACAAAAATATTAAATTTAATATAATTTAACATCAGGAACACTCACACTCGCACTTAATTAAAATTAATATCAGTATATTAGTTAACTCTTTTATATATAGTTTACCTACCTCTAGGTATTAACACTTCTTTAATAATGATTTTATTCTTCACTTTGTATTCCACCAGCGTAGACCCTCCCCTCGGTGCAAATTATATAATAAAAGGACCCTACTTGTGTGTTGCATGGATTATAAATAGGTATGCAAATTATACACAAATTTCCATTCAAATTAACCTTTGTAGCTCTTTAGAGCGTAAGTTGAAGCAACTTTACCTCTCATCTACAGAGATTAAATAACTAACACTATTTAAATTTATATTTCAGGCCAAAAGATTTTGTGTAAAAGTTTTTCAATATAGTATTTTATACTCGATGAGAAAATTTAATTAAAACTGCTTTAAAAATTTTCCATTCTTTTCTTTTTTTTCGCTTCACGCTGTTTCCCGCACAAAGCAGGGTAGGCAAAAAAAACCTGGTAACCTAGTGTTAAGAGTCACTTACTCGGCTTCCGTTAAGACACTTCTGTATTTCACGCAAAAACTGCTGAACAGATTTAGATTAAGTTAAGTCAAGTATTAATACGTTTGAATAACACATAGACCAACAATTTATGTAAAGATTTTGTGTAAATTAGTTATAATATAACAATAAGTTTAAGCGGGCGAAGCCGTGTCGTAAATGTAATATAAATATTGCATGAAATATAAGAAAAATATTCAATTTCGAAATTAAAGTAATTTTAGTATTTTATATATTGTAACGATATTTTATCCATACGTTCAACGATTTATCTAAGCGGCGACATTTTAAGGATTCAATAAATTTTATTGTACTAGTAATCGGCACTACCATAATTCTTTCTAATATTTTACAAAAGGCTCTAACTGTTGAAATATAGCAAAATAGTTTAAGTAATTACATATACAGGATCAGGTGGACATCCTCCACACCGAGACGTTATGGGTTAACGTGTCAATTTGTACTCAAAGAAATATCGATCTATATCTATAATAGTTATCACTGGTATGCAAAACCAATTAATTTTTTTGAATGGCCTAAACAATATGGGCTAATAAGTATTTCTTGACTCGATATCTTAAGGGCTTAAGTCTAGCTGTTAGTAAGAAATAAGTGGGACGTGGCATTGGGGTTGGTGCTGGTGGTGGGATTTTATAATTTATAGAAGAGTGATGCTGAATATAAGAAGAGTATTCTAAGTAAATAAGTATACCTAAGTAAGTACTAATGTCACGTGTGATCCCCCGAAGTATAGCGACGCGGAGCGTGACAATCAATCATTTATCCGCGAACACGGACCGATACCACAAAATGCTTTAAAGCGGCACTTTACTTTCCTAATGTATTAAGTTAAAATCTGAGTTTAAAAGCCTCCGCTGCCTTCATTGTGGAGCGAGAGGAACCGTGCAAACATAATAGATTGATGCCGGATCTAGATAAGCGCTTATTGAGCGTTTTTTTTTTCTTCGCAAAATTCTATCAACCAACCGCGTTATCTTTCCATAGGCGCTGCGTAAAAATTTTCTTTATTAAAACTTCTTATTTTATCTTGCTTTCGTGGAAACCCGTCATACCAATGTTTATCTTTTAAAAAATTAAAAATAATTTATAAGGTTGTAAATATATTTGTACTTGTTAGGTACAGAGATACAGAATTTGTTCTTAATGATTTTTCTCTCTTTATTTGAAATTTCATTCAACTAGGAGTAAGTGTGATAAACTGTTATTTGAACATAATACTCTACGTCGATGTACTTCGTGTTCCATATAAGGAATGGCCAATTTGATAATCAATCAGTATTGTCTACATTCATGTTATGTAAATTGAGTACCGTTAAAACTATAAAAAGATTAAGGTTAGTGATGAAAATAGGATTTTTTATATATCAAATACCAATTTTTGTTCTGATATTTTTTATTGTCGCCCTGTATCCCGCACACAGCAGGATAGGCAGAGGAAACTTAGTGTTAAGATACTCTTTTCTCTAATTTCTGGAAGCAATACGTGTTGAGCGAAGAAATGAAAATATTAAATATCTATTTAATTTACTCGAGTGGAAATCGAACCCACAACCTGTCGTGTTTACAGTCACACTCTGTGCCCCTGCGCCACGACTTGGCTCTAATAATTTAAACTTCTCGGTGTTCAACTTTATTTTATCTACCATTAAATTTTGTAGGTATATATAGGCAACTCACAAATCAATTTAATAACCAGATCAAACTTGACGAAACACAAATTACCAGCTTCATCAAAGCCTTATTCAAGCACCATGCAACAGATACTGATAACCAAACTACCTAACCTAAGAAACAACCCTAATAAGTGGCTTATCGTATTCAAATAGCGAACTCTAATGTGGCAACAACACCGATATCTAACCGAGCAAGGGTATATTAAAACATACAGACGAATTGATAACCTCCTTCTTTTACAGACATCGGTTAAAAATATAAGCAGGGAATATTGGATGAAATGTAAGACTACCATTCTTCCTAATATTTTACCAGTTTAATCAATGCTTTATTCAAGCACTACGCAATCGATACTGATAAGCTAAATTAAGAAACATCCCTAATAAGTGGGGTATCGAATTCAAATAGAGAACTCTGATGTCACTAATACCGATACCTGACCGAGCAAGTGTCTGTGAAGGTGTATTACCCTCGTTACTTGGTATTTCCTTACAATCTCGGCGAGGAGCTGGGACAGGGATCCTAATGGACCAATATATCAAATAGGATTAAGTACAAAAGAGCAGCGCTGCCGGCTGATACTTTGTTTTACGACATGTTTCATATAAGTTACAGTAAATTGTTTTAATTATTTTAACAAACAATTTTTATATTGTAAAAAACCATAATTTTAATTTTATTATTAGTTTAATTTTGAAAAGAGACCAGTTGTGGCGGAGAGCATAAGCGTGTATCAGTAAACGCAACAGGTTGTGGATTCGATCCCCCCCGAGAGAATGAATTATCATTTAAAAATTATTTTTTTTATTTCTTTGCTCTGGTAGTGAGGCAAAAACCCGGCGTTAAGTTCCACAACCCATTTCGCAATGCCTTCAGAATTTGGCAAAAAGTGGGGGAAAGACGTGTCTTAATGAGAACGTTTCGTTTTAATCATTTGTATACGCAAACGTAAATAACAAATCAGAAAACCCAAAAGTCCTTTTTACAAAATCAGTCCTAAACGAAAAAAGTTTAAAAGCAATTTCATTGCATTAAAATTTAATAACACAAAACGCTACCATAAAGATAATCCGCAAAATATTAAAACCTTCCGCCATAACAAAACATAATAAATAAGATAGAGAACTAGCCTCACTAAATCCCATTTGAGGCAAGACGCGAGGCGCGGAGGCTGAGTGCACAAACGTTCCGAGTTATTCCAGCCGAGTGGGTCCAGCACGGTCTATCAAAGAAAACGGTTTGTACACACCCTTATTCCACTGTCTATGTTTGACTGAACAAAAAACTTATATCAATATTACCTGACTTTGCTTTCCTTTACCTTTCGGGTAAAGGTGGCAGTTTATGCAATCAATGTTTCTGTTTAGTTGGGTAACGGAGCGAAAATCTAAAACTACAGTAAATAGTGTGTTACAAAAGAAACGACATTTTTTCAGGCATTTTTGCTCGTTCTCTATACATTATTATTTATTATTTATTTCAATATTATTATTTATTTACCCCCATCGAGATAAATCATGATGATTAAACGATTTTTTTAGCTTAACTCATCAGCAGACAGAACCTGGGAACCTAGTGTTGAGACACTCTGCTCTCATTTAAACACTTCTGTGTTGGGGAACAGAGTGTCTGAACACTAGGCTCCCTCTGCCTACAGTGATGTATGTGGGAACAGCGTGAAGCTGATCTGTATAATATATCTATGTATGTACTGTACATCATCATCATCATACAGTATCTGTTTTGAATTTCAAATAAACCAGATCATTTTAGAGATAATAATTTCATGTAAATAAGATTGGCGCGATCGAATGATCGTATTATTTTCTCGTTTACTAGAACGAAAATATTTGCTGACATTTATTTAATCCTCCTTGTCTTTGAATAATTCATGCACAGATTATATCCGATACTGAAATAATTGTTTGTGAATTTTTATAGAGAAAAAAAAACATTGTGTAAGTTACAATACTTTAAGGACAAGAAGAATATATTTTTTATATAACCCGCCACAATAAAAAAAAAATTGGCAGAACAATTAATGCAACTGCTTATAAAATAACTATATGATTAAAAATAATACATCATTGTTCGAATTGAGAAAAGATACCTTTTTATATGTGAAACCAATTAAAAAAATAATAATCGACTACATAATGAAGTTTTTGTGAGATATTTTACACGCGATTAATGTGGACGGGGCGGACCCTGGCTGCGGACGCTCTCCAGACGGCTCCAGGACTTTCCTTGATTAAAACTTGGAATAATAAACGGCGAAACAATTTTCCCTCGTCGCGCATCGTCGGTCTCTTCAGAGCAAACTAATATTGAGACGTGCTAATGAAACGCCCGCTTCGATTTTTTAATCCCGTCCTTTATAAACTTTTAATATCTGAACCTCGACTTTGTATAGGTTTTCTTATTGCATTTAAGATTATAAGACAAAGTAAGATAAAGACGTAAAGTTTTAAGCTGTATTACATAGCAAATAATATTTACAATTTGAAAAATATATTATTTACTTTATGTTTTTATTGATATGATTATGGATCTTGGGAGTCTAGTGTCAAACGCTTCCGTTCGCCACTATTCGCCGAATTCTGGAGATATTGCATGTTGGGTACGCATACGTTGCGCTTTGTTTTGTTACCAGAGCGACATGAAAATATTAAATATTTCATTTCTTCGAATGGGAATCGAAATCACTATCTTTAGCGTTTACAGCACGCTTGTGCTACTGCTCGACTACTGGCCTCAACTTATTATATTATTACAATTTACAGTTACTAGTACATTTACAGACGATGTTTATGTAAGTTAAAAAGAGCAAGTCAGAAATATTTAAAACTATTTTCCACCTTCAAAATCACGTTATTATTATAGCAAACATACAGCTTCCCGCAACTTGCATTCATAAAAACCCAACATAAATTCTATACAAAATAATAAACATCATAAACTCTATCTTTTGATATTCAACACAAATATGATTGTCGCGAGTCGATTTTTTCGGGAAAAAGTTTTAAATAATCCTGATCCATCGTTACATAAAAGTTGTAAGTTGTTCGCGTCTCGACGGATAATCGAGTTTATACTTGGGAGGCCGCCATCAATCATGTATCCCCCCCCCACTCCCCCTACGCGGAAAAACTTTAAAGTGCTCGCTGTAACTGTGACGTATCGCACACTTGATCATTTGCTCGACCTACTTGAATTATAAGTTTTGCGTGTTTACTTATTGCGTTACCTTAACCCGTAAATCCTTTTAATAGTGTTATAATAGTAAATGCTATATGTTTTTTTTTTAATTTTAGTAATAATAATATAGTGCTAATGTTGTTTATTCAAATCCATAAGATTTTAAGTAATGGGTTTTGCGAAGGTAAATATAAATATATATTTTCATAAAATAGTTTTGTAATCAGGGTAAAAAGATAAATATAAAGATAGAACTAATTTGAGAAAATTTCAATTAATTAGACATTTTTTCGTCAAAATCCCATTGAAGATTACTTACAACGTAATAGGGACTTACGAGTCTAATTGAGTCTAGTCGTGGTATAATAAAACCATCGTTTTTCCATTTTTAGTTTCGTTTCATTAACATTTAACACAACAGTAATGAGTTTAAACGATGTTTTACGTAACTTGTGTAACATTTGTAATATTCATGTATACAGTGTGTAGCGTGTTCCGTGTACGAGTGTGTTCTGAAGAGCTCTTTGGCACTTGTGGTGTACCACAAAGCGGCGCGGGCGTGCCTCGACAGTTGATATTTACATTTTACGTCACATGTTGCACATCATGTAAGACTTCAATGAAGGAATAATACGTCGTTTTTTATTTCTATTCAAGTATTAACAAACACAAATTTAATATCGTAGTTTGAACCTCTTTTCTACATTATTTTAGTAAATTAAATTATTCCTATACGCTAACAAATCCAATTTAATAAGTTTATTATATTTTTTTAGAAAATATAATATTTTAAATAAAACAATTCGTTATGAAACTACAATTTGATAAATTTTAAATAACAATTTATCAAATTGTAATTTCATAATGAATGAAACACGCTACTACTAAAATTAGCGGTTAATATTTGCGTCCATAAGCTATTAATAAAAGTGATTAATTGTAGATAAATCAATTTATTTCAGGCCACCGCCATGTTCCAAGCAGATTGCATAGATACAGTATTCATACATATGTAGCAGAGCAGACCGCAGGAACGCAAATAACACAAAAGAAGTAGAGAATCGATGTAGATAGCTCCTCGTATGAGTGTTTTATGAGCACTTAAGTGGGTTCCGGACGAGGGATGTTTAAAACTCGGGGCTCACGAGTATCGCGGCGGGATCGAGGAGGCTCCACTCGAAACATGACAATGTCAGATTTGATCGCGACCAAGGACACTTTTATGGCCGGTTAAAAGTTTATGAATACGGTTACAATGTTTTCGAAATTAAGGTTTTATACGCAACGAGCTGCTCGTAAAGCAGAACTATGTCGTGAAAATGTTAAACGGCAAAATGAAAAAGGAAAAACGCTGAAACTATGCCGACGATGTAAAATATAAGCTGATATTACAAACAAAATTATGTTTAGTGCTTAGAAGCGAATAATTTTTGGTGATGAAATGGGTAAAATTTGGCTTGGTTATTTGCTATATATTTTACATATTGTTTCTGTGACATTGAATTCTGAATGCAGGAGGCTGGCTTAAACTAGAGTACATTTACATTATCCTTGTAGAAATGTTAGAAATATTACTGAAAAAGCAATATAATATAACTATTTTATTACACACTCTGAGAAGAATTTACATTTTTCTAAATTTTACTTTTATTCAACATGTTTTCTTAGAAGTACAGTGAAAATACATATTATAAAACATTTTTACAAGCATTTGTAAGTTAGAGAAATTTATTTTTGTATGCAAAGGCGACAATATTCTGAGTTTCAACTGCAAAGAGCCCTTCAGAAAGCTCTAACAATACAGCATCGCAAAAATTAAATTACGACGAATCCCAGCAGGTTTCAATTTTCAAAAAGCTCGGCAAACTTGAGACGGCGAATCTTATTGCTTTTTATGGAATATTATTGCATTTGCCTTTGTGAAACCTTTACAGTTCGAATTAATATATTCGTCACTTACACGAAACTAAAATAAAATATATCAAAATTAGTTAATTAATTAAATAAAAGTAACAATATTCTTAAACTAGTCATTAATTTTAATTAAAAACAAACTCTTAAAGCCTTTGAAATTATACTAAACAAGAAACATCACTGTTGATGCTAACTAACGTAAATAGAAACTGTTAATTTGAAACTGCAAAAAGTGTCGTGAGAGAACAAATTAGAGGGAAAGGAATATAGTTTACTTAAAGTTAAACTTATTACGGTCCTCCAGAAACAAGCACTCGGAGGCTCTCGGTGCGCGGGTCAAGTGCCCAATTTGTCACCCGTGCAAACTTCCGCCTACTCCGGCCGGTCCCTGTTCGATTCCATTAAACTTTCAAGACCTTTTGAAGCTATTTTCTTGTTTGAATCAAGATTTGCCTAATTCATTCTTGTGTACATACTTCATTATTTAGAAATTACATCGTATTTTCATCTAATTTTTAATTTATTCACGTCATTTTTTGTCTGTTTGGAAATGAAACTGGCATTATTACAGGTTCTTCGTTTCTTTTATTTTGTACAGTCCTGCTACTGAACAAAGATGCAAATCTAAGTAAAACCTTTCCTGGGACACTTACAATGCGCTATCATAAAAATTAAATTACAGTGAGAGTTTTCTCTGAAAGTGTGCGCAATTTCAGAAGGCTCTGGCACCGGTGTGCGGGAGGCGCGGGGGGCGCGGGCCATGCCACATCAAAGAGCCTCATTCTGCGTCGACTTCTCGCACAAATCAAATTTAACAGCTCTCTTCTTTCGTTATGGATGCGCAACGCAGCAGACTTCCTGACCTGCACTGTACAATTCGCCCATCTAATATAAATATATTTTTGCCTTTCCACTCTATAAATTCAATCTCAACCCTTTCAAATTTTTCATATTGAAGGAATATTTTATGTATGCTTGTAGAAATAAGGGTGCTTTCATACGTTTATTTCGTCTAACTCATTTTCATATGTGACATAGAGTGAATTATATTTAAAACTTCTATTTTGCCTTTACTTGTAAACTTCTATGAAATAATTACGTATTATATTTTTGTACCACTTGTTCAGTATTGGCTCGGATCGTTATTACAGGATCAAATAGCTTATTTGTCAGTGCGCATAAACTTGCAGCCGGGAACTTACTCGGACGGTGCAATTCGATTAAACTTCTCCTGAAGTACCAACAAGAGAAGGGCCTACTTAACGAAAGTTGGATGTACATTTACGGCGGGAATTTAATTAGCTTTCTCATCAAGGACGAGGACCGCCTACAGTCAGTAATGCAAGCTATACATCACACGAGTTTTAGCACTTCCCAACATAATCTATTTTAAACAAAAACTACTTACGACTTGATAAAATGTACTAAACAAAGCCAGTTTCAGGTCGGATGCTTATCTTCTAACTTAGATTGAATGGAAGTTTCCTTGCGCACCTCGTTCAATAACCATATGCGGTAAAAAGGCGAAGCCTCGGGCATTTTCTTATAACGTCTTTATTTTTTATAGCTCATCAGCTATGGATACAAATATTACAGCAATAATATAAAAAATAATGTTTCAATATAAGATATTATCTAATAACATTTGTACAAATGCTTTGGGAAGTCTTGTTAAGCTATTATGAAATGAGGGAGGGTTGATGTTTCCTGATTACTCTTAAGAGTTATATAGTAGGACGTAATTCAGAGGTGGTCTTTAATGATAAATATGGTAACAGGTACACTTTCAAGAATGGAACTGGAATAATATTTAAAAAATAATATTTATAGATACCTAAAAAATAGGTAAACCGAATAAATGCAAAAAAAATTAATTCAAATTGGCATCGAACTCAAAAATAACTAATTTCAAATTGTAAATAACGTATATAAATATCAATTATTTTGTTTGAAAAAACGAAAATATTAATAAATAATCATTATTCCCCCAAGTGGGAATCGAACTTGCAACCGTCACGCTATAGTCACACGCTTGTGCCCCTGCGCCCCGACGTGACGGTTTGTTTATTTTATTAAAATATTCTTAACAAGCCCCTTTATTTAACACCTACATTGTAGGTATAAATTAAACAAACATAGTGAGTATTTCACATGTCTCACAACTATGACATACCACTGGCATCCAATCAAAACGTGTATGCAAAATTTCACCTCAATTTTTTCTAAATTTTCAAACCTGACGGATTTCACCCGAACAAATTTTCATACCTACATTGAAAGTTAAACAAAAGCTTGTAAAAAAATAGAGAAAGATTGTAATAGTATAATATATATTTTTTATATATAAAAGATAAATGCAGATATAACGGTGTGGCTTGAAAATTATGAACTTGTAAACCATTGCCTATGTTTAGATTTAGGGGAACTGCAATGCACAACGTTGAAAGAAAGGAATGATAGTTATTTACCAATTTCTTTTCAGAAAACGAAATAAATGAACCATCGAGCACCATCAAAAATTTCTATTGTCCCAAAAGAAGCTATAGAAGATTAATTTGGACGCATTCTATATTATAAGAGTTTATACAAAAAAAATATTTAAGAAAGATATATACGATGAACATCCTGTAAGATACATTTAATAGAATATATTTATTAATAATTGTAATACTTCTTCTGTTTCCAATCCTAAATAAATAAACATATCTTACCTTCAGACAGGAAAAGGCGATCAGAGTCAGAAGGTTGATCTGGTGCAGGACGATGGCGAAGTGTCACATGCAAAGAGGGCCCACGTGGTGGCACTTCAGGGGGCGCGGGCTCAGGCGGTGAGTCACACTCGCGCTCGCTCTGACCCGCACTAGAGGGACCTTTGAAGAATAAATAATACTAATAATAGTTTATTTTTATATTTACCTGCTGCTACGGCAAGTACTGCAGTAGGAACGGCAACTCGAGGCTGAAGTTAAGATTTTTGAACTGTTGTGCTACGAGTACCTTCCACATTGACTTCATGGCGGCCCGTAAGCCCAGAAGTATAAAAGTAAGCTTTAAATAATATTTGTGGTCGGAAAGTCTTCTCACTCAAAGCCTTAGCCTGGTATAGGTATGTAGACAGCTCCGCTCATAAAAGGCACGACAGAAAGGGATAGGGTATGATTTTCCCCTCGTTTAGCCATGATCAGCCCCTTTTAGTGAGACTATTGATGCTGCAAATATTTTTTTTAAGTAAGTCGTCTGTTCACGTTAAACGCAGGTCAATGATCTCTGCTAAGGTGATTTATAATATTTAATTGTACATTGTTTTGATGACATTTAATTTGACAATAAAAAGGATATAAAAAGGATTTATTAAAATAAAATGAATGGTACAATAATAATATTTAACTCATTTTGTAGTAGGTACATGAAAAGAATGATTTTCAATAATCAGTACACTTTACATATTTAAAATACGTTAACAGAGATAGTTAATTTTAACAAATACACTTATTATTAACCTAATGTTATCAATGTTAATAAAATAACTTTGTCTAAATTATTCTTAGATTTGGTTAGAACCTAAACAAATAAAACAACAAAGGGAATTATAACGTGAAAATAATGATATAAAGCATAATTGACGTAATATAATGTTCGCTCAGTCACGTACTAGCGCGAAACTATTCCGAGCATCCTTATCACAGGCATGCACCCACCTCCACATTACGCTTATAATAGGCATGCTACAGAATGCCAAACAATAACTATAGAGGAATCTCATTGGATATACTTGGTGCTCTCCTTCAGCACATTTCTGAAGTTGATGATTAAAAACTATAGCTATACGAGTATGTTATATGCTTAACAGATATTATTTCTATTAAGATTTTTGCAAAATGTGTCTCAGCAGTGGTATAAGCTTGTGGTTGTAAACACGGTGGTAGTGAGTTCGATTTCCACTCGGAGGAATAAGTTATTTGTAATTTTCATTTTCTTTCTTCGTATATAATTTTGGAAAGATATGGGTAATGTATACACAGTGCTATATATATTTTACTTATGAACTATATAATAGAAATGAAATAAAATTTATATACTGACCATTTACATGGCACATGCGATTATTACGATTATTGGTGTCGTGAGGATAGTCATCAGGTCTTCTGCTTCGCCGAGATAAAGTGCCACCTCCTGCATCACCGTTAAATACTTCCTCATCTTGAAAAAAAGTTGATTATTCTTTTAGCTTCATGATGTATCCCACATATAGCAGGATAGGTAAAGGGAATCTAGTGTTAAGACACTTTGTTCTCCACTTTTCACCTAATTTTTGAAGCATTGTATTGAGTGGCGGAACTCAACGCCGCACTTTTGCTTTGGTACCGGAGCGAAAAATAAGAGTATATTATATAATAAATAATAATTCATTTCCCGAGTGAGAATCGAACCCACAATCGTCCATTTAAATAATCCTACGATAATTGGTATTTTAACGATAAAGCATAGATTTAATTTATCTTTTCGAATTCCTATTTAATTTCATAAAATTTACATAATGTCAGATAGCTTGTGTCCATTTAAAGTATAATTTTATGAAACGTCAAGTGGAAGAAGTATATACGATCGTGATATGATCCTCAAACGAAATTGCAAAAGTTTAAGAAGAAAACTACACGATGAAAACTGCTTCTGGCTTACTCGTAAATTATTTTAAATTTTACTGTAATATTTTCAAATCAGTTATTAGGTTCACCTCACGCTGTAACTTAGCAGTGTAGGCAGAGGGAACCTGGAAACCTACTGTTACACCGTTCTCATTAAGACACTGTCGTTTCGCCGAGATCTGGAGGTACTGCGTGAGCTTGAGCGAATCCATAACCAAAATAACAAATTAATTGAGTAATTATTAATAATATAATAATACCTTTGGAATTAAGATTTTTCCTATAAAAACGCCGATTTGTACTTTCTAGAGGAAAAGGTGATGCTTGTCTTTGGGGACTACTGATGTAGCAAGGAGGTTCTTCTCGTTTATCTGACCTGTATATGCGTCGCTGTTCACCTGTAACAAAAGATAATTTTAAGCAGAAGTAGCACAAAATTAATACGTAAATTATTAAAAATAATATTAAACTTTATTGCTAAGTTATTGCTAAGTAATGACTAAAGAAATAAAAACGATTATTATTATTTTAATCAGCTAGCAGATAACCATTAAAGTAAGCCCGTTTTCTCTGTAATAACTTATAAAAAATCAACTTCACGCTGTTTCCCGCACACAATAAGGTAAGCACGTAAGCAATAAGGGAACCTTGTGTTAAAACAATCCGTTCCGCACCTTCCGCCGAATTCAGAAGCCATTGCGTGTTGTGTTGCGGGACTCAACCCCGCGCTTTTGGACACCACAGCGAAGAAACGAAAATATTAAATATTTAATTTCCTCGAATGGGAATCGAAACCAACAACTCGCTTTCGCCTTTACAGTCATACACTTGTGCCCCTGCGCCACGACTGGCCTGTTATTTTTACTCTTAACTTATTAAATAATGAAAAATATATTTTTTTCTTTTTGTTTTATCAATAAAATTACACAATATTTCATAAAGTAATTATTAAATAGGCTTTTGTAGGTAGATATTTGTATAAGGTCTAAATTTATTAGAGCGTGTGTTCGAGTCTGTAATTCAAAACAATAATATACAAATGTACGCGGAGTGTAAATTAAGTTGCGAGCCCTCCAGCGCTGCTTACACTTGGGCAAGCAAGCAGCTTAAAGCTTTATATTTGCTAAATACACTAATGACAGAAATATTAATATTAGAAATATTAATATTATTATACCTTTTGGAGTTTTTTCAGAATATTAATGTTTTAATATTATTGAATATTAATATAATAAGAAAAAAAATATATAAAGAAAAAAATACAAATCAAAGTAACTAAATATTTCAAACTTTAGTTTTATAGATAGATTTTCCAAAAGATTTCAAACAAGTTACATATATAAAAGTTTTCAGCTGTGAATTTAAATTAACAAATTCTTACAACTGATAAACAAGTTCTGGAAGGTAAAAATATACTTTGAAAATGTTACAGTTGGAAAACGAAACGTGAATAAATTTGTACGTAGGGGGAACAAACCGACGGATGATGAACTGCAGCAAAACTTCTAAATAACTTTTCCCACAAGAATGTCAAAGATTTTTAATATAAAATTAACTTTTGACTGTAAAATTCTAAATAAAATACAACTTTACCAATGAAATAGATTTTTATAATGCAAAAATAATGTGAGCAAATCATTTTTTTTTGCAAAATAGGGCGGTTAATAATCGGGACCCATTCCAACTCCAGTCCAAGGTTTCATCAGCCATCTTCCAATTCTATCATCAGACTAACTCGATGGTATCATAATATTATGTTGTCATCTACATATTATTGCCAAGTTTCATGGTGATACAACAATTAGAATTGGGTGTAATTCATATTATTAAATTCTGTTCTGTTCTGTTCTTTATATTAATTAAGGCGTTCCGAGCGTGTCAGTTGAGCACAAAATCACTTCGCCAGTATCACGTTGAATGGAGACCACACAGTTACATGTCAACCTAATAAAAGCGTGTGAAAAAATTACAAATTTTGTTAACATAAGTACTTATGTAGGATTTTAAGACAAAATCGACGCTAAGCTTCTAACTTAAATTTGAGTATAAATAGCAGTTATTATAGGATTTAAATGTTACATTAATGAAAGTTACGGTTGGTATGTTGCCAAAGGCATAATATGAAAGTAAGCACCTTGCTCAACGAATCTACAAACTCAATTAGCAACTAGAGTAACCACAAAAACGTATGTATTTTATTTAGATACAGTGTGTACTATTAAGAAAGGGGAATTAAAATTATTACTTAATTTTTATAGTTTGAGGTACAAATGAAAAAATGGAACCATTCATCTCAAGATCGCGTAGTGATAAAATTCTAAGTTAACGCAATCAAAAGATAACAAATGTTATGCATCACATTTGCTGCCTTTCTTATGAAAATCGCCAAGTTATCAAAACCTATAGGGTACTTGGACATACAGTTATGGAATTTGGCACCCCTAAAATTATTTTTTTATATATTTAATAGAAATTTCACTGTGCAATATAATAGTGAAATTAAACAAATAAAAATATTATTTAGAAATAAGAACTTATTATTCTATAAATCAAAATAAAAGGGTGATATCTTAGTTTTTCTGAAAATACATAGCAGGTTAGGCAGAGGGAACCTCCTCGTAATGTGAGGGAATAAATAAATCAAAGTAAATATAATTTTTATATTATTATTAATCCAAAACCTCAGCACATAGCATTCATATTCAAGCTTTGACAAGTTCAATTGCATTTAAATGGCAGGTGCAACCACGAGGCACGCCGCTGGTCGCTGCGGACGAATTTACATTTTTCACTCCATTGTACTCCAACTTTGAACAATGAATATGTAAATTCCCACCTTTGCTACTCTACCACTAGCGATTTTATTTTTCGGCGAAAACAAATATAATTTTATATTAGGCAAGATTGAGAAAGTTGTATGAAAGCCATTACAATAATTTACCGTTGTAAACTAATGACTCGGGCATAGAATACTTAAGTAAAGACCCAAGAATAGGGTAACAAAGTTTAAACATTTTCCTCGGCGTAAACTTTCTAAAGAGAATATTTATCAAATAATTGGTTGCTGAGGGAAAATAATAACAGATTCCTAGTGTTTCACAACAAAAATGACTTAAATTAAATTTTCACATTCAATCGGCCTCGTCCCGGTCACCTACCCTACCCTCGGGGACCATCGACGTTGACTTTATAGGTACTTGACGCAGTGCTTACATTAATAATAATATCAATTATTTGTCAGCCAATTTTCTTTTTATGTCAACGAATATTATTTATAAAAAATAAAGCAGAAATTTCTTCGAAGGTAAACAATTAACAGACAATAACGAATTTGTAGTAAGCATTAACGACTTCCTAGATTGTGGTCATTAAGCCGAGACATATAAAACATTGGCTGCACAGAACGTTTCCCTAGAATTGCGTGATAGCAACACTTAATTTACAAGCTACATTTAATTTCAACTATTTTGAGGCTCACGTTGGAATTTAAATATCTGAAGATAAGAGGCTCACGCGAATAACGCGCCGCCGCAAAGCCGCCGCTCTGCTTAATTTACGCTACAAATAAATGAACGCTACGTCATACATGGAGAATAGCTCGTGGAACTCCTCGGATGCTTGTAAACATTATATGAATGTTGTTTTTAATATACATTATATATTCTTAACATTACAAAATATAAAATAAATAAATAAATTAGCTTCATGCTGTATCCCGCGCACAGAAGGGTAGGCAGAGCGAACCTAGTGTTAAGATACTCCAGTCCCCACTTTCTGCCGAATTCTGGAGGCATTCCATGTTGAGTGGCAGAACTCAACACCGCGATTTGCCTCGACACCAGAGCAAAGAAGTGGAAATATAAATTTAAATAAATATTTCATCTCCTCGAGTGGTAATCGAACCGACGACCAGTCGGTTTTACAGTCATACTCTGTGCCCCTGCGCCACGAATATAACAATATTTATAAAGGAAATAAATTGAACATTGCGGGACCCGATCTCGCGTTTCTTGGAAACTGTCCAAGAGCTTATAAAAAGCACGCAGCAAGCAAACTACGTCCAAATACCTAAGTGTTGTAAAGATAAATTTACAAATATCCCAGCAGCACTTGTAACAAGCAAATTTTAAATTTTCAATACAATTTTCAAATTCTATATATCTTTATCATTAACTCTATATATATCATTTATCATTAACTAGATTACGTCAGTTTCCACCGAATTCTGATGGCATTTCATACTTAATATTAGAACTGAAAGCCGCGTTTTGCCTCGTTAGCAAAGCGAGGAAATGAAAATTTTAAATATTTCATTTCGTCGATTGGGAATCGAACCCACAACCTTCTCGTTACAGCCACACAATTGTACCCCTGCGCCATAACGACGTATATAGTAAATATGCAAACTATAAGTATTACACAAACAAACTAATACTTATTCATCGCAGTTTTCGCCCGTGCACGCGCACGATCGGAGCAAAGTGCAGAGATTAGAGCCGGACCCATCAATTACGAGTAAGCCCGGCCACGTGCGTGCCGCTCTCGCAAACCTATGGGGATTAATGAAATTTCTTCAAATATTCCCTCTGTACGGTGCTGTGCTCTTTCAATTCAATTTCTTCCTTTACAATTTAAATTGGCTAGACTCTATAGAGTATTTAGAACGATAATTCACTTTTATAGGTATAAATTATTTTTGTTATTTGTTGTTTTTGTACTTTCCACTTTCATCTTGTATAAAATTAACAAATAAATATATTATTCTGATGATACTGACCCAACTTACAAGTCAGGCAACAATAGTTCTTCAACAGAAATAAGGGCTTGACCCGTAGACAACAATTGAAAGCACTTGATGCGTAACAGATTAAACTTCAATTATACTAGATGTAATTAAATATGTATCTTATCGAATCCCAACGCAGGCCGGCGGATCTTGTGAAATATTCAAATTCCCCGTTGGGTAACTAAACAGAATAACCAATTAGACGCTCTGTGATAACATTACTTGCCTACTTACTTGTTATTACAGGGCCGGGAGCTACGGTGGAATTTTCTTTATATATACATATGTATTTCTGATATTAATGAACTTCCTCACAAGTTATGAGTAAAACAATGCCTTTTGTATTTTTTTTTTCAACTTCTCGCTGTATTCCGCCTATAACTAGGTTAGGTTGAAGGAAATTAGTGTTAAGACACTCCGTGACACAGACACACAGACACTTACAGCTAAATTTTTGAGGCATTGTGTGTTGAGTGGCGGAATTTAACGCCAACCTCTTGTCGTTTGTCTTGCGTGGAAGAAAATGTTAAATATTTCATTTTCTCGAGTCGGAATCGAATCTACAACCTGTCGCGTACAGTCACATGCTTGGGCAGGGCTACATATGACCTCAGCTGATGTCAGGCATTATTACATTATCAGTTGCCAATTGCGCCTCACATAGAATAAATATGAAACAATTAATATTGAATTTAAATATATGTATTTATTTATAATTCAGCTTAAATGATTAACTCCGTATAAAGTTTATCAAAGTGCGTTCGGTTTTGCGGACTTACTCGTTTGTAGCGTCAGCGGTAATGACCCATTAAAGCTACCTGTTACAGCCAGGGCTGCGGTCACACGGAGTCAACTACGAGCGTTTCAGCGAAAGAGAGTAGATCAGGTTGTTCACAGCCTTCCGTGACCTCGCAGCGTACAAAACGACAAAGAGGTACTGCAACATTTACTGAGAAAATAGCTGCAGGGCAGACCCTCGCTATTGTTTTCTTACATAGCTGCCGCTACCCGCTCCCGGCCGCGTTAAACTTGCTCAGTCTTCATAATAGGTGAGGGATAATGAATTTGTGCGACGCATTTCTATCCTTTGTTAAAGTCAAAGTCTGGCCCGCAACGTGTTTATTCACTTTTTTGACATGTAATTAATTTGCACTTTGTAGTGTACGTTAGCCTGGCGTAAATAATATAAGCCTTTTGAGGTAGCTACTTTGAAATATAGTGGAGTTGGAGTTTTTTTTATAAAGTTGAAATAATGATTTCTTTTTTTTAAATTATAACATAGAATAATAAATAATTATCAGCTTCACGCTGTATCCCGCTCACAGAAGGGTGAGGCAGAGCTAACATAATTTACACACACATTAAGATACTCCGGTCCCGACTTTCCGCCCAATTCTGGAGGCATTGCGTGTTGAGTAGCGGAATTCAACACCGCGTTTTTTGCCTCGATACCAGAGCGAAGAAACAGGAATATAAATTTAATTCAATATTTCGTTTCCTCGAGTGGGGATCGAACCCACAATAAATAATTATGAGTAATAAAATTTCCTTACAACTTCACTTTAATACTTTGATCTAAGAATTACATTAAATTAAAATGCAATTCTATTAAATAAAATGAAGTACCCTCCAGGTAACCGGGGCCTTTTTATTCACCAAAGCATCCGTTGTTCTAAAGATACAGCGTCGCATACCGCAGGAATTTCTAAATCTTCATAAGATAATGGATCGCTCCGAAAGAAAAGGACCTCCCGGGCTTGGAACTTTGTTGAATTCCTGACTCGTAATTAATAAAATTACTTTTTGGGAGCTTTCCTCGACTTCAAAGAATTTAACATAAAAGAAAAAAGTTAAGTAGATGAATTATTTTTGAATGATAAAGAGAATAATTTTAGATGTTTATGCACTTAGAAGGAAAAGTTTTCTTAAAATACTAAAAAGTTTCAAATATATTATGTACTTGTATTTTATTGAATATATTGTTATGTATTAAGATACTGATATTGTTATGTATTTAGATTACTATTTCAATAAGTTGAAATAGCACAAACCAGGATAAACAGAGGTAATCCAGTGCTTAGACACTCCGTATTATAGTAGTTTAGAATATTTATTTATATAATTCTATATGAAAGGTCATTATCGTATTAGTATGTATATAATAAACGAGTATTCAAAAATTATTTAAAAATAATTGGATCACAGAATTGCTTCATATTTAAAAAACAACTAAAGTCATAATACCTTGGAAAAAACTTTAAGTGTGAAATATTTACCATAAATAATACTGTAAATTTAACCCTACATTACAAAAAATATTTTTAATTAATAAATCATTTTAATTTTGTACAAATTCTTTTTCTATGTAAAAAATACTAAAATCCAAATTATATTGCTTTAAGGTTAGATGAGAACAATGAAAAGGTCACTACAGTAGAATCAAATGACATGTATAAGCAAAAGGGCACTGGCTTATCTATTCGGGATGAGTGATAACAAGCCCGCATGTCTCGTCGCGAGTGCAACGACACCACAATTAATTGTATGTGGTGGTCTGGTGGTCTCATTGGCAATACCCTCATCATGTGAAACCGCGTTTGATTGAAAATGTTCTGAAATAAGTTTTATTATTTTTATTTTAGAATCTGAATGTCTTTTTAAATTTAAAATATGGTTAAAACATATTTAGAGTATTTAAAAAATCAGCTTCACCTGTATCCCGCATACAGAAGAATAGGCAGAAGGAACCTAGTGTTAAAGCACTCCGTTCTCCGTTTAGAGTATTTTAAATTATTTAAATAATAAATGCTATTTGAAGATTGCTGTTTATTTTTTTTAATAAACCTATATAATATAATAGCTATGTATAAGGATTCTAAAGGTCTGCGTAAAATGGTTAGAACGTATTAAATATTAAAAACAACTTTTACGTCACAGGTCCCTTTTATAATATTCTATGAATATTTGAAAGTTTTAGTTCCATTTTATAAAAATCTGCAATTTTCTTAAATAATTGTTTTAATATCGATTTTCATACTTTATATTGATTATTATACCTATGTCTAAGATTATAACACATATTTCTAGTTTATATTTATAGTACAAGTATAATTGTTATTTTTTCAAAAAAACATATTCCATCGCTATAATCATTATCATATAACACATACGACAGAAACACTAATCGTCTAAACATTATATATCTTTGGAAATATTTGTCAACTCATTTGACACGCATACGCGCGGGTGTCACGCTTCTCCCCATCATTTTATTATTTACCTGCGGGACCCAGTCATGACTTCATAATGTATCAATAATGTCAATAAAACGTCCCGCCTGGCAGCCTTCTCAAAACCACCTGTCACGCTGTGAACATTTATAACAATTTTCGTTACATACGTAAATATGTTTATTTGGGTCTAAACACACTAGTCGTAGAATTTAGATCAATATTGGATATTGCATATGGAATACATTAATTGAGGCCGTCATGATGCAGAAACACAGGCTTGTGAATGTAAACGGGACGGTTTTGGGTTCAATTCACTAGTGAGAATAAAATATTTAATATTTTTATTTCTTCGATTTGGACGTCGCCTAAACCACGGCGTTAGGTTCCGATTAGGAAATTGATGAACGGAAGTGAATGAGAAAAGAGTGCTTTAACTTGACTAGGTTCCCAGGTTCCCTCTGCGTATCTAATAAAAAATAGATACATTCATTGTGTACGTACAAGGAACGATATGAGTAAGAATAGTAAATTTAATCATCAATAACAAAATGGAGATATTAGAATTCTATAAATCTACATGATTGTGATTCAGGAGAGCTAATATCAGGTGCCTCTGCCGCTTTTGAAAAACAATAACGCGGGAACATAGCGCTGAAACCTTTATACAAAAGAGTCTCTCAATGAAGTTGCACGTAGAAGAATTTCCATGCAATAACGGGCATCGCTTCGACGAGGATTCTTGTGGAGCGCGGAGATATTGCGTACTTACTGGGCTTGCCTTCTAATAACACCAACGATACCGCTCGTGCTGAGAAAAATACAAAATGAAATGGGAACTATTCCTGCCTTATGCTTCCCGATTTTTACTAATATGCGTTTTCTCTGTTACTGTTATGATATTTCTATTTTTAGGGTTCTGTAGGTGACGTGGCCTACATCATGTAGCTAGAGCATGCTGAAAGGGAAAAAACGGCACTCTGCTTTTGCAGGTCTACGGTCCTTTGGGATACGGAAAAATCAAGCATCTTTATGCATCGTTTTTGTTACATTTTGTTAATAAAAAAGTTATAATTATATTTTTGTAATTCATTTCATACAAATACACTCAGCATATACCCGCAATCTTATGTTTCTTATCTTTTAACTTGTAATTCCTCAGACTGACATTTGCTTAAATTAAGCATCAATGACGACTGTAAAATCTGTCTGTAAATCTGCAATATGCAAATGCAAGTGACATTGAAATTAATTATTAATACTTTATAAGCATATACTTCATCAAGTAATTAAATAATCCCACCCAGAATGTTTCACAAAGCGAAATAATTTGAAATTTCTATGCTTTAAACTTTAGTAGTATGAGTATTTCATAATTTATTATTATATTATAAGCGTTTTAATATTATATTTACAATTGGCTTCATGAATGAACTATTAAAGTGATTAACTAAATATGAAATATATTTATAGTAATCAATTCCAGGATTAAAGCACTGCAAATACCAGAGCTGTGCCAGACTAATCACATTAGTGGCCAGAGTCCGTGGGTAATGTAGCTAACAACCTAAAAAGCACTAATTTTCATGCCAGGCGGAACTCCAGAGCTAACGGACACATCTTTTATGAGCTGCATACATTTCATTTCCA
Source organism: Heliconius cydno galanthus (assembly GCA_036379175.1). NCBI lineage: Eukaryota > Metazoa > Arthropoda > Insecta > Lepidoptera > Nymphalidae > Heliconius > Heliconius cydno. The sequence continues at coordinate 1,029,648 of JAKRZM010001290.1, read as the reverse complement.
AATTAATATCCCATTACCGTAGGTATATACAGTTTTTAGTATATACCTATGCACTTTTAACCATAATGGCGGTAGAAGAACATTCATTTAATTTTTAATATGTATATTTAAAATAAATGTAGTAATAAAAAGTAATATTACTTAATACGTACTTTACAAAATAAAGAAAAAATCAATGATGAGTAGCTTGCCTGACACGATGCCATGTTCGAATAGATAAAATTTTCGACTAATTGTTTTTTTTGTGTTGAATTTTGTTAGCTATAATGACCTATATAGTGTTATTGTTATTATAAAGAGATTTGAATATTAATATTGTTTTAAAGAAATACTGAATCTTTCCTAATATCTCCAACTAGCTATATTTCAAAATATTAGATAACTTAAGTATGGATGAAGTTTCAATTAAAATTTTACTGTAAAATAATAAATAAGTATAGTTTATGTATTATAAAGTATTTAAACTTCAGTTTTTTGGTATGCTATTTTCCAAATATATACTTTTAAATGTAATTAAATTATTTCACTTTAAATTTATAATCAATTTTATTATCTGCCTAAAGTTAATTATTTTACATATATTATAATTCAGATTAAACAAATATATCATCCCAAATCTGTCCAGAATACTAAATCCTCAGAGTTTTTTAAAAAAGAATTTCTTAGAAACCTAATTACAGACTTACGTAGTATAGAGGCGTGTTAAGTAACTCTCCGACCCCACTTGTACAAAGTGGTTTTTGTCCCCAACTAAGACGTTATTAAATAAGGGTCAATGTCTTTTTTGCTCTCTGAAAAGTCAAATGTCAGTAAAATGTCTGCTTTATAAAGAAGATTATCAAATTTGTAGTTTAAGTGTGTATTATTAAACGAAAATAAATTTAAACATTGGCCATATATAAGTAAAATAAAATTATTATTGTATTGAAATCGATATTTTTTATATAACTTTTATTATATATTTCCTTTTTATAGCAATAGGCAAAAATTATTTTTACACATACTGTTTTCTATTATTATCGGTTTCGAAGGGTAACTTAATTTTTTTTGTATAGTGTTCATTCTAGGAATGCTATGAATATTCGAACCCGTATCCTTAAATCGCGGAACTTCCGTATAGATTTTAATATCTGCTTTCACAACTCCATTTATGGATATTTATTTATGCGGATGCATATGTGGTACATGCCACGATATATTAGAAATCTAATTCATCGGCGGAAGGCATGCATGGCGACTTTATTTAGTTAACATTTTATTATATTATTTTTATAGTAGCGCAACATATGCATGTATATAGTATAAACCTTGTAAGTACATACAGATATTGCTTCATCAAGTTAGTTAGCATGACAGAAGGATAGGAAGCGGAGGTTGCAGAGGGTTTACGTGTAAAGTTTCCCTCATAAGCTCACCGCAGGGCGTTCTATCAATTGCCGTTTCCCTCTCTCCCCCCCCCCCTCTCCTCTCCCCTCCTTCCCCGCGTCCCGCAAGGCTCACTAATGATCCCACTTGTTAGGGATCAGTGTGGACTTTCGACCGTGTCACATGATGAATAACAAATTCAAACTTGATCCTGTTACGAAGCAGACGTCGAAGTCTAGTCTAGACAGCGTATACTCGTATATTCTTATACATTCATTAATCTTATAAATATGATTTGCTAAATTTATTATACCAAAAGTTTAATATTTTAACATTAAATATGTTAATAGACTATAATATAGTCTACATTCTTTAAAACACATAGTAAGAATTATAATTTAAGTAATTTTGATATTTCGCGTATTCGTTTAATTAAAAATAATATCTTACTGTCAAATTGCTGAGTAGCCTGAGCTAGAAGCGAGGCAAACACTCTATCGTCGAGCTGCGGTGGTTTCTGCGGGCGGTCCTCGTCGCTGCTGCTGTACCTATCGCCGGCCCACTCTAGCGAGCGCTGGCGCCGCACGGCCGGCGCGCCCGGCAACCCGCCTGGCAGCCCGCCTGGCAACCCAGCCGGCAACCCGCCCGACAACCCGCTCAGCGAGCCCGCCTTGGCACGACGACCCGCCCGCTCCATCGCGCTGCTTTATACCATTTTAAAACCTGGAAAAAATGTACGCGATAAGAATAGTATTCATTATAATTGAATGGCTTATTTTAATTGTAAATTATAATTGTCCAAAAATATTTTGACAATCCCTATGTAAAGTATCGAATGCGAAATCTAGCAATGTTTTATCGTCCTTTTGAACTACTAAGAAGTGTACTTCAAAAGAGCAATAAAAGATTTATAAGCGATTGGATTTCCCTTTCGATTTCGATAAAAACTAGGGACCGGACTAGGGACCGGACTAGGGACGTAGGGACCGTCGATTTGTTTAAATCCCAAGTAATTTGAGTTGCAACAATTATTTTCAAATCAGTTTTAAAAAAACCATTAAATATTTGTATATTTAAACTAACTCTTCCTAACAATTTCATTCTTATCATTGTACCGTTTTGTTATATCCATTTGCAACCAAAACACGTGAATTAAAGCGACATTACAAATAAATATCGCAGTGTTTTATCAAAGCGGTAAGTAGTTAACGTAGGTTCTGAGCGGAAAAGAACAACTGTAATAAAGAGCCTACAAGTTGTTTAGTTAGCGACCCAACATAAATAGGAAGTTGCGGGCGTGCGTGTTGGAGCCCTAATCCGTTGGATTGTATCGCGACATCGCCCGACGGCTTGCCAACAAACGGACCGACATTATTTCTTATTGACTCAGAAACGAGCCTCCGTACTATCTCAATTTGCGATACGGTTACGTGGTCTCGTGGTAAAATTAATAAATGTTGCTAAGGTCTTGAATATTCATGATGTCTAATTGCAGGCAAATGTCGAAATAGTAATCCGTAAGACAAATAATTTTCAAATATTTATAAAATTCTAAAATGTTTATTTATTTACTGTTATATTACCAGATCTAGAACAAATTAAGTCTGCATTATTATATCAGTACAGACAGCACTTAAAAACGAACGCTTGAATATGATATTCTACGTGTGCAGCGATTGTTAAGAATTGCACCACTCATTTCTCATTTCATTTCGAATCAACAAAATAAACAACGGCGGTTTCATTAGAGATTCACCGACAGTACACAGATCTACAAAATAATTAGACAGAGTAATTTATTTGAATATGATATTAATAAATTACTTGAGAAGAATATTTTATTAAAAATTCTAATAAAATGAAATAAAATAAATTAATTCTTCATTTATATAAAAAAATAAGTAATAATAACAGTAAAAATAAGTAAATAAGTAACAAGTAACTATGACCAATTATGATTCGCCTGTGGGGACCATTTATCTAGAGTTTGTGAATATGTGTCAAGCTGGTATCACTATTACATATTTAGGTCTTAGTTCCCTTGGACCACAGAAAAGATCCAGCTTCTAAGTCAAGGCAATCGAAAGATACGAGTGTCGTTTTTACTTTGCAAACTTATAGTAGCAGTGTAATTCGTTTCATAAAAAACACACACACAGGCTCGCAAATTTAAGTTTATGAACTTTTATAAATTATACTTCTCTTGAACCTACGTTCTTGACGGAACTACTATTGGTACCGGAACCGTCAGTGAGCAAGTCCTACTCGCACTTGACCGGTATTTTTCTATACACTAAATATGTAACCATGTAGCCGGTGGGATGCCGGGCGAGCTGCCGGGCGGGTTGCCGGGCGCGCCGGCCGTGCGGCGCCAGCGCTCGCTGGACACCAGGAACACTTTGTGTTTTGAAGATTAAGAAACTTTTGCATTCATTACAATTATAATTCAACTGTTAAAAATATCAATATTTCTAAAAGTTGCAAGGCGATATCAGCCGACGCGAGCTAACAGAGTGCCTGATGGACCTCCGGCTGCTGGTTTAATATAAAGTAGATTCCTGTTTACTCGTCTGTGTCGCAGCGTTAATAAATTCGCTTCCTTCAGACCAATCTGTTCCGTTTTTACTCAATATTTGCTCTCATTATACCTACGTATTCGAGATGCTATATTAAAGTTCCAACGTGAATGCGTGTAATGAAATTGGTTTTTTGTCGCTGTGTAAATACCTTTGAAGTTTCGTGTAAGTACTGCTTACTTTACGCATATTGATTATTTTTCCTAAAATAGCTTCTACATTACGAGGGCTTAGTTTTTTCTCGTCAAATAAAAAAATAAAATAAACTGTGTCCTTTCAAAAAATTTGATAAATAATGCAGAAGACAAGATATAAATAAAATTCCACATGTAATTTTAGATCATCTGCTATAAAAAAATAATTAATAAAATTATATTCTTTTCTTATTATTTTTTTAACGTCGGCGTATCCTGCAGGGTAGGCAAGCGGTGCCTGTGTTTGCGGTGTAAGCGGTGTAGTGTTAAGACACTCCGCATTATTATATTTTTTTAATCCAACAATAGGTATATTTCGTACACAGTAAATCCGGGCATGAACCAAAACCTTCCAACATTATTTATTTTGAAATGGCAAAATAATTTGTTCCACAAATGATGCTATGAAACTTGATATGAATAATACAATAGGTGCATTTAAGAACAGCGCTCGTATGTCAAATAAAATACATTATAAAGACATCAGTATTGCGATTCCCCGTCACGTATAAAATAAGCGTAAGGCCAATGGGGAGCAGACAGGCATGAGAAATATGAACTCTACGCGACCGTCGCGCCGTGTCCTATTAAAACTGCATCTTGGAGTCATGGGTTGACCTTTGCTAAATTCATATTAAAATTCGACTAGCATTTTTCGGTTAACAAGGTAATACCAGAGTTTAAATAAAAAAAAACAGCTTCACGCAGAATACGGCACACAGCAGGGTAGGCAGAGGTAACCAGTGTTAAGACACTCCGTTCCCCACTTTCTGCCGATTTCTGGAGGCTTCTTCTTCTTCTTAAAGTGCCTCTCCAACTAGTGAAGGTTGGCAGTCAACTTCGCATACTTGGTCCTGTCCCTAGCNCCATCATTGTACGATTTGACTTTGGAACGAAGTTTATAGATGTACTAAATTGTCTATTGCAGATGACACCGACACCGTGTTTATTCGAAGATTCTTCTGAGCCAGAGTAATATAATCTTCGTCTATGTCATGTTTCCCGCAACCCCTCCATCTTACATCACTAATTCCTAAAATATCGATGTTTAATCTTGTCATCTCGTTCTTTATATTGTAAATTTTGTCTGGACTCTTTAGACTTCGCACATTCCATGTGGCTATTCTCAATGGTTTCCACCCGGGGATTCTTTGCACCCCTGTCCCATTAAAGGGACGCCGGGTACTCGGGGCCATTATTTTATTGACTTTATTCATGTGAAGTTGGTTACTAGGGAAAATAGTGCAGTGGTTTCCCGTTGCCTTCTGCACCAAGCGTTTTAGGAAGTATTTTGCATCCAAGGCCGTTGAAGCCTCTTCCACATGGTTATACCACTGGGCGTTTAGGTTATACCGCCTATTATTCGGTCGCCATTGCCTCGTTCGTTATATAGCAGGGGGCACCACGACGATGCTTAGCTCGTCGCCGCCGGTTTCCGGAAAGAATCCCCGGCGCGTGCAGGTGAGGTTGGCGCTTGGGTCGGATAAGATCTTGGTTCCGTTCTCCCCTTACCCCCCTTCCGTTCTCCCCTTACCCCCCTTTTTTTTCTGGAGGCATTTTCATTTCTGGAGGCATTACATTTTGAGTGGCAGAACTCAACGCCACTAGACTTTAAAGCATATTAATTTCAATAAAACTCCATGTTTGTTCACTACGCGACGTTTAAAGAAAAATAAAACAAACATTTAAATTTTAAAATTAAAAAACCCCCGGCTCAAAATTGTCCGTACCTTACTTTGGTGTTTATAGATTTTAATTTACTAATTCCATTTTCATAAAATATAGCTAAAATATCGCGATAAACACTAAGCTGTAGCTGTAGTCACAGAAACACAGACACGTCAAACTTATAACACCCATATATAAAAAAGGAGTTTTTATTTTTATTTACTGCTCTTTTTTAGATTGAGATAAAAGTAATTTACTTTAAATTGTTATAAATAAACCAACCAGTCCGTAGATAGAACTCTCCTCACGTCCTAATAATGGCGAGGCACATCGGACCACGTTCGCTAAATTCAACTAGTTTTCTTCCTGTGATTTATACAACACAAAACGAAAGAATTTTAAATTATATTCCTTTTAATTATATAAGAATGGATAAAAATAATAGTTTATTATACACTACACTTGTAATTAGAGTTACGTAGTCAAATGGCCAAACGGGGCTCTAAGATTATTAAGACTCCGCCGTCGGTCTTTCTATCCGTCTGTCACCAGGCTGTATCTCATGAACCGTGATAATTAGACAGATAAAATTTGCACAAATGGTGTATTTCTATTGCCGCTATAACAAAAAAAAATTGAAATGGAAATAAATATATAAGGCTCTCGTACAACAAATGTGTTTTTTTTGCCGTTTTATAGGTAATGATAAGGAACACTTTGTGCTCGAGTCCAACTGGCACTTGGCTGGTTTTATTATTCAATTAAAATAAAAATCGTCGATTGTGAAACAATAGGTATTTGTATTGTAAGTATACATTTTGCTAATTATACTATCTACCGCAACCTTCAAATCTTTTAATAAATTATCTTAACCATAAAATAAAGTTTAAAATATTTATAGAAGCTTCTCGCGATTCAGTTGGTACCTACAAATCTTATTAATCAACGGACAAATCGTAACGATGGTTGATGGACGTTCGAAGGTTTATTCTGTTTAAGGTAAACTCCCATATATGGATGTTGCGAGAAAATAAAAAAAAACCTATTCTATTAACAATTTCGATAATCAACTCACCTACGCATAGTTTCTAACAATTTTTGCTTCATTTTCCTTTCCAAACAGCTAAAAATTCAAAGCGACGAAATGAAATACGACGAACGTTTGAAATTAACTCGAACTAATCTCAAAGTAGAAAGACGAACAAATATCATTAAAGCATATTGTCTAGCATAATTCAAAGCGAAATCGCAAACAGCAAACTCCATCAAATTCAGTTGCATAGCATGGCTGACTGCATTCATAAAATGACTGAATAGCTCTGTATACGGGCTACCTAAACCACGTATTGCTATATTGACTGCTAGGGTTGCGTGGTAACCTGTAGGTACTACGAAATTAATTAATTTTCTCTTTAATATATGAATTTGCTGTCTTTAAATTAGGGGGAATGTATTCGAAAATTAACTTCATGCTGTAATGTCGCACACAACATAGCTGACAGAGAGAATCTAGTGTTAAGACACTCCGTCCCCTTTTTTTCGTCGAATTCAGGAGGCATTACGTGTTGAGTGGCGAAACTCAACGCCGCACTTTGCCTCGACATCAGAGCCAAGAAAAGAGAATATAAATTTACACAAATGTTTTATTTCCTCGAGTGGGGATCGAATCTACGATCAGTCACGTTAACGGTTACACACTTGGGCCCCTGCGCCACGACTAACCCCTATCAATTAAGTTTAATTCTATTATATAAAATAATAAATAAAAAAACCGAGCCTACCGAGGGTTCTTTGTCAATTTTAGAATTGTAGGTCAACGGCAAGTACAATTTAAAAAAGTTGGCAAGTTTATGTGACTTTCACTGAGAAATCGAGGAGGTTTTGGAGCAACATATAGGCTTCTTTTTATTCTGGAATTCTCGCTAAATTCGTGAAAAACCATGTTTGTCGTACACGTACATACATATACATATTAATTGACTTTGTATAATAACACATGATAATATATATCCCGAGTGTTTTGTTTAAGTTGGGAGCCCTGGCTGAGACAGTTATCCACCAATAGAGAATTAGGAGTTAATTAATTTACGACGCGGCCGTAATTAGATATCCAATAACATAATTCGGATTAACATAGCTACACGAATCTACACGGATTTGTAAATAGATGCTATTGATGTCTAATCGATTTCAATTAAGATGTTATTCTTAGGTTATATCGGGAACACTTAGTAAAGTGTCGTTAAATGCCGTTTAATTGTATTTATAATTTATTAATTGTCCTACTACAATATCAAGATTGCACCTAATATCAAAATTTTACAAATAGTAGAATATTGTACAATTTCTTTTTTTTTTAAATGTAAAAGTAACGTCGTTTGTTAATAAAAAATAGTTAACTTTTAATGTTCAAAATGGTTTTTTATAAAAAAAACCAGCCAAATGTGAGTTAGACTCGCCCCCGAAGTTCCATACCAATTATATTTTTCTGTGTTCTAAGGGACCGTAGATCTGAAAATTGGATATTAATCTCACTTGATACATCTATGTTATCTCAAAATAAATGGTCTTGACAGACGGACCAACGGACAACGAACTGTAAGGGTTCCATTATTCCTTTTGAGGAACGAAACCCTAAAAAAATTTATACATCTATCAATTATCTAACACAATTGTACCTACATCTAGTTTTAATTTATAATACAAATATATATAAAAAAGATATAATATAATATAATCTGTGTAAATAAGTCGTCGACAACCTTAAAAGTATCTTCTGCCTATATATAGATTACAGATACATAGAGTTATTACAAATGTGTCTCTAATATCGACACATATTTATTATGATTTACGATCTGAGGTGGCACATATGATTTAGGCAGTTCGATCATCCCGGCAATGTTGTAAATCCATCATGGAATTAAGCGTTGAAATGTGGAATTTAGTGCTAGACTAGTCGAACATCACTATTGTAGTTGTGTTAAAGATTATACCTAAGAGGAATTAAATACTATATTTGGAATATGAAGGGTATAATGGACCATTTCTTGAGAAAATAAAGAAACTTTCCTAAAGTCATCAAAGGGTAAATTTTTGACGATATATTGATAAAAAAGAAAATTATAATAATATTCCCAATGTATCGTCATGTCCAAAGAACGTTAGTGAGCCATTTAATTTATAATTTAATAGGAAAATGCAAATTCCTAGTGATCTTCAATTTCCTAGACATAATACATATGTTGACAAATCCAATCTGAGCGACTATTGAACGTAGGGTGGTATAATTGGATAGACGAGAAGGTATAACGGAAGCGGGGTATGACGTCCACTAATATAATCCAGAGTCTAATCTGATATCGAGTCCAGGCAGGCGGACTCCACGCCAGTTAATTGGGTTGAGTTTAATCCTCTACAATGCAACTTTAGACTCGTTTCGTTGTCCACCGGAGTAACTCTCGCTTCCTGATGCCTCTTAGCTGCAAGCCCTCTTAACTAGCCATCCCAAGTTATTATATGGTTTTCTAAAACTTGTAATTAAAGAGACAGTTTGGTAGGTTCTTTGAACAAAATGTTTAACTGATCAACAAATTATGTGAATACGTGGTTATAATATTAGTTTTGTTTATTTAATATTTAGTTTTTTTCCTGACATATACATCATCCTAGTGTTTCCTATTCTCTTCTTATTATAACATGATTTTTTTATAATTTAAATTACATTTGCACTAAAGCAAAAAACGTGTCAACAAAAATATCTACCCCGAACATTTAGTAAAGTTTCAATTACATCAATTAAAATCACAAATTCACTTACGAGTATCAAAGAAAACTCTACAAAACGCGTGTATTTTTATACTTTTTTAGAATCTATTCTTTATATTGTAATTTCACGGTTTGTAAATGCAATAATCTACGGCAGAGAAGTTAATTCAATTCCATCGAAAATACATGGCCGTTTCCGAATTTCCTTTGAGACATGGAGCGTGCACCCTGCTGCGAGCCGGCACGTCTCTCTGAACTTTGGAATTCCAATTTTGAAAAGTTTCCCAACAAGCCAATATTGACAGTCACTGTCAGAAACCTATTTAGCGACGGGTCATCTTGTCCCAAAACAACTTTCATCATATATTCCTCGATCGATAGAATGTAAGTAGGTCAAAAAATATTTAAATAACAAAGTAGGTAACGTGACACCGAAAAATATCATTCAATAAAACCTTGCGCGTTTATTTAATTGAATAACTAAGTTTATTGTTTAAAAAGGAAAGCTACATAAATTTATGATTATGAGCCATTTATAAATAATAATAGTTGTATATTAAAGCAACTTTCATTTGTGTTTATGCCTAAATAATGTAACACGTTTAATTTTCCATTGTGAAAAATATTCTAAGACAGCGCCATCTAAGGAAAAGATATCGAACTACCAAGTGTTAATGTTTAGCGCCACCTAGCGGAATTTGCTAACATTAAATGGGAGCTTTTCGTATTAGAGGTTGTAGTCTATATTTCTTATTGCAATGCTTTACTTTTAGACATATTTTATTTGATACATCATGTAATTGTTTTTAATATACCACCTATTTATATAAGTAACTATTAGAAAATATTTGAAACTTTACAGAATGGTGTAGCCCTCTCGATAAAACTCAAAAGGAAACAATAACAACTAGGGAAAATTATCTCTACATTTTTAAAGTAAGTCATTTTTTTTACATACTAGAGACGAAAACGCGGTTTCGTTCGCATAAATTTATTTGTATATTATAGCCATAATATATTTTTTTAAAATATAGTATTATATTTCCTTTTTTAATACCTCTATGGAAGAATATGTGTACAAGATTTCATGATCGTCATTTCAGCACCAAAGTTGAACGAACAAACTTACATTCACATACAATATTAGTATGATGCCTGATAATTATAAAATAAATAAAAATACGAAACACTATAAACCATTATAACAAAAGTGTCAAAATAAAATATTTATTGTAGAGTCGCCACAAAATGCAGTCATAAGATGTAGTCCGCTTTCAGTGCGGCTCATGCGGCTCATACGGCTCATAAAGCAGCGCAGTAGTCTATTGTTGTTAGAGTACAGCTTAAATATATTAGCGGTCTGCTACTAAATTGGCAATATGTTGTGTTTGTCGTTGCAGATTCCAATAACGTTACTATTATTCTCGTACACGACATAGTTCATATCCCTTGTACGATGTCCTCATACAAATATATAAATAATAAAAATACTTTTATGTTTTTATAATATTATATTATAACTAGCGACCCTCTTGCGGCTTCGCCCGCTTTTACTACTGGATTATTCATGTAATGTATGTTTGCAAAGCACTTAAGATAATGTGAAAATTAATTAAACCCTAATGCAACCCGCATTTTCGTAGTTTCAATAAGGATTTTCCAATTGTTTTACACAGCAAGGATTTTT